>OY740769.1:66354983-66482483 GCA_963513935.1 Aphrophora alni | reverse complement strand
GTACAAGAAATACTGGTAAAAAACAGGAAATACCAACAGAGAAGAAGTCATGCATCTATAAAATAGCGTGTGACGACTGCGATTGTTTTTACATCGGACAGACAGGCAGATCGTTCATGGAGAGATACAAAGAACACTTGCCCAATAATAGCCTGTACGCTAATAGATCAAGTTTCGCGCAACATATAATCGACAACAAACACTCTTATACAAATTTTGAACCTAACCTGACACCACTCCACATCAGTAAAAAAGGATCAATGATGAATGCCATTGAAGAATACGAAATATACAAAGCATTTAAACAATCGCCAAATGACATTCTCAATGACAAGTTATCATTCCAATCAAACTCATTATTTGAGACGGCAATGAGATATAACTAACTGATAGGACCAACCCATTGATCTGATAACCTTGGCCATACCGTGATGCCAGTAGTTCGCGGACCATGAAACTGTGTGCACATAAGAAAGTGTTTAAATCAATGTATACATGTATATATTTGTGTGTATAGTGTTTATGTTTTTATCAAGTTTAATGTTTTGACGACCTCTACGGAGTGAAATACTGAAGATGGAGATACGACTCCGAAACGTGTCTTTGTAATAAGACAAATACAAAGTCACATGACGGTACCATAAAGGTAATAAAAATAATTTATTACTCAATATATTATATAAAGTGACTTCGACACCAAACAATGAACATTATTAAAAAGTTTGTACTATTATGACATTTAGATTTGCAAACTAGATTGGATGATTCACACAAACGATTGTTTATGGTGCATTTCTCTAAACAGTTGCACTTTTTGAATCCCAGTCCACAGACTAAAGAAAGCCACTACACATAGAAATATTATTTTTGACAGTATTTTTTCAACTATTAAAAACTATAATATTTGTATTTGATAAATTGGTTTATAGTAGACAATGGTTTTAATATTCCAAACTTGGTCAAATTCCTTGCCTTTGTTAAAATGTCGATAACAAAATGCTATTGCAGATTTTGAATCCATCTCAATTCTTTCAATATATGGGATTTTTAATATAACATTTTCGTAAGAGTAGGTTTTTCTTTTAAAAACTTTCTAGAGGAAACTGCTTCCATTTTTGTTGCCTGCTTTTAAAGTCCTTTTCTGCCAGCCTTTCCAAAAGTTTCATTTTCTGAGCTCTTTCGCTAATGGAACTGTTGTGTTGGGGATTATACAGGTTGCATCATCCGAATCAAACTTTTCATTTTTAGTTGCAGTTTCACAATTTGATGTTACTTGATTTCTATGTTATTTAGTTGCAGATCATTGTTGTCGACATCATTGGTGGGTTCATTGTCAATTACACTTCCCAAGTCCTCTTCAGTTTGTATGTTGTTAAATATATTATTTAGCCCAACAAGCTTGTAATCGCCAGCTTCATTGAAACTCCAAATATAGCTTCGTAAAGTGAACATTTGACCCCTTAAATATACGCTCTGTTTTTCATCGTTTGAACAAATCATAACCCTTCTGACCATTTTGTTGTAGTTTTGGTTTCGAACATTTTGTTAACATTTTCTCAACTTATTGATTTGTCCTCTCACTGTACCTTGGGATTGACTGTGATTCAGTTTATACACAGATTTCTTACAAAGGAAATCATTTTCAACTATGTATTAAACATTCTTATGTGGAGTAAATACTCTTACATCCAATACTTCATAAGGTGGTTATTTTTTTTTATTACAAGAAGTCATCATATGTAGATCTAAAAATAGGATCACCTGAATGTATTTTCATTTTACACATTGTATTACATTTTATTAAATAAAAATACAAGCATTGTAAAAAAATATATTGCATAATTGATAAACATTATTATCTCTAAATGTTCACAAATTTCATTCATTGCTGTAGATTAAAAATGGGACACTCTCAATTGCTGACACTAGTGTATTGAGTAAGAATTATAAATTTATTTAAATAAAGGAAAAAATGTTTAAAAGTAAAAGAGGTTCAGTCAGATGTAATTGGTTATGTGGAGTGAATTAACATGTATATATAAATAATGAATGAATAACATAGACTTGAATGGAGGGTAACAGAAAAGAAGAGAAAGTGGATGAAGTGTTGAATTAAAGATGGCGATAAGAATAGTCAACAGAAAAAACTGGAGAGTGGAGGCTTGAGATGTCATAGTTAGGAAGACCAAGCAGGAAGACTGTTGCACTTGGGAATAATTAAATATATAAAAATAACTTCAAATTATTTTTATAGGCAATTTTTATTTAACTGCTTCCATGAAAGGATCTAAGTTTTCAATACCAACTAGCTTCACACTCTCTTCCCATAATTTTGCAGCTGATTCTTCGTCTCTTGCTGTTCTTGATGCCATTTTTACTTTACAGTCACTAAAATCAAAGAAAAACTTAAATCAAAATTTAAAGTATAAATTATTCATGAAAGAAGACTAACAATCAGGGTTAGATAAAGAATAGAGAAATGGAGGTTCTTAAGCAATGTGGGACAGAACATTATGTGATTTATCAAGGCTATAAATATAAATGTATATATGAGAAAGCAAAAACTGTTGGTCTTATGCAGTAGCATTATAAGATTATTGGAACCTCCTTTGGTTCCAATATAATAACAAAAAACTGAACTTAGTCATTTATGAGATCAATGTTATAACGATATCGTGTTATCAAACAACGATCTCTATAATAATGAGTAATTACATGTAACTTATGATATAGAGGGGAAACTAAATTAAATGATAGAAATATAAAGGACAACTAGTATCATCTGGTAACAGAAATACAGTTTTGTTATAATGTTGTTGATTCAGATACCCCTCTTTCAATATCGTTTATTAGCAGTTTTTTCCATTAAGTAGTCATTATAGCCACAACAAATTATCAATTTCTTATTTAATATAAAATATAAAGTGCGACATATTTTGTTACCTGTAATAAAGTCCAGTCTCATTTCCTGCTGCTTCATCCAAGGCACAATGAAGAGTAGTCTGAGCTCCTTGTTCTGGAGTCTTCAACATGAAGTATGAAAGTGTTGATGCGATCCTTCTTGCTCCTTTAAAATATGCATTGTCCAAATTACGCCCTAACTCTGTTTGAACTAGTCCAGGATGTAGTGAATATGTGTTTACTCCATTTATTCCCTTTTCTAAAACATAGGAAAATTTGTTTACATATATAAAATAATATGATAGGATGACTGGTTGAAGGTGTTGATAAAACCAATAACTCTCATTAGAAGGATGATTTACGAATTAGATTATAGTTTAACTTTTCTAATGGAAATCAAATATCCTATCATCCGTAATTTGTCCAACACCTACTAGTCATACTTACTTTGAAGTAAATTATCTGACGTAACTTATTTACTAACTTATTTTGCACAGTTCTAATTTTTATTTCTTGATTCTGGCCAATTAGACATAACATCACAAATTTCAAATCCTGATAAATTATTAATCTTATAATTTCTACTCCTTCATTTTATAACTGCTAACTCCCCCCCCCTCCATTGCCCCCTTGGCCTTCTATATTGATTCTCATCTTCAGTGAATTTTCATACTTATTTATAAACCTTATATACCTTGAACAGGTTTACAGTTATAACAAAAGAAATGTTATTAGATACAAATTCAGGATTTTGGAAAATAAAGTTCACCAAAGATTCTGCATAATTATCAACATTTATAAATACCATTGTGTGTATTTTTATTTTTATTTTTCTTAAGATTACTATTTAGTATTTCGTCAGCTCCAAAGTATATTCAAGCAAAAAATGATGGAAATTGTACGAGGCTTATATTTATAAAGTGTGTCCTATTATATGGATGACATACTTATTGGTGGTTCTAACTAACAAGAACACAATAAACATATATTAAAAGTGCTGGAGAAATTCCAAAATGCTGGAATGACGTTGAATAAAGAAAGGTGTGAATTTTCAAAGTGTCCATAAATTTTTTTGGTAAATTTTCAAAAAGCCTAAGTGAAATAGAAATGATATGTGGTCAAATAGGAAAAGAAGAATGGAATATTTGGGGCTATCAGAGAATTGAAATATTTTTGATTGGGAAAGATTTTCACATCTGTACAGATCACAAACCTCTTATACCACTATTTGGCAGTCATAATTTAAATACATGCCATTACAAATTCAGCGTTTTTGGATGAGATGCATGCAGTACAGACTTACTATTTCTCATGTTCCAGGAAATTTCTTACAACAGCAGATGCACTAGAGCTCCTGTGGATGTTGAAGAAGATGAATTGACAGACGAGGTAAAACCAGGGCCGGATTTTCTAATAGGCCCGGTAGGCCCGGGCCTATGGGCGCAAGCTCCCAGGGGGTGCATGGCCAAGAGAAAAAAATTATTTTAAAAATATCTAGAAATAAAAATAAATAGCCATAACTTAACATATTTTTTGAATTGATTGCAAAAAAAAATCATTCTGATTTTGAAGTTCATTGGAACAAATAATTGTTGGTAAAGTTAAACTATTTTTCAACATTACGCATCAACTTTGTTACAACATTGATCTCAAACACGGGAGAACTGGCTGTAGGGATGTCGTCGAGCGTATGCACCGTATTGCCACTGCCACAATGCTGGCTCGGCGCTACTGCTCGGAGTAATTAGGGGCGGGTTGGATCATTTTGTTTCAGTCTTACAAACATGAGCTCACTATTTAATACATAAAATTACTAAAAGTGTTTTAGGACGGCATTTTGTTAAGCCCAGAACCAAGTAAATTACTCAAAAAACGTGCAATGGTAAAATTGCATCGTGGAGTGGTGCTTAAGCAAATTAACATATAGGCCTGATATAATTTTTTAACAAAGGTTTTTGGGGTAGTAACTTTAACCAGACTAGGGGGCGGAAAAAATTATTGGGCCTAGGGGCGCCAAAATGCTAAATCCGGCCCTGGGTAAAACCACATATAAATTATATAATGTGTGTTATATCAGTAAGTAAAAAGTGACTAAAAGCTCTAATCTGCCTAGTAAAAGAAGGTTGGCAGGAATATAAACAAGATTTAAGATAAAATCTATTACAATATCAGAATGTACAAGGAAATTACTAATACGAAATAATATGTTATGTAAAGATGACAGAATATTAATACCACATACGTTACGAAACATTATTTTAGAACAGATACATTAGAACACCAGGTATTGTTCATTGTCAATAAATTTAATGACAAAATGTTTGGTGGCCAGGTATTAGTTCTTGAAATAAAGATAAAATATAAAGATTTTCTATTTGTATAAAGGAGTTACTTTAAAAAAAAACATACAATTTAAATCCTTCATTTTTTTCCGAACACTCATGGCAGAAGATTGGAATTGATCTATTTGAATTTAACAGAAAAAATTTCATTCTTCTAGTTGACTATAATAATTAGTCCTTACCACCAGAAAGGTAATTGAGAAACCCAAAGATACATAAAAAGGACTAAACAACTCTACATTCACTAAAATGTATTTTAATACATAAACAGCGACTAATGTAACTAGAAGTGGGGGATAAGTAAGGAAACGAAACCTTTTGGATTTATAGTTAGTTTTCATTGTTTTACTACCATATTTGTAAGGTTAGGAATGTTGGCTAATTTAATATTGTTAAAAGAATGATTCGAAAGAAAGATGTAGTATAATAATGTATGTTGTGACAAGAGAGGTAGAAGAAGAATATTATTACATTGTTGATACTCTGGTCTTATTATATTTAGTATAATACCAGTTAACACTACAGTTACTTCAATTATTATTATGTTTCAATTCATGTAACAATTCTATGGGAGGGGGGGTAAGAGATTTATTTCCTTATCTTAGTTCATTAATTTAGAATAAGAAATATATCATTGTTGTTGTATATTGATTAAAGCATTAGATAATTTGTAATAATATTGACATTAAACTATGTAGTATATCATTGCCTATATTATAATGGTATTGGACTCTGAAGTATAACCATATTGCTACCCAGTTGATATCTGTTTAAAGCATTGGCATTTTCTGTTGTAGTCCAGCAAGAAGGCATGTGTATAGTTGTTTGACCTCTTTTATTTCGTTATCTGTCTTAGTTCCTGTTTTTAAACAAGATAAACATAGTCACAAACTTTAAAACATCTCTCCAGATGACAAACCAGATTCTAGCTTACAAACCTTCTTCCTATTGCAGCTGGCTGATCATTATCCATATGGATTCAGAGTTAGTAATGTTATTCTAATTAATAATGATTGTATCAGCTGACTATTCCATTACTAAAAAAACAATAATAATTGTTTTTTCTTTCTCTGATATTTTCTGTTTCAAATGTTTATTCAGTTTTATCAAGATTAATAAAGCACATTACACAATCCATGCTTTACTTTTATTTTATTCCAAAACTTACTACTATTACAATTGCACACATTACATCTATGAACTCCTCCAAAGTATAACAAAAACCAAAAATTATTTATAAATCGATTCCTATCCATTTTGACATACCCGGTAATAAAAATTCAGATAAAGTAGCAATAGCCCTCTAGTTCCATCCAAAATCACTCACAAAAGAAACTCTCTATTAAATAATGAGAGACAACAAGATAGTATGATTGAACAATTAAATATGGATTTATTGACAACTTAAAAAGGATAATTATTATAATTAGTTGTTTTGCACTGGCTAGCTAGCCTTTGAGTCAAAGATTTTACAGTTAGTGTAACCGTCCCCAACTTCTTTTGGTCAGCTGGTAGCTTCGGCTGGCTGGAGACTGCGTACACTTTGGCCGAATCTTGTCAGAATGGGCCAAAGGACTCGGGTTTGGATGATAAATAAAGCATGTAATGCAAGCCATTAATTCAAGTGTTAAGTTTTAATCTTTCGCCAATTTTTTACACGATTCTAAAAAAGACATAATGGCTGTGTAAAAGCTTTAAATAAAAACCGAGAAACCACGCGATCTCGCACTACTCAGCAAAATCTTGAGTGCCAAATGATATTTTATAATTTAGAATAATATTCTTATAATATATAATTTTTATTTAGTGGGCTCCTTTGCTAGGCCACTATATGATTACAATACACAAATTTTATGTTTTGTTTAAGAAGCCTAGTGATTCTTCACATATAACAAAATAACAACATCTTACATTTAAACAATCGAATACTTAATTTAAAATGGATATCTAGTTGGTAAATTTATGAAATGATTATGATCTGAAATACAATTTGGATGATGAACAATAATTTCATTATTTGATCAATATATTAAAAGTTCACTATTGTTTGATTAAGAATTTAGTTATTTATAATTAGGCCAAGATAGATATTGATATGAATTTCATGTTAAAATATCTGGAATTCCTTTAGACTGAAAATTATGGATTTTTTTAAATAAAATTTATTTATGTTCGCCACTGACCAAGATGATATAATTTGACTCGGTTTTAATAGTACTTAATTTAAAATATTGCTTAAACTGTATTTTTAAAACTTCTATTTTTGTATTATTGGATCAAAAACCTTAAACGTCCACCTCCTTTCAGTGTTACAATTCAAGTTTCCTTTACTCCTCCTTGCTCCATTAATCTGCCTTCCTCAAAAAATTTTCTTCTCTCTTCCTTCAATTCACATCCTGTTTGGTATTTTGTTGTTACTGTCTACACCTCACTCGATCACTTTTACATACCATTTCATGTTATATTATATTTTGCAAATGAAATATTTTATGATATATTATATGAAATGGCTTGTTACTGAATTACGTGAGATGTAATTTGGTTATGTACAATTTTATTTATATGTAAAATGGGGTTGTCTCTATCAAGATTAGAATTTTGGTGCAAATATTTGGTATTGTTACAACCCAGTGCATGCTATGAAGAGTGGAAAAGACAATTTTATAAAATTTGATAAACAGATGAACTTTAGCACAAGTGGGAAAACTCTCTTTCAGATTTTAAAAGAATCCAAAGATCCACTGATGTACAAAGTGTAAGCTTGGGACATCTCCAACCAATAAAGTACAAATTAGAAATAAATTAAGTTATTAAGGAATTAGATTCATATATTAATAATTAAGAAGCTCACATAAAAATTAAAATGATCAATAACGAATATAAAAAACTTTGAACAAAAAACATTTTAAACAAATAATTAAAAATCAATAAATTTAAATTAAGCGCTATTATGAATGTAATGTACCCTCTAGGCTACAATTGACAAAAGCGCGTGTGTTGCACAACAACTAAAACTACGATACCATTAGAAACGGAAAAGTACAAAAATTCTAGGAATTGACCTATGCAAGCTAGACAAAGCAGTCGAGCGTTCCGTTTTACAACCGAGAAGGGACTTCCAGCTTAGCGTTCCTTGAAGGTAGGACGCATCTTCGGATCGCTCTACAAAATTTTCTCATCATGGAGCGTTTTAAATTAACAACTTTACAAATCATCATACAGTGGAAAGGTTATTAGAAAAAATGTGAGGTCCGACTTAATGAGCTTGTACTGTAAGTCTTAGTTTCTGTTATGTACAAAAAATCTTGCAAGGGAATAATCAAAGTTTGGAAATATCTATAGTACACAAAAAGGAAAAAATTGACATATATTTAATTTTTGTTTATGAAAAATCAATTTCAGAAAAATATTAAATTATTTAATTTATATTTTGTTAATATCTGTGAATTATATACATATATAATTATATATTGAGATCATTGTATAAAAAAATTACAATGACAATAATTTGTCGTCCAGCTGTTTAACTAGAAAAATACATATTATAAAAATAAATCACTTTTTGTATAAAATTACTTTATTAAAAATATTTGTTCAGAGCTGGAATAATTTTGGCTCAATAGTCGTTCAACCTATCCTAATAATGACTACTCATACTGATTTTTAGTGAGATTCACAAAATATATGATTTTTTTATCCTCTAAATTAAAATGTGACATCAATTGTTATGTTAAAAATCCTCAAATGTCCCAACTAAATTGATTATTTTGAGATCTTAAATCTGAAAATGAGTAATACACCACCATATATCTAGAGGCCATGATCAGAAAACAAAATATAAATTTCTAAAAACATGGAAGGGTGTTTTTCCATCTTGAGAGTTTGAAGATAGTATGACAGCAAAATAATGATAATACCACTCCTCTCAGCATGCCAGTTACTTTATGACCATTATTGTTTATGTAATACATTTAATGGTGACTACAGATAAATATAATTTTAATTAATATCATATTAGTACCATATACACAATAACTTAATAGTTAGTTATATACTGTAATTGTATTTTTAATGTTTACCTTTAAGCCTTCTTGTTAGTTCTGTCGTGAAAAGTACATTTGCTAATTTGCTCTGTCCATAGGCACGTAAAGGACTATAAGATGTTTTTTCCCAATTTAAGTCATCAAAATCTATTTTGGCCCCTACAAAGTGAATATATATATTAATACAAATATAAAAAATGCAACTCAATATTTATTAAGATTTAAAAGCTTGGTAAATGGTAAATGTGAAAATATTATGTGAAAAACTAAGTTATGATTTAAATTATTTTTTTATTTTTCACCAAAAGTCAAAATTCTGTTCTATATATGGCAGTAAGATTTGATATGTATGAAAAATATGTTAAAGATTAACAGAACAATAAAACATAAATAGTTTTAAAACTGAAATGTACACCTTCTCATTAACAACTTAAAGCTCTTGATTGAGGAACCCAAAATGAAATGCTACAATAAATCTTTATAATCTTTCTTTCATTCAAATTATAATAGGCCACAATGTGGTCTATGAAAAAAATATTTGAAGGTTAAGCTAGTTAATTAATAAAGAAAAAAAAATGGTTACAATGATAACAATTGAAACTCTCTTTAATGCCTAGGTATTTTATTAATACATATTATTTTATTAATACATAATACGGTAATTTGGTGTAGAACCAAAAACAGGTAAGTCACCTGAACTGAATTTTACAGGAGAAACAAAAAACTGGTACATATATATACTCCATATACTCGCCAGCACCCAATTAATATGACGAAGACTTTAAAAAAAAAGATTAAAAAATAGGTTTTTTAATTAAATAAAGTTTTATATAGGTTTCCACCTCAGTATTCTAAATAAATAACTTTAAATATGGAGATACCTGATTTTGGAATTAAAAATTGGACTTACCTGCTTTTGAACCTTACTTCAAGGGATTTATTTGCTTATGGAACTTATTTATTGGGGAACTAAACTAAATTATGACCTCTTGTTGTGATAGCTATTAGGTTTCTCAGAAAACCCATCATAAGCCTACTATTATAAGCTTAAAATTCCAAATCAAACTAAAATTCAACAAATTTAAAGCAGTGCCTCTTACTAAAGGAAATAAATAAAAAAATATATTTAGCTGGAAAAGTGTATTTTAGAACATATTAAATAGGCTATCAGCCGCTACAAATGGTATCTTTGCTTTTTGGCTAGATTCTTTTTTTCATTTTTTCTCTTCACGTGGGAGTTTTCTTGCTTTTTAGGACTAACCACAGAGGCATTGGAAGATATACTGCTGTCCATTTTTCATTAAAATTTATTTTTACTAAATAAACTTTATAATACAGGCTAGGAACATGGCAGTGCATAGAAATCAGACTGTTAACCTCAAAGTGAAGAAGAAACTGTAAACAACAGAATCTCCAGCTGTCAAAAATCCTGGCTTCTCATTGGCAGTAAAGGAGATAGCTGTTGTTGATTACAACTTCTGGTGGATTTACTTTTATTTGATTCTAACAGCTGTTTTCAATGCTTAAAATAGTATGGATTTACCATTTTTAGGAAATAACTGATATAACAGGCTTGTAGATTAGTTTAAAATGTATAACAAGCAATTAATAGCTAACTCAATTTCGTAAATAATTGGATATACCTGTTTTTGGTTCTATACGCCAATAAATTAAATTTCAGAAATTAAACAACAATATGAATATTATATGCCCTTTAAACTATTGACTCTTAAATCTCGGGGTTATAAGGTTGTCGCCGGCACAATCCAGATACCTCACACTTTGAGCGAAACACACAATACATTATCTACAATTATTTACATACATTTATATACATCCTAAAATTATGGTAAATGGACATGAAATATCAATTATTGTTTGTTCAATACTCAAGTTTATAACGTTTAATTATTAATTGGAATTAGTTCTCAGAAATTATTATTAAACAAATGTTCACTTTATGTTTATAGAAAATTAAAATTACAACAATTTACGAAAATTCAGGTCTAATTTCATATTAACCCTATGGTTAATTTCAAATTCAATATCTATGCTCAGTCCTTTATTGTTAAAATATTTAAATCATCGAATATTGTTTATAATTAATTGGCAATGTTTTTTTTTCTTCTATTTACGTAATTGTTTATTAAAAACTATATATGTTCAATTGATATTAATAACATTCACATCAAGCTAATGAAATGGAATTGTCTCACCCATAATCGTCTGATTATAATAGGCCTGTCGTTATTTATACTAACATCCTTTTCTTTTACAATAATAATTGGTTGAATGGCTCTTCTTAAAATTTAGATCTGATAAAAAATACGTTTGCTACGTTTGGAGTCTGAATCACCACTACTAACAAGACCCCTCTAGGAATATACCATGGTGTCTAAATCCTTGCACTTTACACTTAATTGCACTGCACTTCCCAAGTATTTATAATATCTCAATTAGTGATTTTATTGCTAAACAATTTTTATCTAACTAATAACTATATAAATTTACATTGTTTACACAGTTTACATTTTATATTTATCTAACTGGTATTTGGTTTCCCTTACCATATTCATTTATTAACTCAGATTAATTTAATTGCATATTCTTTTATTCCGTGTCGGTCAAGGTTTGAAATTGCGATTGAGAGGAATGACGTTAAAGGGGTGTGGCTTATCTATTATGTCGTATGCCTATACTGGTCAGTGGATTGTTCACTTGAAAACTTTACGAAGCGATTATTAAATTAATAAGAGTTTATGTATTAAAACTAATGATGAATTTGAAAGGAGGTATATGGTAGAATCTACTGGTATTGATTAAATTTGGATATTAGGTATTGTTAATTTATAACCTTGTTGTAGTAAGGTTATGTTAAACTATTTAGCTTTATGAATGTGATCGTATTTAGTTGGTCTTAAAATGCTAATCACTTTCGTTATATTTTGAGTTTTTCCTCGGGGTTTTGAAAATAAATTATGGGATGTAATTTAGAATGGTTTTATTCATGTTTTACGTCTTATAATACTTTAGTTTAATTGTCTTCTTCTGAAATCGTAGTCCTGACTAGGCCTAGGTAAGTTGACATTTTTGACGCTTGGAGTCATTAACTGTCGGTTGTCTATAATGAATCGCATTCCATGATGCACTGATTTATTTAAATAATTTGAATCAATTAATTGTGAGTTGTCTCAAAACTAATGCTTTTTTTTAATAAGTATTTATTTTCTTCTTGTAATACCGACAGTTTAGTTATTATATTATTGTCAAAGCAGTCAAAATATATAAAATCTGTATTTTTAAATAAACCAGAAAACCGTGTACTTTCATTTTCTTTGTTAAAAAATTAAAATAAATAAATAATATGGAGCTTTTCACATTTTATGAATGTGAATAACAATGAGTAACAAATAAAATGGTAATTTGTAAAAGAAAATATATGTGTGTTTTTAACATATTATCTGTTTTATATTAAAACTAACGCACAGAATTTCTGCATCATAACAGCTAAAAATTATTCAAAATGTTAAAATGGGAACATAACAATAATGTTTCTCTACGTACTCCTCACATACAACACTGACGAATTCAACAAATTTCCAGTTGAAACTGTTATTAGTACAATTTAAAATACTTCCTGACAATTATTCTTTATTTGAAATTATACTCTCAATAAAAATTTTGTTTACAAAATTGGACCCATAAAATTACCTCTTTAATTAGTTCGCTTAATGAATTTGCCACAATTTGTGCAAGAAAAATGAAAAGAGGAAATCAAGAGAAGCCAAGCTCCCAAGCATCTGAAATGTATTTGTACATTTCTAAAGAGTGCCACACATTCCAGAGCTCCATAAACTTTTGAAAGAAAAGTTGAAAAATGAGGATATCAAGAGGAGCCAAACTTCCAAGTATCTGAAATATATTTATACAGTTCTACAGAGTGCCAAACACATTCCAGAGCTCCATAAACTTTTGAAAGAAAACTTGCAAAATGAGTTTAGGTTACAGTTGATTGCTGAAAAGTTATCACTTCTTGACATGTGACTGATATGGAATATATAGTCCCTACTTACAAGAAGAACAACATAGCTGGCAAGCCCAAATTTTAAAATAAAACCTGTATTATTTGTAAAACTTGATTTGACATAAATAAAATTTGATAAACAAATTGTTGGATTTTTTTTTAATATGTCACAATTTAAAATAATTTAAAGATATGATTTTCAAACAGTTTATTTTACTGAACGCTCAAACCATCATTTTTGAGATGATGACATTTTGTTGGCAGTTTTAAGGAGTACATGCGAACAAATTTGATGATAATCGTTAAAGCTATTATTGAGAAAACAAAAGTGTTGTGTTTTAGTTTTACAGCAGTTACCAACAAATTGTAATATATTGTAGCATTTAAATCCAAAAAAGCACTTCCGCAATAACTTAACTCATTTCGTAAATATACATTCCACTTTCCGTCGCTTGACAGATGCTGGCATCTAGCGGCCCGCTCCTAAACCAAGCATCACCTGATACTTGAAACCAAAGTACATTTCGCCGGTCAAGCTAGCTTCTCGATTACCAGTCCACAGTCTACATGCGATAACAACATGGTCTACATTCTTCATAACTCCGTTAGTTAAAAGTTTTCTTCTTCTCTCAAAATCACGGTCTTTCTAAAACATCATGTTAAATTACTAATTGTGCGCCTTGGTCTAATAATCTGGTTCAAAAATGTTAAAATTAACCATCATTTTCTCGGTACTACCTCACGTGATCTGCGACAGGATTTACCAGGTATTTCAACCTTACAGATTTTGTCATATTATAAATTTTGTTAATTTTTAAAATAATTTGTTAATTATCATGTATTCTTTAAAATATGTATTTCATGTTTTATTCAATATTCTATTTCCTTTTGAAACTAAATGATTATAAAAATTTTCTTTTCTTAAAACATCATTTACAAAATCTTGCAAAGGCACATTTTACGTTTTGAACATTTTTGTGAAATAAGTGCAAACTAGTGTTGAACATTAAATGATCAGAATATGAACATGTCAAATATAAAACAATTGAGGAAATTTCTTCTAAATCAAAAAATCTCGTTTTGCAAGCTTTTGCAAAATCTTACAAGTCTTATACAAGCTTTCTTTTAAACAAAATTAAAATATATATAAATAGATTTATAATAATCTAAGAAGCTTTTAAGTACCATCTTAACGAATTTCTGTTATACAATCAATTTTCTTTAATTTTGGCAAATAATCAGATATTTCTTTAATGATGAACATTAATGCTAAAACATGTCTGATTTTGTACAGACACTAAAAGAACATGTTTTTTGCTCACAGCTAATATGCTGGTAGGACAAATAGGAGAAATTGGAGAAATAAAGAAATTCTTGTCTCACATTGCACAAACCAACGAAACATCCTAACAAGTTTCGTCCTGTTGGCAAAACACGTTTTTTTTTGTATAACGTAACCTCACATTTTCAAGTGCATAAAAGTGATGTCTTTTTCTACAGCTGACTTTACAGAACTTTAACTAACTCATTTTGTATATGTGCCTAAATTTACTTTCGCAAATATGTGTTCCTTAAGACTATTTTCTAAATGTAGACCTGTGTAGTTAATTATAAAATATATATATAAAACAATTATTGGGTGGAGCCTGCATGCAATTTTCGGTCCTAACAACCTCCAAGAGGTTAATTTCCAAATTAAAATAATTGACGTCAATTAACAAAATTTCAAAATTCTAAATTTTTTGTTTGTTTAAAATATATAAATTTATTTGGCCAATATAGTTTTTAAGAAATTTTTCAAACCAGTTATATTATGTATCTTTAGTTTAGTGATAAACATGTTAACTATAGATATGATTTTTGAACTTAAAATATCAAACTCTTTTATATTTTGTTAAATTCTGTAATTGTTTAAAAAGAAACTATCATCTTATAAACTAAAAAGGGGGGGATAAGTTTTTTTCTTTTTTTTGAATCTTTTGATTAAATTTTTTTTTTATTATTATACTTTTACATTAAGGGCGTATAATCTTTTTTTTTTTTTTGATTAATTATAATTCTGTGAATTATTAAGCTGTGCTCATTGTTTTTTTTGTTAAATTTTTGTAACTATAAATATACATATTAAAAGGGGGGATAAATTTTTAGAATCTGTTGATTAAATTTTTTTTTCTAAATTATTATATGTTACAATTAAGGGCTTATAACTTTTACAATTTATGATATTGTTAATCATAAGTTTTTTTTATTGATGATTTGTGTCAGGATGTCTTTTGTTGTAAATGACAAAGTCTGAAGCGCCGAAATTTCCTTCTGCTTTCAATAAACTTGAGCCTTGTTAATTACTAAATTTGTCTTTGTCTTTTTTTTATTTTTCTTTTCAAACATTGTTACCATTTTGGTTCCGCCTTTATTAAATTTAAGTCCCCTGGTAACATGTTTTTGGTAGCAGAGCGTGGTTCGCTTTAAATTCTATCTTGGTTTTTTCTAAATTATAGAGTTGTTAATTTTAAATTCTGGAACCCTAGTTAATTTTCAAAATTTTGCATTGGAACTATCTAAATTTAAATTCAAAATTTTCTTTGCTAAACAAGGCTCATTTTTATGTTTCGCAGCTTTTCAAATACTGCACAACTGTTGCTGATGAAATTTTTTTTTTTAATTTAGTTTAAATATTTAAATCTCTATAAATCTATAGTCTCTTTTTTTATTATTGATTTATTTTATAAACACATTACACAAAAACTTCTAAACCAATTTTGATAAAATTTTTTTTTATTATTATTATTTTGTCTACTTAATTATTTTTTTTTCATATATATATATATTTACATACACTGCACACTAAACATTCACTGAATTTGATCCATACAGCGGGCTCATTCGGGAATCCAAAAAAAAAATTTAAATAAATAATAAAATCCAAAAATAGTTAAAAACAAAAAAAAAAACAAAAAAAAATTCAAAAATTTCATTCAAAATTTTCTCGAGTTTTCTTTCGCTTGTCTGTATCAATTCATACTTACACACACACATATATACACAACAACTACACTACATTTAATTCTTGAGTCTTTCCCTGGCTCTTTCACCTTTTTTGCATCACTTTAAAAGAAATTTTTTTTTATTATTATTAAATTACTTGGTTTATTTTTTTTTTATAATCATCGGCAACAATTAAAAATGGCAGTGGATTTGCTGCGATTAGAAAACCTCGTTAAAGAACACGGAGCTTGCTTTTGAATTTTTTTTTTGGTCTTCGTCATCTTGAAAGGAAAATTATTTTTATTTATTTTTTTTTAATTTTATCATCATGGCGGTGGACTGGTTGATGTGGATGGTGCTGCTTGCTTGATAAATTGAAATGTTGAACTGTTTAATAATATATCATTGTGTACAATTTTTTTTTCTTTTCCAAATTATAGGGGCCCAGTTTTATGTAGGACAACATGGTTGGCCTGTTTGCCTTTTCTTAAATTATTCGGTTGTTTGTTATTAGCAGGTCAACATGTTTGTTTCCTGATTTAGTTTTTTTGTTCAGGGTTGAGAAAACCGGAGTTGGGTTTTCCTCACTCATGGGTCACCTTTTTATATACATCTTTAATTTTGCTACACCTTTTCTTAATACATCTTTCTTTGTACATCTTTTTTTTTAGAACACTTATCTTATTTTGATGAAATTTTTTTTTTACATAATTTTTTTTGATTAATTTAAATTCCTTTTTTTTTTGGGGCACATGATACACATACATAAGACCTTAAGTCAAACACCACATGCCCTGCCTTGTGCAGTAAAACAATCTTGACTTCCCAACGTTTCATACTGCTTCTTTGTTTATTTTTCAAATGGATTATTTGTTTAGACCCTTCAAAATTCTTTTTTCTCACGGAAATTGTTAAGAGCCGTGAATAGTTTAAATTTCTCTTCGTATGGGAGAAGAGGAGTTTAAAAATAACGACGCTGAGCATGATCTGACCTAAAAGGCTTCAGGAGTTTTTCTTTTATTTTTATTTATTTTTGTAATTAAATGTTAAGGTCGGCTCAGAGGATACTCCCCCCGTCTGAGTCCGACCTTTCCTGCAAGTCCTTAGTGCCATGCACTTTTCCCTCCCCTGGTCCCCGGAGTGGTCACCTCCACTTGGTTTCCCGAGGTGCCACTCCACCCCTTTCCCCACGTACCTTAGTGTACAAAGTCAGTTCATGCACAGCAATGTCGACCTTTGCGTCACCCTTCAGCTCTTTCTGTCGGGGGCTTGTCCTAATGATAGATGGGAAGAGCTGAGACGCTATAGAAATTTCAAAATTTAATAAGTAAATGCCGAAGGAGGCTACACCCTAGAGTGGTGATTATAAAAGCATTATGAAGCGTTGTTTCTATCAGGTGCCCCGTTTCAAAATTTTGCGGGAGGGCCTTCTGGCCCCTTCTTTAGAATCTTCTGGAGGCCCTTCTGGCCCTTTGCACCTTTTTCAAAATTTTGCGGGAGGCCCTTCTGGCCTCTTTTCTGACTACACCCTAACTCCGTCTTTCGGGGGGGGAGAGCTGTAGCATTTAAATCCAAAAAAGCACTTCCGCAATAACTTAACTCATTTCGTAAATATACATTCCACTTTCCGTCGCTTGACAGATGCTGGCATCTAGCGGCCCGCTCCTAAACCAAGCATCACCTGATACTTGAAACCAAAGTACATTTCGCCGGTCAAGCTAGCTTCTCGATTACCAGTCCACAGTCTACATGCGATAACAACATGGTCTACATTCTTCATAACTCCGTTAGTTAAAAGTTTTCTTCTTCTCTCAAAATCACGGTCTTTCTAAAACATCATGTTAAATTACTAATTGTGCGCCTTGGTCTAATAATCTGGTTCAAAAATGTTAAAATTAACCATCATTTTCTCGGTACTACCTCACGTGATCTGCGACAGGATTTACCAGGTATTTCAACCTTACAGATTTTGTCATATTATAAATTTTGTTAATTTTTAAAATAATTTGTTAATTATCATGTATTCTTTAAAATATGTATTTCATGTTTTATTCAATATTCTATTTCCTTTTGAAACTAAATGATTATAAAAATTTTCTTTTCTTAAAACATCATTTACAAAATCTTGCAAAGGCACATTTTACGTTTTGAACATTTTTGTGAAATAAGTGCAAACTAGTGTTGAACATTAAATGATCAGAATATGAACATGTCAAATATAAAACAATTGAGGAAATTTCTTCTAAATCAAAAAATCTCGTTTTGCAAGCTTTTGCAAAATCTTACAAGTCTTATACAAGCTTTCTTTTAAACAAAATTAAAATATATATAAATAGATTTATAATAATCTAAGAAGCTTTTAAGTACCATCTTAACGAATTTCTGTTATACAATCAATTTTCTTTAATTTTGGCAAATAATCAGATATTTCTTTAATGATGAACATTAATGCTAAAACATGTCTGATTTTGTACAGACACTAAAAGAACATGTTTTTTGCTCACAGCTAATATGCTGGTAGGACAAATAGGAGAAATTGGAGAAATAAAGAAATTCTTGTCTCACATTGCACAAACCAACGAAACATCCTAACAAGTTTCGTCCTGTTGGCAAAACACGTTTTTTTTTGTATAACGTAACCTCACATTTTCAAGTGCATAAAAGTGATGTCTTTTTCTACAGCTGACTTTACAGAACTTTAACTAACTCATTTTGTATATGTGCCTAAATTTACTTTCGCAAATATGTGTTCCTTAAGACTATTTTCTAAATGTAGACCTGTGTAGTTAATTATAAAATATATATATAAAACAATTATTGGGTGGAGCCTGCATGCAATTTTCGGTCCTAACAACCTCCAAGAGGTTAATTTCCAAATTAAAATAATTGACGTCAATTAACAAAATTTCAAAATTCTAAATTTTTTGTTTGTTTAAAATATATAAATTTATTTGGCCAATATAGTTTTTAAGAAATTTTTCAAACCAGTTATATTATGTATCTTTAGTTTAGTGATAAACATGTTAACTATAGATATGATTTTTGAACTTAAAATATCAAACTCTTTTATATTTTGTTAAATTCTGTAATTGTTTAAAAAGAAACTATCATCTTATAAACTAAAAAGGGGGGGATAAGTTTTTTTCTTTTTTTTGAATCTTTTGATTAAATTTTTTTTTTATTATTATACTTTTACATTAAGGGCGTATAATCTTTTTTTTTTTTTTGATTAATTATAATTCTGTGAATTATTAAGCTGTGCTCATTGTTTTTTTTGTTAAATTTTTGTAACTATAAATATACATATTAAAAGGGGGGATAAATTTTTAGAATCTGTTGATTAAATTTTTTTTTCTAAATTATTATATGTTACAATTAAGGGCTTATAACTTTTACAATTTATGATATTGTTAATCATAAGTTTTTTTTATTGATGATTTGTGTCAGGATGTCTTTTGTTGTAAATGACAAAGTCTGAAGCGCCGAAATTTCCTTCTGCTTTCAATAAACTTGAGCCTTGTTAATTACTAAATTTGTCTTTGTCTTTTTTTTATTTTTCTTTTCAAACATTGTTACCATTTTGGTTCCGCCTTTATTAAATTTAAGTCCCCTGGTAACAATATGGTGATTATATTTTAGAACGTAATTAATACCAGTTATATTAGTTACCAATTTTAAACAAAATTATTCTGATAGTCTTTGAAAAATATTGCGAACAGAGACACAAATAAACATTTCATTAAATAACACAAAAATAATTATTATTTCTACCTTTTTTTTTTCATTCAAAGGGAATCAAAACAGATATAGTCAAGAATAATCAAGATATAATTAAAATAAAAATTTTCCAGTCATACTTATTCCTACCTGAACTTTAGTAGGGGAAGTTGAATTTTATATAAGATCTAGTTCCATAACTACAAGATATACCCCAAGACAGGTTTCATAGCAAAATGCTAGTATATTACTGTATGTTCCCTCTTTCAAAGATTACAGAAACATTTTAAGTTTTGACTTACCCATCTCCTTTGGCAACTACCCAATTTTGAGTGGAGAAATTGAGTTGTATGCAAGATGTACTATATACCACAATTAATATTTTTAGATATTTTTAAAATTTGCCTTCTCCTTCAATGACCACCCAAATTTTGGGTGGGAGAAGCAAAGTTGCAAGCAAAAAATGTACTTACATTTAACATTTTTAGAGAAACTTCACACTTTTTTGTTTTAGATCTATCACATTTTGCATTGAATTATGCACATTATTTAGATGTATTTTTTCATTGCCGCAAATGGCTGAAACAATCTTCATGATGTTTTACTAATCCCTTTCTTGAATAGTCTAGTTGTCCACCAGGATGGTTTATTTTAAAAATGTTGTTTTTTAACGTCTAAAAACTATAAAAACTCAATAAATTTTGTAAGGAAATTTTCTCCCACAAAAAGAGAAAAAATAAGTCCCAGAAATTAAAGAAAAATTGGTTTTTGTTACTTTTGATAAGACTGACTATTGATATTATGAACAATTTGTTTTATGCATTTTTTCTTGCTTTTTCCTGTATTTTTAATTTCTATTGAACAATATATCTCCACAGTAATTCTTCAATTATACTCCCCTCTTGTTCAAATATATCAAGGGATTTCGGAACTTTCCTAACAACTTGGATTTATGCGTAACACTATAGAAGAACATAATATTTCACTTAAGCTAATGAAGGAATTACATTCATTATAAGATAGTAAATCAAAATGAAATCCATACTTTCATGTGCCACTGACGAGATGTTTATAATACGAGCAGGTGAAGATTTGATAATACGAGGCAGCAAGAGACAAGTAAACAAAAAGTGTCCCAAGTGATTTATTCCAAACTGAGTTTCAAATCCATCTTCTGTAGTACCCTTTGGACACATCATAATTCCTGAAATTAAATTTGTTATAGTTGTAAAATACATGATAATGGTTAAACTCTAACATTCGAGTAATTACTAATAAAAAAATGTTTAGACCTATATATTCTAAAATGTTAAGCTGTAAAAGTATTATTAATGATTATTTATTTATATAAATTAATTAAACATATAAATTACACATATTCTAATACACATGTTCTCAAACATAGTTCTAATCAATATCCCTTGGTATACAGCTAACAAGATGTCATAACAGGACATGAATTCCTTTTTGTGATTTTTTATATCAGTTCTTTTGCCTTAATAATAATATATTTTTATTTATTTTTGTGATTTTTAAAATTTTTGCCTCGGTATAATAGGAAGATAATTCAATAATGTAAATATTAAATGAAAGAAGGGTTTTAAAAATATTGATTTGATTAATTTTAAAATTGACACTGTTTAACATTAAGAATTTATTAAAAAATTGCTCAGCTAAGGGCGTCAGGAAGCTTATAGCTTACCAATTTTGAAAAAATACAAATTTTACTTTAAGTTAAATTACTCTCAGGGTCGTGTTACTTTTCTAAGTGTGCTTATCAGTGGTTTTCGGTAAATAAAAAATCCTTATTTTATTTCCTGAAACTAAACATTCTTTATTGATTTACTTTTTAGCAAATACATAAATTTATTATCAATCTTATTGTTTTAAACATCATATCTTTAATTTTGATATTTATATTTTGCCTTTTTATTTGATTCAAAACCTAAAAAAATTTTACTTTAAATCCTGAGTTGCAACTTCTAAGAAAAAATTACTCATCAATATGAGTTGAATAGACTTATTTCCTTTTTAACTATATTTTAAATTAATTTATCTCAAACAAAAATTTATTACTTTCTTATAGGCATCTTTGAATTTTTTTTAAATTGCTGAGTAGTTATATATATATATATATATAATAAAAAACATGTCAAAAAATATTAAACTCACAAATAATATATCAAACAGTAATTAATCAAAATGTTTATACAACATATAATTTTGAGCACTTTGTAGTACCCATTACCAATTTGCTATTGTGTAGAAGATTGTTCATTGCTGTCTGCTGATTTTGTGAACGTCCAGATGAAACCTCCTTAACAGTTTGCCTATTATTCATAATGAAACTTTGTCTTTCAAAATCACCTTCAAATGCACATTGTCCAATTTCTACTGAAAGTTATGTCCAGAAACATCGTTTCTAGAGTCAACAAACTACGTCCAATTACCTCAAACTCCCTCTCACAACTATTCAACATTAATTAAATTGTTCTCCGTTTCAAAAGTCACTCAAGCATAACTACATTATTCTGAACTTCTTTTTAAAACACATCCTACCAACTCAAACATTTCTCTAAGACTGTTTAACACATCTTACTACTTCAAATGTTCCTGTGCAACTGTTCACAAACACATCCTACCATCTCAGACATTCTTTTTCAACTGCCAGCCTCCCTAGATCCCACAATTAAGCATCCTTTTTAGATCTACTAAGTCAGCAAAACCAAACATTCACATAATTTGCAGCACGGACACTACTTAAATCATCTATATGACAACAGGTCTTGTCTATTCTCACAACACAATATATCACTTTAAAATTTATTATACCTTACAAGTAACATTTTATACCTTAAATTAATATTTTGGAAATCTATATTAATTTTTTTATTGCCCTTGTTTTAATATTATTTTACAGTCATTTATTTGACTCACGTGGTCTTCTTTCTAGACCAATTATAAATCTCCCGGTTTATTTTCATTTTTCAAATCTTAAAACGACCATTTCTTTAGTATCAAAGTTAAAGTTAAAATTTAAGGATTACAATAAGTAAAGAAATAAATGACTGTTCATTTAGTACAGTTTTCAACAAATTCTACAATTCACCTTTTTTCACATTTTAAACTATATACTTATAACATCACTGTACTGTACTATTTTTATTATCCCAGCAATAAAAAATATTTAACTTGAAATCTAAACCAGGTTTACAAAAATACTACTTTTTCATTGCACCTTGTAAAACCTATTTGAATGGGGTGAAAAGAATAAATACAATGAGGAAAATTTTAACTTCATAGGCAGATATATGATAGAATCTTCCAGCCTATTTTTTTATCATTTTTAAGGTTGGCTTTTGCAAGTATACAGGTGAACATTATCATGAAGAAAAAATACTCCTTTCTCAGTAATTCACATCTTTTTTTCAAATATCACAGACTTTATTTTATATTCAAGTATGGTACATCACAATAGTCCTAACTGTTGACAATATGTTATCCTTCAAAATAATTGTAATAAATTGGTCCTTTTGCATTCTAAAAAAATGTTAGTATTATTTTAATGCTTGATGGTTAGTGCTTAAATTTCTTCTCGATTCGAGAACCAAGATTGTTCCACACTATGTTTTGCCTCTTGTATTCTGACTCATAATGATGGATCTAGATCTCATCACAAGTCACTCTTTTTAATGAAAATTTATCTTTTCCCATCAAATAACATCAATAGGGGCAATACATAAGCAAAACCTAGTTCTTTGCTTTTGTTAGTTTGATATCTTGAAACACTTTTGCACATATATTACTGTAATTCAGTTTGTTATGAATTATGGAATAAACTGTACCTACTAACAATCACGTTTTATAGCATATCAGCAACACTTGTTCTACCATTTTTGGAATTAATCAATCTACTTGTAAAAATGTGCATAATTCATACAAACTTATACCATATCATTTAAGCATTCAGGAGTAAATTTCATTTGGTTTTACACTCTCTGATATCAAAACCGTTATCACAGACTGTTGTTCCAATATGTAAGGCGAGTGAGTGAATAGTGTTAGGTATGCTAAAATAATTACAATTGGAAATCTAGATCACCGGATATGCTTATAAATAACTTTTAATATGTTACTCACCGCCAGCAATCCTTTTTTTGAAGTTTTTCCTTCAGTACATATATATTACCACTACACTTGTTTCGGACTTTTTACGTCCATCGTCGGGTGGTCAAAACACAATTAAAAACATTTAACACAATTTATAAAAACACATAACACAAACAACATACGCATAAATGAAGTCCAACACGTCTATGGGCTGACGCTGTACAATGTACTAGTGAGTTATCAGCTGCTGTCTACTTCCTAGTAAGCTGGCTTATTAATTCATAAGTGGGGGTTGCATCAAACTGTTTTTTGTCATTTAGCAAATTATCCGGGTGCTTTTCTTCATTTTTGTATATGTGGTATTCTTCTACGCGGTTCATGAAATCTCCTTTTTTGCATTTCTGTAATATTTTCATGTTGTGATCTATGTTTTTATAAGCATGATCACAGTTTACCAGGTGTTCTGCGAATTTTGATTTTTCCGGGTGCCTTAGTGCCTGGATATGTTCTTTATATCGTTTCTTGAAGGGCCGCCCCGTCTGTCCCACGTAGAATTTGTCACATGAACTACAGTTTAATCTATATATACCGGTATTCATGAACTTGTCTTGGTTTGAGGTTTTGTTGCTATTTAGTGTATGTTGTAGGTTTGAGTTGGTTTTGTACGCAACTTTGTAGCCTTAGTGTCTGAAAACGTTAGCTATGGTGTTATTAAATTTGGGGTTGTGTTGTAATACTACGAATTTATTATCTTGTTTTGTGTCTGGCTTGGTACTATTTCTATTTTGTTTCATTTTTCTATACATTGTATCTACTATTTTTGGGTTGTATCCGTTTTTTTGGGCAATATGTTTTATTAAGTTTAGTTCTTCTTTATAATCAGTTTCATCCATTGGAACCGATATCAGTCTATTGATCATGTGGTTGTATGCTGCCATTTTATGTGTTATTGGGTGATTGGATGTCTCGTGGATGGTTTGGTCTGTATTTGTGGGTTTTCTGAAGATTTTGAACTTGTGTTGTCCATCCTGTTTTGAAATTGTTAGGTCCAGATAGTTTATTGAATGGTTCAGTTCTGTCTCATGTGTGAAGTTCAAGTTATGGTGTATATTATTCATGTAATTGCTCAGTTCCTGTATTTGCCTATTACTGCCCTTAAACAACATGATTATGTCATCAACATATCTGTGGTAATATATAATATTATTACTGAGCTTGTTTAGTTTTATGGATCAGAAACCATCGAATAAACCATCAGAAAAGATAAGAAAAATCAAAACAAATCGAATTGTGTTTTGATTGTTTTCTTGATTTTTTTGGCATGTGGGGCAGACACCAGAACCACTACATCCCAGATCT
The DNA here is from genome assembly GCA_963513935.1 of Aphrophora alni. Lineage (NCBI taxonomy): Eukaryota > Metazoa > Arthropoda > Insecta > Hemiptera > Aphrophoridae > Aphrophora > Aphrophora alni. The sequence goes on along the minus strand of OY740769.1, from coordinate 66,457,002 downwards.
ACCCCCCCCCCCTCGACAACACCGCTCCCCTTCCCGTTCATCCGCCACACTGTCGAAGGTCACGCCATTTACTAACCTCAGTTACTCAGTCTTACTGTGGACATCGTGCAGTGAGTTACTGTTACAATTTGGTGCAGCTAGTTGTACAACGTGTTGGTGTTTGGGATTGACTTTTCGCTTTGTGGTTGTGTTGTGGCTTAGTAAAGTTTTTAAGATGGACAAATGGTTGAAAACAGAATCTTTTGGTAAGAGGACAATTTCTAAAGTAACTATTGATGAAGGTGATCCTGGCCCATCAAATACTAACCTAATAAATTCTGAAAAGGGTAAAGTACAGGTGAATGCAAAGAAACCAAAAACTTTCTTCAGGAAATATATTACAGATTATATAAAATATGGGTTTACATTTGTAGGCACAGAGGAAGAACCATTACCTCAATGTGTAATTTGCTATGAAACATTGGCAAATCAAAGCATGAAGCCTTCTAAGCTAGAAAGACACATAACTAAACACCCAGAATGTGTTAATAAGCCTATAGCTTTTTTCAAAATAAGAAAAGAGATTTGACATCAACTAGGACCAGTATGGAAAATGTCTCAACAAGACGTGAAAATAAAAAGGTTACAATGGTTTCGTACCAACTGTCACGGTTGATTGCCAAAAAAGGTGCACCTCATACAGCAGGTGAGAATATCATTTTGCCAGCTGCTAAGCTTATTTCTGCCTCTTTTTTTACGAGAAAAGGCAACCAAGAAAATAAGGGAAATACCACTACTGTTTCAAATAACACGGTTATAAGGAGAATAGAAGAAATGGCTGAAAATATAAAACATCAACTTATTTCTGCTTTGAAACGAAGTGACTTTTACTCCTTACAATTGGATGAAAGCACTGATATAGCTGATAATGCCAATTTATTAGCTTTTGTAAGATTTGAGACCAATGAATCAGTAGAAGAAGAAATGTTATTTTGCAGACCTTTACCTAACAGAACGACTGGCGCTGATATTTTCAACTGTTTGGATGGTTTTATGAAAAAAATAAAATTGACTGGTCTAATTGTGTCGGAGCAACAACCGATGGAGCCCGTGCCATGTCTGGCATTTACTCAGGACTAGCAGCGAAAGTTAAGGCAATTTCTCCATTAGTTAAACCATTGTTAACCATTTTCAAATCATAAAACAAATTGTTTATCAATAATCAAATTGTATCTTCAAAAAAGCATATATATTTGCAATATTTGATGGTAAATTATATATACATATGGTAGGGATACAATACAAATAAGGTTTCATACTCCACCGTGGACAGATGGACCTTGAAGGTATTCCAAAGAGGAAAAGTGGGTCGCCAGCTGAAAAAGGTTGGGAACCACTGACATATTGAATATTTTTCAAAATCACTGACCCTACCCCCACCTTACCTGCATTGTTCACTAGTATATGTATGTGCTGCTCTGTCTCCAGTATCTTATTTGCACACTCTCTGACAGAAGCAAGAGATCCAAGGTCTAGTTTGTGTATTATAACTTCACCTACTTTCATGTCTCCTGTTCCTTGAACAGTTTCTTTGATTTCCTTAGCCGCTTCTTCAGCTCGGCCAATATCTCGACATGCCATGATCACTCGAGCTCCTGTATCAAACACAATAATTGATAAACAAATATGCACAAACTTTCTACAAGTTAATATGAACACAAACATATTTTGTAATAAAACTTATAGGTAGTAAAAAGGAACTATAGTGGTAGCAAAACATATCAATTTAGAGTTTTTGGAGAATAACTTATATGTTGTGAGTTTCTCTGAGTACAAAAAAGATGATTTAACCAAATGCTAACTGCCTATGTGTAATCATTTAGTACCTCTAACAGATAAACCAGTTTTTTTCAAATTTGGACTATTGGAGCAATAAAAGTTCTGCTAATATACCCCTAAATGAGAATCGTTAGGTACTCAAAGTTTTAAGATACTTTCTATTAAAATAGACATAAAATAATGATTTTCTAGAAATTGGCTCTAATGATTTTAATTAAATTTAGTTAATTGTAGCTCCATAAGAGCAAAATAAAACATGTTGGTTAGTATCTCCTTGATAATTTTGAAGATATCAACGAAAAACTAAAACTACCCTATAGATGCCATAAGAAAATTTTAGTGACTAATTATTTATAAATTCTAGTTAAAATTAGATACATGAGGATTTTTTTAGGACTATGAATGTACACTTAAAATATGGCTAACATAACTGAAATTTGGATAAACCTGCAACAAGGGGAAAGACATATGTAATAGGATACATTTTCAGTTATGTAAACTTAGTCTGATTAAAAAAATAGTTTGACTCAAGGCAGTGAATAGGGAATGTATTCTGTTATAGAATATAATAATAGTAGTAGTAGATAGAGTTAAATAAAGAATACAAATAATTAAAGAAGGTAATTAGTACTAAATGGTCAGAGAGATTTGTTAAAAGTATGTCAATAATAAAAATGTATATAGTATTAGATATAAGAGAAATATGACAACAGTGTAGATGTGCATAAAACTCTAAGAAATGTGACAACAGTGTTTTGTGTTTAAAGGTGGGGACAAGGAAAAAAACTGAAGAAATTAGACAAAGCTGAAGGAACATTTCAGTGAATAAGATATTTTCAAAAAGACAAGACGTGGTGGTTCGCGTAGATAGGATGTTTTACAGACAATAAGTTATTTTTGAATAGAGGAGAAATCAGACAATAAGTGATTTTCTCGGAAATTAGATATAAAAATTGAATAAATTACATTTTAGAGAGAGGGGATGTTTTCAATAAAATACTTTTTAATAGATGTGATGTGCCTTCAAAAGATGACATGTGGTTTGAACAAAGAAATAGTTTGAATCCAATGAAAATTGTAAGTGTGTTGCAGAATTTAGCTTCAGTTTTGCAGAATTTAAGCTTGGTATGACATGCTCAAATTATGTTTCATAAAAACCTAAACATAAAAATAACTGGAACTTACAGTTTATTATCAAATTTTGGATAGATTATTTGCAGAGATATCACGTGGTTTCAAATAAGAGAAAAATATGTTTTAAAAAATAATGATTATAAACTTTAATAAAAAACATTCATGAGTTGATTTTTATTAGATTTAATGTTTAGAGAATAATTTGAAATTTGGTAATATAAAAATATTGTAAATTTTTAGTATATTGCATTTTTATATATGAAATATTTTTATTTTGAATTAGGTTGCAACCACAAAATTAATTATAAATTAAATATGGGTGAATTATAATTTTATGATGTTATAAAAAATGTGATGATTTATGTTTTCTTTTCAGGAAATATTTTAACTTGTATACAATCTATAATTTTTTTTTTAAATAATTAAATGTACATTTCAGAAATTGGATTCTGTATTTTTATTTGAAATTCTCCAGAGTACACTATAAAAGAACTTACGACCCAATTAGAGATTTTCTATGCTCTCTTCAAGAGTATTTTTTCTTTTTTTCACTTTTTTTTGTAATAAATATTACAAAATGGCGCCCAACTTCATTTAAATAGTATAATTAGCTCGACAAAAGTTAATTATAATAAAACATTGTGCATATTAGTTTTTTCTCATAACCTAGTCCCAACTAACTGAAACTAAACGTATTGGTCACACATTATACCTCTTAACAGAATCTGCAGAAATCGGTGATGGAAAATTACACTAGGACTTGAATTTTTTTCACTCTTTTTTCAATTATTATCAATTACTTCACATTAATAAACTGACCCAGTACAGAGTACTCCACTTTATTTATATAAGATGTCTAGCTCTCTGCACTTCAGACTTGTTAACCATTATATATTCCTCAGAATCGAACCTGTTTCTTGACATTTTTCCATGTGTTACACTACTCATTTGCTACTTCATTAAACTAACAGACATATAGTTGAGGTGGATATGTAATTCCATGCAATTTTTAATGAAGGAATAATATGAGTAACTTATGAATCATACAATCACGTGATACCAGATATTTTGTCTGAATCTGCAGCAAAGAGAAAGTGTGGCTTAATTTCAAAATGGCCACCAGAACATTCACTTGTATATTTTTCTTTTTAACTTGTTTTAACCTATTTTTAAATCAAATAAATGATGTGAACATTATGTAGTCCTACTAAAACGAGGAATAAAAAAGTTTATTAGAGATTATTTGATATCTTATACTGTTTCCATGTTATGGCTCCTTTTATCAATACTTTATTGAAAACCACTGAATGTGTGGTAGTTAATTTACTAAACATGAAATAATTACTCAATTTATCAATAAAATAGCATGATTTATTATATTAAATAATAAATTAATGTAAGACTCACCAATATTCTGTTTGGTTGTTTTTATACGACGGCCATTTCGGCTATGCAGCCATTATCAAGTTTATTATTGGAGAAGCTCCTCCGTTGTTATGGAACACTAAAAAAACAACAACAGTTACACATTAACACAAACACAAACACTGATTTGGAACGACTGTTTATTAAATTAAATAAAAACGCGACTCATGAGTCGACACGATTGTTAGATGTCCCGGTACGTACTGCATCAGGTGTGCATGATTAAATCATCAGTACTGGATAATGTCTTATCTAACTGTGTCAATATAGTGTCGTACAATGCATTAGAATCAAAGTTCAATTTTTCATTCAGCAATATGTTACTATCTGTTTTATATTTCTTGTATATTTCAAACTGTTCTAACACATTCAGGAACGTTACTCTTTTTTACAACGATGTAATATTTGATTAAATCATGCACACCTGCACGCAGTACGTACCGGGACATCTATCAATCGTGTCGACTCATGAGTCGCGTTTTAATTTAATTTAATAAACAGTCATTCCAAATCAGTGTTTGTGTTTGTGTTAATGTGTAACTATGTTATTCTTTGAGTGTTCCATGACAACGGAGGAGCTTCTCCACTGGCGACACTGGTTTATTGGACCTTACTTCACTGGCGAAAACCTCATCACTAATAATAACATCAAAATTGTTCTAGCTGGATGGATCACATTACAGTAACAAAGTTTGGAAATGGTTTGACGTTCAGTTCCCTGGATTGGACAACGTTGTACTGCAGTGGCCTCTATGTGGTCACCAGACTTCACACTCTTACTTCTAAGGATGCCTTAAGGTATGGTAAATTAAAAATATCTGAAATGTGTTTCATATTCGGCAACATATCTTCAAAGCATCTACCAAGATAACACCTGATAATTTACATGCTATTATGTATATTTGGGAGAACAATTGACAATATGCCATGACCACCTACCTAAATGAACATATCCAATATTTGTTAAAATTATCATATAATAATTGCAATAAATATTGTAAAATATTATTATAAATAAACTGCTTGTATGTTTGTATACAGACTTGTGGATCATTTTGTATAGGTTCAAGGAAAGAAGTAAATTCCTATGTATAAGGAAATAAATATGTGTATCTGGTTTACATTGAATCAATGATGTTAATTATTTAGTTGGTTAAACAAAATTTGTTGTGACATGCGACTCAGCTCATTATCACGAAAGTCCTTCATGACAATTGTCTAATTATTGGTCATTATTATATAGTCTAAATAGTCTTTGTAGGAAAACCATGATTTCTGAAGACAACATTTCATTAAAATTGAACATTAGCCCCACACAAAATTAAGAAAACTGCAGAAAGAAACCAAATTAGGCCCCAGAATGTTACTCATTCTTTCATTGATATATTTTGCTCTCAAACCACACACTCTCTCTCTCTCTCTCTCTCACACACACACACACACACATATATATATATATATATATATATATATATATATATATACAGAATATAGCTTTTAATAAAACCACGTTAATAAAAATGTATTGGATCAAAACTAATTTTAATTTAATAATTGTTCAACCTATTGAGCTGATTGAGCTTGTCATGTTATTGATCAATAGTGAAAGCTTGCTAACGTATTTCAAGAGACTTATTATCTATATCTACTTATTTTAAAATGATATCATTGCCTTTATATATAAAGAGAGAGAGAGAGAGAGAGAGAGAGAGACAACTCTATCAGTTACTTTATACAAGCATTAAGTTACATCATATACAAAAACGAATATGAGACTCCATAAAATTGAAAAATGTGTATAAAAAGTCGAAATATTACCAACTTCTGAAAGGGTGTAAATTAATACTTTTAGAAATGAATAGCATTTTTTACTAGGTTTTCCAAAACATCTAAAATGAAAATTGATAAAAATTATAATTCTGAGAATTGAATTTTGGATTTAAAATTTTTTTATTATTATTAGCCTACTATTAAAGTAATATAGCATCATATTGTCCAAAAGAATCCAATATATATCTTTCTTATAATTTTTATTATCTTTGCATACAGTATATTCATGGTGCCCAAACATTAGACAAAAAACCATTACGGTTTAAATACAATATTTTCTTGTGGCTTTGTACATTTACAATTGCTTTGGATTATTGATATAACCTATTCGTATTTCACAAAAAATTGTGAAGGCTGTACAACTTTGTATTGTTTATGAAATACAACTGACCGCTAATACCTTTTGTAGTAGGCTACTACTGTACCTATCTAGTTTTTCAATCCTACTTACCAGATATAGTCACAAATTATATACACCCAAATAGCAAAAAAAATCTAGGTTTCTACCTACGTGCCAAATTGGTTTAGAAAATATCTGGTAATAAACAGAATGTTTGAAAAGTCTGGAAACAACTTAATATCTCAAAATGTACGAGACAAAACTAAACCCAGTTATTCACAGCCATAAAATAACCACTTTTTCGTAAGTTTGGAATTTTTATGCGCTGTCTTGGATTTGCCATTTTTAAATGAACTTCAAATGCGATATTTTTTAAAAATTATTATTTCGACCCACAATTTTAAGTTTTCGATCATTTGACTGACAATAACTTCAAAACGGATTTGAAAATCGTTTTTTGGTCAAATATTATATTAAAATCATGTATCACACAAAAATTTTCTATTTATTTCTATCTCATAAGACTTGTACATTTTGACATATTAAGGCCTTTCCAGACTTTTCAAACATCCTGTATATGCCTATCTCACTCTTCAACTTCTTCGTCTCTCTCCCTCCCTTTCTCTTCTTATTGGTCTCTCTCCCTCAATCACACACACGCGCGCGCGCACTCACACAAACACACACACACACACACACACACACACACACAACACACACACACACTCACACGCACTCACACACACACACACACACACACACACACACACACACACAACACACACACACACAACACAACACAACACAACACAAGTTTCCGTAATGCTTAACAAATCTTTTACTGTGTCTGTTTGCGTGTGTGGAATTCACTCCAGGAAGCAATAAAGTCTTTTGATTACAGTATTATGTAGTAATCAAAATTACTATTCATAATTTAGCCTATGTGAATGACGCGTCCTTGATTTAGTTATTTCTTTACTATTTGTTGTATTCATTACGGAAGGTTTTTTACGTTCCTGTTGGGTAACAATAATCTTATTTAAATATCATATTTTATATTTATGTATTTTTAATTCTTTATATTTTACTTATTTGTATAAATAAACGAACATGCAAACACAGTTTGTTGATCGCATGTTCCCTAGTTGATAGTATTACTCGCTTATCAGCCGGAAAAACAAAGTCCAAAATTCCGATCAAAATAGTCTTCAAAGATTTTGATAACATTTTGGTAAAAGGTAACCCAAACAAGATTTTTTTTTTTTTTAATAGCTTTTCGGAAATGATCGGTAAAAAAAAAAACATCGTCCTGGACGGAGCTGCTAGAAAAGGCTTAATTGATCACAACCTGCTTTACCGATTCTGTTGAAATTTTTGTTAAATGTAAAGACTAATGACCGAAACCAACCAGAGAAATCTCAAGAAAAGAAAATCTCATTACTGGTCAGAAATAATGTCCAAAAAAACGAATCTCTAAAAGCTAGATTTCATTCAAATATGATTACAGGAATAATGTCCAAAAAAAACAAAAACGAATCTCTAAAAACTAGATTTTAATCAAATATGATTACAGGAATAATGTCCAAAAAAACGAATCTCTAAAAACTAGATTTAAATCAAATATGATTACAGGAATAATGTCCAAAAAAACAAAAACGAATCTCTAAAAAGTAGATTTCAATCAAATATGATTACAGGAATAATGTCCAAAAAAACAAAAACGAATCTCTAAAAACTAGATTTAAATCAAATATGATTACAGGAATAATGTCCAAAAAAACGAATCTCTAAAAACTAGATTTAAATCAAATATGATTACAGGCATAATGTCCAAAAAAACAAAAACGAATCTCTAAAAACTAGATTTAAATCAAATATGATTACAGGAATAATGTCCAAAAAAACAAAAACGAATCTCTAAAAACTAGATTTAAATCAAATATGATTACAGGAATAATGTCCAAAAAAACGAATCTCTAAAAACTAGATTTAAATCAAATATGATTACAGGCATAATGTCCAAAAAAACAAAAACGAATCTCTAAAAACTAGATTTAAATCAAATATGATTACAGGAATAATGTACAAAAAAACAAAAACGAATCTCTAAAAACTAGATTTAAATCAAATATGATTACAGGAATAATGTCCAAAAATACAAAAACGAATCTCTAAAAACTAGATTTAAATCAAATATGATTACAGGAATAATGTCCAAAAAAAAACAAAAACGAATCTCTAAAAACTAGATTTAAATCAAATATGATTACAGGAATAATGTCCAAAAAAACGAATCTCTAAAAACTAGATTTAAATCAAATATGATTACAGGAATAATGTACAAAAAAACAAAAACGAATCTCTAAAAACTAGATTTAAATCAAATATGATTACAGGAATAATGTCCAAAAAAACAAAAACGAATCTCTAAAAACTATATTTAAATCAAATATGATTACAGGAATAATGTCCAAAAAAACAAAAACGAATCTCTAAAAACTAGATTTAAATCAAATATGATTACAGGAATAATGTCCAAAAAAACGAATCTCTAAAAACTAGATTTAAATCAAATATGATTACAGGAATAATGTCCAAAAAAACGAATCTCTAAAAACTAGATTTAAATCAAATATGATTACAGGAATAATGTCCAAAAAAACGAATCTCTAAAAACTAGATTTAAATCAAATATGATTACAGGAATAATGTCCAAAAAAACAAAAACGAATCTCTAAAAAGTAGATTTCAATCAAATATGATTACAGGAATAATGTCCAAAAAAACAAAAACGAATCTCTAAAAACTATATTTAAATCAAATATGATTACAGGAATAATGTCCAAAAAAACGAATCTCTAAAAACTAGATTTAAATCAAATATGATTACAGGCATAATGTCCAAAAAAACAAAAACGAATCTCTAAAAACTAGATTTAAATCAAATATGATTACAGGAATAATGTCCAAAAAAACAAAAACGAATCTCTAAAAACTAGATTTAAATCAAATATGATTACAGGAATAATGTCCAAAAAAACGAATCTCTAAAAACTAGATTTAAATCAAATATGATTACAGGCATAATGTCCAAAAAAACAAAAACGAATCTCTAAAAACTAGATTTAAATCAAATATGATTACAGGAATAATGTACAAAAAAACAAAAACGAATCTCTAAAAACTAGATTTAAATCAAATATGATTACAGGAATAATGTCCAAAAATACAAAAACGAATCTCTAAAAACTAGATTTAAATCAAATATGATTACAGGAATAATGTCCAAAAAAAACAAAAACGAATCTCTAAAAACTAGATTTAAATCAAATATGATTACAGGAATAATGTCCAAAAAACGAATCTCTAAAAACTAGATTTAAATCAAATATGATTACAGGAATAATGTACAAAAAAACAAAAACGAATCTCTAAAAACTAGATTTAAATCAAATATGATTACAGGAATAATGTCCAAAAAAACAAAAACGAATCTCTAAAAACTAGATTTAAATCAAATATGATTACAGGAATAATGTCCAAAAAAACAAAAACGAATCTCTAAAAACTATATTTAAATCAAATATGATTACAGGAATAATGTCCAAAAAAACAAAAACGAATCTCTAAAAACTAGATTTAAATCAAATATGATTACAGGAATAATGTCCAAAAAAACGAATCTCTAAAAACTAGATTTAAATCAAATATGATTACAGGAATAATGTCCAAAAAAACGAATCTCTAAAAACTAGATTTAAATCAAATATGATTACAGGAATAATGTCCAAAAAAACGAATCTCTAAAAACTAGATTTAAATCAAATATGATTACAGGAATAATGTCCAAAAAAACAAAAACGAATCTCTAAAAAGTAGATTTCAATCAAATATGATTACAGGAATAATGTCCAAAAAAACAAAAACGAATCTCTAAAAACTAGATTTAAATCAAATATGATTACAGGAATAATGTCCAAAAAAACGAATCTCTAAAAACTAGATTTAAATCAAATATGATTACAGGCATAATGTCCAAAAAAACAAAAACGAATCTCTAAAAACTAGATTTAAATCAAATATGATTACAGGAATAATGTCCAAAAAAACAAAAACGAATCTCTAAAAACTAGATTTAAATCAAATATGATTACAGGAATAATGTCCAAAAAAACGAATCTCTAAAAACTAGATTTAAATCAAATATGATTACAGGCATAATGTCCAAAAAAACAAAAACGAATCTCTAAAAACTAGATTTAAATCAAATATGATTACAGGAATAATGTCCAAAAAAACAAAAACGAATCTCTAAAAACTAGATTTAAATCAAATATGATTACAGGAATAATGTCCAAAAAAACGAATCTCTAAAAACTAGATTTCAATCAAATATGATTACAGGAATAATGTCCAAAAAAACGAATCTCTAAAAACTAGATTTAAATCAAATATGATTACAGGAATAATGTCCAAAAAAACAAAAACGAATCTCTAAAAACTAGATTTCAATCAAATATGATTACAGGAATAATGTCCAAAAAAACAAAAACGAATCTCTAAAAACTAGATTTAAATCAAATATGATTACAGGAATAATGTCCAAAAAAACGAATCTCTAAAAACTAGATTTAAATCAAATATGATTACAGGAATAATGTCCAAAAAAACAAAAACGAATCTCTAAAAACTAGATTTCAATCAAATATGATTACAGGAATAATGTCCAAAAAAACAAAAACGAATCTCTAAAAACTAGATTTCAATCAAATATGATTACGCTTCGGAAAGTTTTGTCACACAAGCGAATCACATTTAGAATTTATTTAAATATATAAATATTATTTCAAAATATTTTTATATTCTAAGATTTTCATTTTCACTTTTGGACCGATATCTATAGAATAACATATTTGGCGAATATATTTTTGTTTGCTTTTGTGAGAAGGTTTGTACAACATTTTGGCAACAATCTTCAATTCCAAGAACATCTTTTACCTATATTTTGTGATGAAACATCATCTAAAAATCAACTCCTGAACTTTGAAACATTTAATATAATGTTTTGAAACAAAATGTCGTACAAACAAGCGTGTGGGTTTATGTAATATATAAACATAAACCAAAAATACATGACTATGGGCACTATGGCCCCACTCCCTACTTGTTTCGCCTCAAAGTTTTAGAAGGTCAATGGCATTAACGGGACACTGAACAGACAGCTAGTTCATGCTCGAATATCAAATTCTAGGAAACTGCAAAGACCTGCCTGTTTTTGCGTTTCACCAGTTACTCTCTCATCATGAATAGCTGTATCCATCCTGACACTAAGGTTTTGTTGGAGAAATAGTTTTTAGTCTTCCATGAAATTAATATACTGTAGATGTTTTAAAATTCATTAAAAATACGATATTTTTTTTCTCTATTTTACCTCTCTTACTTTTTTACATGTGCGTAGAATGTTATGCTATTAATATAATACTAATAATAAAGTCAATATTTTTGAAGAAATGCTTATTAACAAGCCCCAAAAAACTGTTTTTGAAGTTTTGCCTTTTGTGTACAGTGTTCTACAGTTTTAAAGAATGAACAGACTTTATTAAATTTCGTATGTATACATATTTTGTCCAAATCTGTAAGCGTTTTTTGTGTGTTTTTTAATATCTCAAAATTCGAGGGTAGCCATAAGACCAAAATTGTAAATTGCTCAAATACTAACGAGTTTGATCTAATTTTAGTGAAATGAATCATGGTATATACTCCGTTGTAAAACTTAAAACAACTCAAAATTAATTAAAATGATCGCAATTAAATTTTATAAAGCTTTAAACATCAACCAATTTGCCAAATATATTAAACTGTATTTAAAAATACATTTCATAAATAATTTGTAAAATAGAATAGTCAACCATGACCACAGTTTAGTTAGTTTCAGTTATTATAAAGTATAGAGAAAGTTATGTCATAGGTCAAAAATACTTTTTGGAGGACATATATTTATTTTGACGTCCACTAATCTACAGCCCGATAAGTTGTCCGCTTTTGATACGTGGACATATATTTGGTTATATTTATAGGATTTGTTTGATCTCTCGAAATTTCAGGATTCTAAAACATAAAATTGTCATTTTATTTTTCAATTAACTCTAACGATTTAGATCAAATGTGTTTAAATATATCCTTCAAGGACCCAAACGAAATGTATCCTCAAAATTGTCGGTTTGGGAATGTTAAGGAAACTGAACCATGGCGCCGTCGTAAAACTTCAAATTTAATAACTCGAAATCAGTGTTAGCAATTTTGTTAAATTTAAAAGGAATGTGAAGATAACTCTCTAACTGGCATTGTGTGGGAGATGGCAACTAATACATTTTATTTGGGACATTAAAGCGTTCATTTTGGTAAAAATTATCAAAATTATAAAGTCAACTTAATGAAATTAAATTTTAAGTTTTGGTTTTATGGTAACATTACATTTTTTGTCCTTTGAACTGGGATGGTATTTGTTTTTATATTAAAAGTGTGATGGAAAATTTGTGGACCGTTTATTTGTGCCGTAATTTGAAAATATAGATTAAGTAACTTCCTAATCGATTTAACTCAATCCTATGATTCAAAAAATATACGCCAAATACTTAATGTAACAAAATAATTGTGTGAAAATTTGTATTGTTTTTTTGGATAAGTTCGTGTACATCGATTAGACCAATTCAAAAAAAATTATAAAATGTTTTTTGTAGAGCATTTGTTGAACCAAATTTGGTTTTTACGTCACTAAAAACGATTTTTTTTATGTAAAGATTATTAAACTATCTCACACACATGTGAAACTCTAAGGAGGTGGAATCCATTCTGCATTTTTTTGGGGAGGTGTTTGATTTTAGGCGAAATTAGAAAATGGTATTTGGGAAATAAAGTCCTTGGGGAACAAGAAATAGTAAATATTTTAATGGTGAAAATTGGGCAAATCTAGTAAAATTTGTACGACAAACATTAAAATTAAGCCGAGAACTTATTTTTTAATTTAAATTTTAGAAAATATTTATTATTAACCAAGAAAAACGTTTAGTGGTTTGCCTATCTTTTTTGATATTTACAACCTGGTGTATTTATTATTATTCTTACTTTTTTGTCAAAGTTATTTATATTTTTATTGTTTGTTATATTAAAGGTTTTCTTTTTGTATAGTATAATATATGTTGATGTTATGCCATGAAGTGTGATAGGTTATAAAAAATATAATCTGTTCTATTGTTTGTTAGTTATGTTAATAGTTTTATTGTACATTGTTCTTTTCAATATTCTTGTAAATTTCTCAGTACTTTTTTTGTGGAAATTTAACACACTTTTATTATTATTATTATTATTAAACTATCATTAATTATAATTTTGTTGTTAAAAAGTTACTATAACATTAAAAATAATAATAACAATCTCCCTTTGCTTTTAAACTCCCGGCGAACCAAATAATGTGGTAATAATAACTATTTTGTAAATAATTAATCTAACAAAAACCTATAAATTTCCATACTTTCTTGTGGTCTTTAAAAATACGCAATCCAAATTTTGAAAAATCAGCGCCATTTTCAAAAACTGCAGACACCTTGATTTTTTAATATAGAAGCATACGTTTGTGTTTTTCGTTAAACAATTTTATAAGCTACTACAAATAATTAAATATATACACATTTCTTTAAAAATTATTTAATTCCTATAAGTTATTCTTAGTTACGCTACAGGCGTCTGAAGTTATTCACTGACTGGACATTTCATATTCCTAACAACTAATGAGAATTTCCTTTAGACTTATTATTCACAATTTTAATACCAATTGTTTGTTTTTGGAGGTCATTTGTAATGTTGATACAGTACTTACAACAAAGTGATTAAGAGTTAGTTTTAAATTGACTCATCAACATTTGTATTTCCTAAATGAAATTAACAGAAATGCCTTCTATAATACACGTAACATATTGAGTTGCTACATACACAACACAATCATATACGCTTAAGATTCCAAACGTATCTCTACTGACCTTGACAACGATCTCAAATATTCTTAAAAATAGCCACTAATTTAAAATAATTTTCCGACAAAAGTAGTTTATGCTATGGCTTAGAATAAAAATAAATAACAGCTAGGCGTCTAATTTTAAATTGGTTGAAACTTCTTCGTGTCTTTGTTATTAAAAATGTTTGAAGTATAATACCAAAGAGTGTTTTAAATTTCCTGTCCAATAATAGTCTTTAATTAAAAACACGTTATTATTAGGATTTTTTAAATTTAATTATTGGTAGATATACAGTAATAATTTGGAACAAAAATCGGTCAAACGGTTTCTGAGATATCAGTGCAGACGGAGATACAGGCAAAAATACAAACAGAAAAAAAAAATTATAAAAATATAATAACAAAATAGTAGATCAAAAACGGATGTATATACAAACAAATCTTGAAAAATTAATTTTCCGATCAGAAAATCAACGTATAGAAAAATACTATAATTACTGTACTTAGATATTTTAAATTTTATATCATTGTTATGTATATTAATAATTGTTTTAATTTCTTCGACAATACTTTTTATATTTCATAAATATATAACATAAGAAAGTAAGATAAAATATACTATCCCCCCACCCCTTTGTATCGTAACAAGTTTTATCCATGTATCTTAGTCCAAAACTATATCAAATTCTCATACCTATTCAATTTTTTTTTCTCGTGTACTTTTTAACATTTTGTAGTAAATTTTATTGTATGGTGTTATTTTCATAACATATAACAAACTTGCATCATCCCGTACTCTTACTGTATTTCTCTGACATGTTTCGAGCCTCAATGAATCGACATTCTCAAGGATTTACTTAGATTCCACCCCGCGCAAATTATGATTAAATATTTACACAAAACACAAACACTAATAAAGTAAATGTGTGACAATATATATTCACTAAGCAACGAAACATGCCCAGAAATTAAATAAAAGAGCATGGGACATGGGATGATGTAAGTTTGCAACCAACACCATACGATAAAATGCTCATAAAAAATGAATATAGCCTATTTTTTTTAATATGTTTTAGTGAGTTTTGTCACAAAGTAAGCACATGTAATTTTAGGTTAAGTTTGTTGTTTTCTAATATCTTACCAAGTCTGTAAAATTCCTTTGCTGTCACTTTACCAATTCCCGTGTTGCATCCAGTAATAACTGCGATCTTCCCGTCTAATCGTGTAGTTCCTACATACTTCCCACCGGCTATTCCCATTTTAGTAACAAGGTATGCCGATTGTAACTACTGTATGTAAGATAAACCTCCAGTACTTGCGCGAAGCAGCAAATGTTCCGTTGTGCCCATTGTGGTTATGTGGTCGCCTGTTGCTTAGTTACTCAACGTGCCGTTATCAGCGCTGTGTGTTAAATTAAGGAACTACAAAGAAACACCTCCCGCTGTAGTATTGTATTTTTATTGTTGTGTAGGATTTGTATTATGAAGTATTATATTCCATTGTATAGCATATTGTGTATATAACTTTTTCTCCGATTGATATTGTAATTTATATTAAACACATTATATCTCAGTAAATGATTTACTATTAATAACAAATTCTACGGTCAATTTACTTTTACCCAAACAGTCCCTAAGTAAAGCTTTTAATATTCATTACAGCTTAAAACTTACCTTCTAAATTGTCTAAATAAAAAGTCGCAGAGTCACAATGTAAACAATTCTTAATAAAGTTCGTATTAAATGTTCTAATACCTAGGTCGAGTTTGGTAACATTTTTCATAACTTTTTTATTAGAGTTCTCATATAAACTTTTAAACATGTTAAATTGTTATTCTGTTAAGAAAGTGTACTTTTGTATAAACACAGCCAGTAGGTGACTCATCGCCTAGGCAGCGTACAGCTCAGGCGGACGCGGCGAGGGATTATAGGGGTGGCCACAGGTAGTCCCGGGTCCACCCGCCAACCAGAACTTGACAAACTATAGTTTCTCAATGAATTTTCATCTAGTTGGTAAATAAAGAATTTGCAGCTGTCTCCGTAGTGACACTTATAACCGACACCATGAAATGTGCACTGATGCTGGTACCTAAACGTTTTGACAGAGTATCAATCGTAAAGTCACATAGCCTAATATATATGCGTGTATATCTGTATGTGTGTGTGGGGGTCGTCGATTACCCTTTGGGGTTGGGAAAAACTCGGCTGCCCACAAATCTATAACAATGTACTCAATTTTGAACACTATTTCCTCCTCATTTTAACTCACGATCATTTTCTAAAGAGAAACAAAAACATATTTTTTATTCGCCATTTTGAATTTTTAGAGCGAATAATAAATTAAACTTTTGTAATTCAATACTTTTCCTATAAAATATATTTTAATAAAATATTTGTGTTTTTAATTCAACAGTAATAATTTTGTTTCATCCAACATGATGAAATAACCCTAGCCATTAACGAGGGGGTAATTATGCGGTAAGTTTTGTCCAAATCGGTTTTATAGTTTCAGAGAATAATGATCCACAAATATACGGACATACAGACATAAAGGTAGACACTACGGTCTTTTGTAGGGTTGTATCCAACTTGCGGTCAGTCCAATTTGCGGTCAAGGGTAAAACCGTCCATTTTGCGGTCACCCCAAAAATTTCGTGGGCTAATCGAAAGATATTTGTCCAATTTGCGGTCACATATTTGAACCCCATATAGTGAGCCTAGTGCGGCACTGTCTCAAACACTAGGTTGTAAATCGTGTCTAACAGGTTTGGCCGGAGTATTTTAAGTATTGACATTTATTTATGTTTGGCCTCGTCCCCCTAAAGTCGTGTTGAAGATTTGAAGTGGGGGAAACGTTTACCGAAATTCGTCGTATGCCATTTGTTTTTTTGATTCAATTCAATGTTTTTTTGAGTCAATCCAAATTTATCTATAGTCTTATTTTAAAAATGTCTGGGACTGGCGAACCTTTAGTACGAAGTATGCTTGTAATGCGAAAGAGTATATTCTATAAATATTAGTATCTATGACCTGATATTCTATAAATATCAGTATCTCAAGATGTGACCGCAAACTGGAAACCCTTCCACCTCCAGAACCTTGATCATCCTTCATAAAACTACACTTGACCGCAAATAGGACTGACCGCAAATAGGACTGACCGCAAGTAGGAGGACACCCTTTTGTAGGCCCTACTTAATATTGAACAAAGAAAAAATCGATTTAAAGTTTGAAGTTCCTCAATTTAAAAATTAAGTTTAATAAAACTTTTTAAAGTTTAAGTATAATTTGTCTAACAGTAAATGTAACAGTCCAAACAACTGAATTTATTTTCTCCCAATTTGCTTTGTGGATGTTATTTGTCAGAGAGTAGGCCTATGCTCCTAAAGTTTTATTATGTTAATTTAAACTTTGGAGTAGGCCTACAGTTTATGTGCCATGAGGAAAAACATATAAGATACAGATTTCCTCAAAATCGTTGAATCCGATTTTGATTCAGATTAATTTATGTTTATGAAATCCATGGAATGCAAACTTTTAAATTGCTTATTTTAGACAGAAATAATGGATTTTAAAACTGAAAAGGGTCTTCCCAGCTAAAGGATGATCCATTTGTTTAATAATGAGGTATGTAATCACGATTCCATTAAATTTCAATATGAAGACGCAACGGGATCTCAACTGGACTTTTAGCAATTAAATTGTAACATTTTAAGTTTAATAAAACGTATTGTCACTGTCTGCCCAAAAATTCAGAATTAGGAGAAATATTATTTGGTGTTATTAAATGCGATCCCTTCTTTCTAATAAATTAATATAAACCAACAATCTAAACAATAATTATTTTAAAATGACAGACGAAATTAGTTACAATAGTTATAAATTCAACCATTAGGCCAACATTAAATTTCAGTCCTTATTTCATCTTGCCCATCTAAGTTCAAGGATCCAAATTCTCCCCCTTTAAACTTGTTACCCCACCTCACTAACAAATCCTCCCCCCCCCCCTTCTGATGTCAAACACTTGAAGCAATGACTACTTATGTAGTCATTGCTTCAAGTAATATTATGTATTTATGCTTAGAGAATGCCATGTTGTTTTAAATTAGAAATATTATATCAATATGTTTTTCTGTAATTTAAACAATAATTAAATATAGGCTATTACTGGATATGTTTGAGTTATGAGTGAAAAGAGCCAAGTTCAGAGATAACATACCAAAATACTAAGTTACTCACTTCCTATCAATTTGTTTACTATACTGGATACAGTAGTACAGATAAAGTAGGTTAATGAAGAGATAGCGTTTTTAAATATTGTTTTGATGTTGGCATACATTTTAATTTTTGGTTTTGTAATTAACGGAGAAATATACTGTCAAAAAATAAACTCTTCAACATTAAGTGTTTAAAGGCAAGAAATATAAAATTGTATGAATAAATTTACAAAAATTAAACTGATTTAATCAATCAGTGGGTTAATTAAACAAAAATTAGAAATTAATAAACAACATATAAAACGAGAAAAGTAGAAGAAAATTATACGTAGGCCTATAAGAACAAAATAATTTACAACATCCCCCCCCTCTGTGGATTAATTTTTAACATTTAGCACATGAAACTTCCGTTTTTAGAAGATTGCTATACAGAACTTAACTTTTTTTTTTTTTTTTTTTAATGTTTGTTAGAAAGCTGCTGTCTCCAAAGGTACAACAACCTATAGGTTGCGTGTGTATAGGCTAGTAACCTATTCCAAGCGTGTTTTAAGTGTTCTCTTTCTTATGTGGTCTAATTGGAAACTAAGAGGCCTTTTACAATTAACACCACAAAAGGAATATTAATAACTTTTGTTTCATTCAGAAAGTACTTTGTCATTTTTATAACTCGGATGGCCAAAGGGATTTTCAATATTATCTTATTTAACCTCTTTAAATGAAAAAAGCCTGATTACGAAACCAGATTACTATTTAGCCAGAATTCAAATAAAATTCTTTGGCGGAAAGTTTTAATTAGAAACTGCCAATGGCATCAAACTTTTAAGTAAAATGGGTGTTAACGATTTGGCATCGTTGAAAATGGTTAACACACGTGAAATATAATAAGTAGACACAATTTCAATAGGTTTCAGTAGCAATAACAATAATCAAGAATTACACAACTTTCAATTCACAACACTTAAACATTCAAAATGGCGACTTTGATGTTAAACATTTATGATATGTACCAAGTCAGTTTTCTAAGCCTATCATTTTCCCGCTTCAATTTTGTTCTTATTTAAGTTTAAATTAAAATGTAAAATTAAAAGGTGGCATTGTAAATTAATTGTTATACGTTATAAACCGATATAAAGCTGCTTTAGGCCTTTGTCGAAATTAAAAATGTATAGGCTAATATCCACAGATGTAATTCTTGAATTTCTTTTGTTTTCATGAATATTTAGTGACAAGCTTAATGTGTGTGTTTTTGCCAAATATTATTCCCAAACTGGAATTGAATTTTGTTTGATTTTGACACAATAGTTTAGATTTCATATGTTAAAAATATTAGTATTCTTGAATATCAAAAATGTATCTTTATCGGTAGCCCTAATTTTGAGTAAAATGTTATTAGGCTAATGACGATATACAGGATAATTTTTGAATCTGTGTCAATAACTCACAACCAAACTTTTTGGGTTTTAATGTTGTTTGAACTTTAGAGGCTACATTTAAGTATTATTAAAATCATGTTCCCTAAAAAAGGGGGGCGGGAAAAGTGCCTGTCATATTGAATTAGTAGGCCTACAATGTTACAATGTAGTAGGCCTACTTATGAACAATGTTAAAGCGTTTCACACATGTCTCCTCTACTTTTTGGCCTAAAATTATGAATTATCTATAATTAAGAAGAATCTATACGCAAATAAGAGCTAAATATCAAAAACCTGTTTAAACGTCCGCCATTTGAAGGGGAGACCATTACTTTTGAGTAACTGAGTTATTATTTTTATTTATATAGCCTATTTAATATCCTTTTTATTATTTACTTATATATATATATATATAGTGATAATTTCGTTATAATTTATAAGCTATCGTCTAAGAATAGGCCTATCGATTATTAGGTTCAGAAGATTAGTTATTCCTGAAAGGTGTCTGTTATTCTGAGAATCGCATTGGATTTCAGGTGTCATTCCATTAATTAGTCAGTTACTTTGGCGGTACATTCATTACAAACAACAAATATTTCAGTGTGACTAGTGTGTTATTACAGTGTGCAGCATTACATTGACTGATTTTTATCTAAATAAACTGTTTTTTTTTTTTGTTTTTTTTTTAACACAACCCCAGATTAAGTTTAGAAACGACTCATATCTAATTCTTATGTTTTTAAACTATTTTGAGTGCTGACATTTCAATTTCGGTAGTTAAGAATGGCCGGAATAACATATAGGCTATATAGCCTACTTCGAGTCTTGGACTGTATGGGATCCAACTGTTAATTAGTCCAGTTTATTCGGCTGAATTGCTCTCTGCCCAAGGTCAATACTGTCCACTTGAAGGAATCTCTGTCCATAGTAACTTAATATGAGAATACCCTCCAAGGCTATCCCATATTTGCTGGTCTTGTCTCCGAACCCGCTTATTAATGGCTGTTCTTGCAGACACACAGATATCCCTACTACTTCTGGGTTTTATCGGAAGCCCCGTTACCAGTACCTCTCCTCTTCTCACTTTGCGCTTCTGAGCTCCTGAAAGGCAGTTGTACTCATTTCTACTAATGTTGAGATGTTCGACCCTATCTATCACTTTTTCAATCACAGGTTGGAACTGTCCTCCAGGAGTTATTAGGTCTCATTGTGATGATTGGGAAGCGGATTCCACAAGGTTAGGTAAAACCCTAGTTTCCTGCACCTCCATGTTGTTGTCACTCTATGTTTTTTTTCCAAGTTCACAAGGTCAGTTTTGTTAGCTAACCCATGCACAGGTAGGGTACAAGTGGAGATCTGGTATTCAAAGTCCGTACAGTAACATTAAATCTAAGCTCCCTCTTCACCACATAACCCTCTGCATGTGCTACTCCTCCATGGTTTGGGATAGTTACGTCATCACTTCTGCCAGATTGATGCTGCATTCCAAAGTGTTCAACCGCACCAATATGTTACCCACCTTGTACCGCGTGAATCTGCACAGATCCCCCATCTCACAACTTTTTTGAAAGAATGAATGATACAAGAAATCATGTACAGACTCTTCTCGGGGCATATCATAACAAACAGTAAATTTGATTTTTTTTAAACTCTGGTACCTTCAAAAAGAGTATTTTGGGCGATAACAAAAAATATGGGTTTTACTGTCTCCATACGATAGGCCTATAAGTGTAAAAGTAAATAAAATTATGCGAATGTTAAAAAAAACTAAGTACAATCATGATAGCTGATAAAATAATAAAAAGGTTAAACATTTTATAAACGAAATCCACTATGTAAGGGAAAGTTTTGTATTCTAATGAAAAACATATTAAATCAAAAATTAGTAAATACATTTTAGTGGGGAAAGATAGGGAAGAGAGAATTTTATACAGTTGATATTAGTTTTTGTATTTATATCTAAAATTATCTTGTCATAACTTGATGAACGCCATTACAAACGACCTCCTGTACAACTCACAGCTCCTAATATTCTAGCGCAGCTTTGTAGAATGTATCCAACAATAATAATTGTGGTGGGAATCAGACCGGTCCAGAAATTATTTTCAAAAAACTTTGTTGACTGCCGTAGTAATTAAAACTCAATTTCAATCAAATGCGATTATTGTACTATAAGTTAAACAAGTTTTTCTTCCTTTTTTTTTTTACCTAATTAACCTAGAATTACACCAATGTTTTACGCCTCTCATCATGTGATTAACCTAAAATTAATGCAATGTTTTTTACGCTTTTATCGTGTAATTCGCCTAAAAGTAATCCAATGTTTCGCCTTTTATCATGTAATTAGCCTAAAATAATCCAATATTTTTGCGACTTTTATCATGTAATGAGCCAACTCTGAAATTTAATAGAACATAGCTTAATGCGGGTACTCTGATAACTAAACAAAACAAAACTCAACGATCATGTAATTTCTGATACCAATGTTATTTTGCATTTATAGTACAATCACTAAAGGGGAACTATTTAAAATAATAATAGCCTACTTATTCACATTTAATAGCCCCTAATATTTGTTTGTTGGAAAGTGTCGGCCTTTGTGTTAAATGAAAACATTTTTTTTAAATATCTATATAAATAAGCTGCTTTTGATTTTTATAATAGGATTAAAGTTCGAAAATTGCGAATTTCCTTAATAACTCCATAAATATCAAAGATACACGAACAATGCAAAAACATAACCAATTGAAAAGGTATGAAAACTCTACACATAAAAAGGTCCTATCCTAAAAGTTTTCCTAGTCTATAAATTTTCAATAAAAAAAAAACCGATTGAAAAGCGTAGGCTCGTGGTCAAAAGAGTCTCTCGACAAAATTCCGAAACATTTATAACTGTCAATTTTAAGACCTATATACATTTTTATTTTTATTCTGATTAATATATAGTGCTTATATTTATTAAAGACTCAGAGACAACAATACCAAATAACTACCTTTATTTTGAGCATTTACCTTTTTTTTTTCTTCAAAATACAGGTAATATATATATATATATATATATATATATATATATATATATATATATATTGTGTGTGTGAATGTGCTGTAATACTTTCCTTTTCACATTAATTATTTAAAAAAATTTTATTACTAATATTTTCTAATACCTTATTTAAACAACCTTTCAACTAAATTATATTGGCTAAGATACAATAATTAGTTAACCTCTTAGTACAAATTATTTATTCACTTTACTTTTTTTACATTACATGTATTTCATTTTAATTGTTTAATTATTACTTTAACTGTCATGAATTAATAAATTTATAATATATAGCTCTTAATTCCGGGTTTCTGGTACGTGGCTTTATTTAAAAAATTCCTTGGTTTTTTTAGTTAGTCCTAATTTATGGAAATTTCAAGATTCTAAATTTACTATTATTATTATATTATATTTCTAAATGTCTCTATTATTAATTATTTAATTGTTCTTTATACTTATAGTTCAGGCTAATTTAACTTTCACAGAGATGGTTTCAAAATATTTTCTTTTTAATTTGGCTTGTTCAATTAGTATATTAAAGTTCAACTGCACTTTCTGAAATTCCCTTTCCAACTGCTATGCATTGTTTTTTTTATATATCGCGGCTAAAATTAGTTCTTCCATTTCTTCCTCATCCTATCAGCATACTCTATTTTCATCAGCTGTCTTGGCGTATTGATATTAGAGAAATTCTAGCCTCGAGCGCTAGCCTCAGTTCCGATATTTCCATTCAATTTACTTCACTCAGCGACTACGCGTGTCAAAAGTTCTACTATTTTTCTTTCACTTTTTATTATTATTATTTTTTTTTATATGTCCTTTAGCCTTTCACATTTATTTGTTTATTTTTTAAATCACTTCAATTTATTGGTTGGTTCACTTCTTATCCATCTATATTAATTTATTTTAACCTTACTATTTGTATTTTATATTTAGTTGTTCTTTTGACTCTTTTTATGTTAGTGGGTACTATGAATTCACCCAAGTTTATTTTTATCCTTACTATATCGTCACAGTGCGTGCGCACACGCGTGTGTGTGTTCAAGCGTGCATGCGTGCTTGTGTGTTTGTGCGTGTGTGTGTTTGTTTGTGTATGTTTTTTGAGTTTGCGCGCTTGTGTGTGTATATATGTGTGTGTGTGTGTGTGTGTGTGTGTTTGTGTGTTGTTATTTCTGCCATTGTTACTCCAGGTTTAAGACGAAATTTAGAAATATCTAAATTTTAAAATAAGAAGTAATACATACATTGATCCCATTTGATAGACTACTTATAATAATAATTAAAGAGTTTGAACTTACTTGAAATAGTAGGCCTACATTTGATGCGCGATAGCGCATTGTACGTACAGTTTGACAATCACAAGAATGTATATGCAAATCGTTAAATAAATCTTTATAAAAGTAGATTGATTAGTGTACATTCTACAGGTCATAATCAGATTAGTTGAAATAAGAAATTAAAGGGTTAAACGGCTTTGGCACAGCGATCATTGGCATATTCTGTAACTAATATTCATAATAATTCTAATTCAGTAGATTAATTCCTTCCACGAGCTTTAGTAGTCCATTCATTAGCTCGTCAAGGGAAGATCACCAGGAGTTTGGAAAGCAAACAAGCTGGCAAGAAACACACGGTTATAAGTTACTAGGTTTCAACATATAACCTACACAATGTTTCCCCGTGATATATTCCTATCCTATGCAAGTGCATCCCTCAGACCACAGTGTCCCTTAAAGCTAGTCGGCCGCCCACACCTCTATTCATCCCTTGACCCTCAGCTCTGACAACGAGATTTACACATGTCTTTTATGTGCTATAGGCCTAATGTTTAAAAATGCTAATAGCAAAAATATTTTTCATTTCAAAGAATATATAGCGAGATTCAAGTAATTATTTAAGTTTGTAGTTTATAAATAATGCAATAAAATTAGTAAATAAAATTTTAGTGTCATAATTTAATAATAATAATAATAATGTATATATCCTATATTAATAATTAAAAAGGCAATTTGTACTTCCACAATATTTTTTAATGAGCCGTGCCGACCAAGATTTCGCCAACTACGGCATTGTAAAAAGCAGCTTGCAGACTAAGGACTAAGGTACAAGAATTTTACAACAACACAATAAGCCAAGAGAAAGTTGGCCAAAATTAGTTTACTGTTAGGTTAAGGAGGAGGGAGAGAGGGAAGATACCTAGGCCCAAATAGAGGTTGCAAGAGTAGTGAATTACTAAGATCTAATTGTTCATTAATAACTAAGCTCTCCTATAGACTATATTGCTGGTCACAGTCAATTTCAGGACAAACTACTGTAGTTTGTCCTTTGCGTCCCAGGACTTAGCTCAACGATGTTAGCAATCCAATTACAACTTAATGAAATAGGAATATTATGATTTGAAGGGATGTTTGTTTCATATTAAATAAATATAAAATAATTTAACCTTACCTACCTTCTTGTCCCTTTCGTCAAAGACAGGTTAGGTTAGGGTAATTTGATCTATTTAGGGTAATTTGATTCAACTATTATTTATATAAAACACACAGTTTGTCCTGAGATCGGGTTCGGCTGGTAACATAATATATACACTTCAATTATGAAGTTTTCCTCTTTAATGTCAAATTTTTTGTGTTATTCGTATTTTTGTATGTCTACCTCTTAGGGTCTTTTATTATTATCGACTCCTCCGTTACGGCTGGGCGAGCCTTCGCTTTAAAATCATTTGTGCCTAGGAACTTTTGTATACTATAGAATTCCATGGGGTTATTAATTTGCCCGCGTACCTTTTATATTTATATTTACATAGTTATTTTAAAAAATACCTGATTTTATAACTTTGACTACATTAAGTGACACAGATCGAGATATATGACACATGCCGGCTTGCTGGTAAAGTCCATCAAACGATACAATTCTTTCTCTCTCTTCCCTCAAATAACAAATAGGCCTTCTATGCTTTATTTAAATATTTATACAAGTATTTTCCTGGAAGGGTCTATCTACATTGCAAGTGTTACAACTTTCGTCAAAAGTAACTGATATTTTGAAAAATTGCAATACAGTATATTTTTTGAGTAAAAATGAATCTTTCATAAAAATATGCAAATTTTGACAAAAAATGGTCAATATCTTGCGTTATTTTTGGTAAAAAAAAAGATAGATTGCTTAAATTTTTTCTCTTTAATTTTCCAATCAAATGAGATCTATAACGTATATATATAAGTCTTCAAATATAAGTCGAAAAATATACAAAATAAAAACTGTTATTTTTCGAATCTATTTATCCCCATCACACATTGTAAAATCTCTATCCCAGTGCTATAGTTACTTTAAACTTACTGACATTCAATTTAGAGAACTTTTTACATTCCTACAAAAGTATAAAATGCTGATAAATGCATTTATATTTCTTAAAACATGATTTATTCTCTATTTGTATTTTTTCCGTCTTTTTTTTTTCCCCCCTTATTCCTGGTATTTATCTTCGATCTATGTACAAATTCATATATGTCACTATTTGATCGATCACATCAATATCAATAATCTTTGAAAAATGCTGAATTTCATCACAAACATCTTGACAGTTTTTGGAGAAAGGTAGAATTTTTTTAAGAATATTTTACTAGGACTTTGTGAAAATTTACTCTGTACAGGAATTTTCTTCCATTTATGGAATTCTGATATTTCTTTTACCTTGTTTAGTTTTTGTTTTATAAACAAATTTTATAAAAAAATCTTTCTCAATAGAGCCAAGAGCAACTACTACATGTTGGTAACATCTATTTCAGAATCTGTATCGTGGTCACTTTCACATATTTCATTAATCCTCAGCTATATCGTTATCTATACAGTCATCTTCACCAGAAAGTTCTTGTAAAAGAGAATAGATACAACCACAATAAATTATATTTTCCCCTAATATACCAGCACGGGTGGTGTATGGAATATGCCAACACAGATGTCAACGAACAAAAACATTAAAAACACAAAAAAGAACGAGGTTCTGTATTCAACCTGGTTTTTAAAATATTTTTATGTAAGTCCGCGTATATTTCCGGAACAGCTTAACCGATTTCATTGAGGGTGGTCTCATTTGAAAGGGTCTGCTCCCGAGATGGTCCTGTTTCATTACTGATTTGATTAAGCCGGTACTAGGCCAGTAGTTGGCAAAAATGGTGCCTGATTGATACAGGCAAGTTGGAAATATTTTTTATTTAATATTGATAAAATTACATATGAATAAAATGCAAAATATAGTATGTGTTTATGTTAACTAGCCTATAGCCTACTTCTACGACATTTTTGCCAGTAGACCTACTGGGGAAAAAACCGACTTCAAAAAAAAACTAAAAATATTATAAATAATAATTTTTTACAATAACAGTTGCGACTTCATAATAATTATATTCTTAAAATGTAAACTACTAGTTATAACAGACACAAAACTTAGTGTTTATATTGCTTTTTTGAAGTCGATGCAAACATAGTGCTGATTTTTGTGATCGATTCAGCACTCACGATCGATTGGGCTACACGGTATAAGAGCTCATTGGTTGAACGTCAACTTAAAAAAAGCAAGATATAAACATTCATTTTTTTTAAATGTTACAACCAGTGGTTTACATTTTAAGAATATAATTATTATGAAGTTGCAACTATTATTGTACAAAAATTATTTTTTAAAGTCAGTCTTTTTTAAAAAATAAATTCTAGTCTTGGGTTAGATCCCTCTCTTTAATATTTTCTATTTGGTCTGTTTTGACCAATTCTTGTACTCTTACAACCTGATCCTATTAGAGTATTCGGAGGCAAAGAGACTTTTTAAGTATTCTTCCTTTCATAAAGTGATGATTGGCCAATAGGTTTTTCACCTTTAAATGTCAAGGAAAATCTAATCCATGTAAACCATATCTCAAAAAGACCCCCTCCGTCTAATTCATTCCTAAATCCATCTGTGTTCATAACAATAAGGGAGGTTTTTGAAACCAGATTTTTGGACGAGTTACTTAGTCAGGAAGGGTTCTAAATACTACAGAAAATGACAACTAGAAGTAATGTATGTTATTTGTTGATTTACTAAGTGATAATTTAGTTGTAAACACACTTTATATGTAATATTTATTAGCGAAATCTGACATAATCATTCATATATAGATATTCTAGACATGCAATTAATTTCATGGACATGCCTATATCTGAGACCATAAAATGTCCACCAATCCTAACCATTGAAGCAATTTAACATCATTTTGTCTTCAGGATTTTTTGTTCAAAAACGAGATTTTAGTAATCAGCCATCATATTTGAAAATTTAATATCATATTTATCTGGTTAACAAACTTAATGGTTTGTAATCATTACAAAATTTAGATTTGTAATATCATATATAAACAATGTATACACAATATATACACAATCAAAAAAATAATGCTACAAATTTAATTATAAAAAGAAAAATGAGATACCGGTACTACATTTCAAAATGATGGCAGATTTTTAAAATCTCATTATTTCGAGGCAACTTTTTACTTGTATGTAATAAACGTCCAAAATACAATGAAATTTAAAATTTGCATCGAAATCAATTAAACTATGATAAAACTAAAAATTATAACTTAAAAACAAAATCAATAAAAATATATGCTGGAAATTAGTAAAAAATCAACTGTAGTATCTATGGTAGCCAGAATTTTATTTGAATTTCAGTTAATTTTAGTATCAACGTTGGGCGCTTGATTAGAAAAAATTCCAGTAAATAGATTCTTATCAGTCAAATTGTCCAAATTTGAATTCTGATTTCAAATACAATTTATATTGAAAATAATTTCCGAGAAAATGTACGCTCAATTATGAAATTTCCAATATATGATATGGACATAAAGAAATATTTGGAGAACAGATTCATTGTTGTTCAACTCCTACATGTGAATACACTGAAGTATTTAGAATAATTATCATACTCAACTTAGTCCTGGTAATGTATGTGCCAAATTGAATGACCCTTTAACCACCCCATTTTGGTTTTCTCACCCACTTTGCCACCTGACCCCAAGCACCTCCCACCACCCCTGCACCTAATACACCACTATACATCTGTAGGAAGACATTTTTCACGGTCGGAATTAAATTTACATTTTTATGTTGACACCATTTTGAAATTTTTTAGTTCCTATCAACTCCAACTTCATTTGCTCTAAATACATCGATGTCCTCACCTTGTTTATTTGTAAGGTTGACATCAGGATAAGATTCAAGGACCATAGCCATTGTGATGTAACTAATGTCCCTGTAAGGTGGTACTTCCTTCCCAGATGGCTCCAAACATTGAGGATTCATATCAGAGACTATAATCTTAACCCTGGCTTTTTTCAAGGGCCCCTCTGCAGAAGGTGGAGCAGCCATATCACCTCTACAACACTTGATCACACCCACCTTAGAACCCCTCCACAACCAGAGACGATTCCTGACTCCGATTTCCTCTTTTTCTTATTTTTGCCTCTCCACCATTTGGAGGGATTCTGTTCTCCACCACTTGCTTGAAGTATAACCTTGATAGCCTCTTTCCTTTCTCTAATGGTGATAATAGGTCTTCTGACTTTCAGTTTGCCGAGTTTCCATGTAGCGTTTTGAATTTCTTCCTCTATGACCGATTCCAATTGAATGATAGATGGAGCGACAACCTCCAGTATTACAGCTTGAGGGTTGATATTTTTTTCTTGTTAATCCATCTAGATCCCACGAAAAGCTAGCAAATTAAACTGTCCACCCAGGCACAACCCCCATAGCACCCACCAAAACGTATCTTCTTTGCCACCGATTTCATCCGAAGAACTTTAACTAGGCGTAGACGTGTCTCGATAATTTCTTCTCATCGATTTGAAACTTTCATGTCATGGAGAAAACTGTCTTCGATTAATGCTTCATTCAATACTTCGTCTATACTATCCGGTTGACAATCAAATGTAGCCTATAGAGACTGCCTCTGTCAATTCAGACAACCTATCCTTAGGCACGAGCTTGAGGAAAGCATGGACAACTGCTGGGTATGTGGTGCACATGGTTTCTCATCAATGCTTGGCTCAAGTCTATTGATACTACACATATTCTCCCCTCCACTACCGTTTGTGCATGCGCACCTAATCCACTAACTTTTTAACGGTTGTCAAAAGGAGATTGTACATGATTTGCGAGTTGTGTAGAATGAAAAAATAGGTTGTAGTATTTTCCGGTATAATTAGCTTATTTCGATTTTTAGATGCACATCCACCTGACCTGATTTAATCGAATCATTATATTTGGAACAGCTGATTACAAAGATCGGCGCTTTATTCGTAAACTTGTCCAAATTGAGGCATGGAGACGAATCACACATGTAATACGACTATTGAAATCTTGTGTAAATGTAAATATGGTCGAAACATCACCATCCACATTGTAGTAGGGAAAATACACTTTCACATTGGTAATATTAGATCTGTCAAACAGAGCGGCATCCTTTTTGATCTGATTCTTTCTATCCATTTAATTTGGAAAGATAAAATAATGTATGTTGATATAGTTAATTACCTTAGAGGTTGTCTTCAGTCCGTATTATAGTTATGGCTACAGCGCATAACCAAGACAAATTCACGAATAGTGGAATTTATAAACTTTCCTGTAAAAACTGTGACAAGATATATATAGGACAAACAGGGCGCTCGTTCAAGACTAGAATCAAGGAACATTTAAGGACTCTACACGGTATTAAGGTTATTTCGAGTTTTATTTCTACCGCATCGTCTCTGTATAATACGTTCAGATCACTCGATGATTGCAAAAGTATGAGTTCTTGTTTGATGTTCACCACTATCCTCTTGTAGTCTTCAAAAAATTCATCAACATTTTCAAGGGGATACAAAGTGTAAAGTTTGTCGCCACATTTTTCATCTCGCCAGCTCAAAATCCATTTTGCATTACCGAGTTGATTCTTCTCACTCTTCCACAACGACAATAGATTTTTCAGTGTACTTACAATGCCTACTATACTTTGTCTTTGACACCTCACTAGCAGCTATCTCAAAATATATCGTCAAAAAGAAACACTACAGCGTTATTAACCAATGCTACTGTAGTAAGTCCACTGGCCACCATCGTTCCGCTCAGTTTAACTTTTATCTGTATCTGACTTTGAAATGGTACAATGAACATGTCCTATTGATTGATAGGTACACGCATAAGGCCTGTGAGAATGGAATTCCATCTCACTGATGACGTCTTTGTATCCTGCTGCACTATCTATTGCCAGTAGATCCTTTTTTTACTTAACCCTTTAGTGAGTGATCATTTTGATCCCAAATGAGTGAGCACGGAAATTTCCGTGTGTTCCCAAATGAGTAAGCACGGAAATTTCCGTTTTTGAGCATGGACTCTATAATTGCTTAAAAACTCTTTAAAAAAATACATTATCTAGGGTAAAAACTTTATATTTAACGAATTTTGTTTTGGATTTTCACTTACTTATTTGATTTTGACATTTTACTTCTTTATTTTAATATTCTGCAAAAGTTTTTTTTTTAATAATAAAACATTGTTTTCTCTATCAGTATAGTAAATTTATTTAACTGTATTGTAACACACTTAATTTACAATTTGGCCTAAGCTATTAGTATTAAATGCAAAAATATTGAAATATTCTATTTCAGCCATTCTTTTGTTACGGACGTGACAGTTACATGCAATACAACTTGGAAAAAAAGAAAAGTTAATTTTATTTTGTAAATTGTTAAAGTTCAACTGGTAGGTAATTTTTTATACTATTTTTTCACTAAATTTGAAAATGATCATATTATTGGTTTTGATGTATAGTTCAACTAAGTTGGAGTTACGGACGTGACTTGAAAAGCACTTGTCTTCTGACATACTGTTACAATTGTTAAAAAGTCTGTTAATTTCTTGGGAAATTTATGAATTAAATTTTTGTCAGCTTATCTTAAGATAAATACCTTCTTAGAAACATTAGTGTCCAATTTAAAAATTCTGTAGGTCTAATATTTCAATTAAAAAATTGATAAAACGTTACGGACGTGACACGGGTTTGTTACGGACGTGACAATAAACTCAACAGTCTGTTAAAAGTACTTTATTTTACATTAAAAAGTTTTCAGTGCTCTTTTTACATTCTTTTAAGTTAAAGTAAGACTTACTTGATCTATAAAAGAACATAAACAAACTTAATTACATCTTAAATATGTGTTTGAATCAGGAGGAATTATTGTGAAATTGTTAGGAAAATGTATTCATTATTAATGAAACAATTATCATGTTTGTAAGCCACAATAACTTGTTCATAAAGTTCACTGATATTCTTGGTAATTTACTGACAATTAGTCACTGATAAATATAAAGTGACTAGATGTATACCAACTTCAAAGATGAAAATATCCACAAAATAAAGAATTCTGCTACAAGATATTGTTGGTAATATTAGGTTTAGGTATTTTAAGACTTTAATAAACTTTTTACTGAGAAATTCAGAAAATAATTGTTTTAGTGTTAGGTGTATGTTTGTAAAGAATGGCTGATTTTGTAATATATTAGCTTATAGTAGGCATATGTGAGTTCTTCAGTTCTCATTCCGTACCAAAATCTCGTGATTGACGAAAGTCTTATGTTATGGAAAGGAAGACTGTCTTTCCGACAGTACTTGCCTAAAAAAGGAAACAGATTTGGTATAAAACTTTTTGTTCTGTGTGACTGCCTTACAGAAATGATGGTACATAAAACTACCATCAAATGGAGTTATCAAATGGTACATAAAACTGTTTTTTCACTTCTTAGATCTCGGTGTGCTAAATGCATTTTTTATGTATAAACAACATGTTTTGAAAACTAATCCTAAAGCAAATTTGCATATTATGGACTTTAGACTGAGTGTAATAAGGCAATTATTAAAACGGCATGCCACATCAAGGAACAATCCCCGACTTACAAAAACCATGTGGTGCAATAGCTTTGATTAAAGATAAAGTAAATTGTAAAAGTGAGCAGCTTAGTCTTGCCTGTGAACAAAGTGGCCCAAGCTCAACAAAGTGTTAATAAGTAATACACCCATAAGGTATAGGGCAAAGAAGTCGGTAGCAACATATGACAAGATGAACTGATTGTGACAAGTATATCACAACTCTTGATAAAATGAAATGTAGCTGTTCATCTGTTCGATCATTCCTTCTTGTGCTGAAACAATGTGCAGTTGGAGCACAGGTTATCAAACAGCATGTCAACAGTCTCGGTGTGTACCTTGGCGCTAACTTGACAATGCTCTATATGATATTCGTAGTGAGCATCAGATCATCCAGTGTCGCACAATATTTCTTCTTTCTCAAGTTGATTTGGAGCAGTAGGCGGCAAAACTCTTTGTACTCGGTGGGCAGATCATATGTCTACAGAAGATCAAAAAATCATGTACACATTAAAAGATAAAAAACAATAATGGATAGTATCTATTGAATTAACATTTTTGTTCGAATCGAATAGTCACTCTACTCTCCAGAAGTGGTGACCAGTTCTATCCGCGCAAGCTTATGCGGAAAATACTTCTCCCTGTTGTAACTACCTTGAGTTTGGTTCGGCAACATGCACACATCGGGCTTGTTACCATCCTGATACTGGTTTTTCGGCTTCGTCACATCCAATATAACTAGCTTGTCAACATTGGGATCGGGGTTCCGTGTTACTCTACACACAAACATCCACCTCTACTTAATGGACAGATCTCGTTTAACGGCCACCAGTGACAGATATTCTGAGGGATCAACACAATGTTGCTGGGTAACACGCACTATATGGTGGCCGTCAGTAGATGCCTTTCATCTCGTATTGACTGCTTGCGTCTTGTACTTTTTAATATTGGACACCTTAAAGTTGGATGACTCGAAGCTAGGGTATATTGACCATGGCAAGCAACAGAGAGATAAAATGGTTAATTATTGTTAGCGCCACAAGATCAAAAAGCACTCTACTGCTTCTTGTTGTACAGCGTGTTTTTGTGTTTATTAGCATCCATCACTCTTTGTCTGTTTCCTAATCACAGCAGTAATGATAAAAATCGAGTTAATCTCGATGGTTAGTCGTAGTGTGTTCACAACAATTTTGCGTCTATATGGAGCACTGCAGTTGGCTATGCTACACATTTTCATTCTGGTGTGTGTGTGGCTGCAAAAGACTGACATACGCATATTGTAAATGTGTTCGCACACCAACTAAGTGTGTTTCTTAGTTTTGATAAAGTGCATCGCAATGCTGCCTGACATGGTCCACACGGCTTCTGTAGTTAGTTGCACTAGAATGAGTACTTCACTAGCACATCATAGTCATCCGACACCCCAGACAGTGGCCGTAAGGTGGTTTATACGTGAGAACAGTGTTGAACCAGCCGTTGGTGCATACGGCAGTCTGGTGAAACAGTAGGGATTGATGATTGATAGTTAATATACCGTTTATGGGCTACCTTAACCTTGCCGCAATACGTGGTGACTAAAGGACAGTGCTGTTTGTTGTGC
Organism: Aphrophora alni; assembly: GCA_963513935.1. Taxonomy (NCBI): domain Eukaryota; kingdom Metazoa; phylum Arthropoda; class Insecta; order Hemiptera; family Aphrophoridae; genus Aphrophora; species Aphrophora alni. The sequence continues at coordinate 66,422,236 of OY740769.1, read as the reverse complement.
TTGTGTTAGCATGACAAGTAAATATTTTCAGTGGTCACAAGGTGGTCATGCAACTGATAATCGTACACATTGTAAATAGACGGCAGATTGTTAACTGCCAACTTGTGTCTGTGAGAAACAATGGCTCCATGTCTAGATACAATTTGTTAGCGTATACATGAAGAGACAGACTGCGACTAGTCTCTGTTCGGTAACCCTTATATTGTCAACTCACCACCAGGGCCGTGTATCGACTATTAGAATTTTGAAACAAGACCATTTAGCCTAGTAGCAAAGCAACGGCCTTCCCACCTCCCCTACCACTAGTTATGGAAAAACTTATTTTCCATTTACAACAGGATACAGTCTTATATCTATCTCAACAGTTTATAAATTCACACCAGCCTAGAACCGCAAGATGATGACAATTAAAACTGTACAATCGGTCTTGTAGTCAGTTTTTACTGAGTGAGATTTTCATTCATATTACAAACAATTATTTAGTGTCTGTCTACAGTTTATCTGTGGCACCATAGCCGTTTCAAAACATAAATGATTTTTGAAAATTTTATAATGATTTACTTAAACTTTAGGCGTGGAACGCGCAGAAGGAGGGAGCTCTTTGGTATCCAGCAACCTGGAGATGAAGAGGATACGTACCTGGTGGAAAAAATCCTGAACCTCGTTCGAGGAACAGGGTTCTAACCTTCCAGGAACGGCTCACAGGGGGCACAATAAGCCAATGGTTGATGTGCAGGGAATCCTTCTCAAATTAGAATTCCACCCCATTCTAAATCTAAATCTAAATCTAAATCTTAGGCGTGGAACAGGAAATAAGTATTCTATTATGACATATTTTTGTAATTCTTAAAAACATATCTCTTGAAATTTAACATTGCAGTAAATATATTATGTCATGAAAATGTCTTCATCTTTTTCATATTTGTAAAATTATTAAGCATTTAAGAAACATATGTATTTGTTGTAGTTTTGGTTTCCGAACATGTTGATAACATGTTCTCAACATATTGATTCGTCCTCTCACTGTACCTTGGGATTGACTGTGACTCAATTTATACTAGTGGTGGGCATTGACGCTAACAACGGTCAACATCAACACCAGTTAACGTTGAGTCTGATCAACTGTTGAAAAAAACTGCTAACGTTAACCTGCCAGACAGAACAGAACAGAAGACCAAACGTCTTTGTTCAGTGTGCAAATAATAGTATGAAAATATTTACACTATTACAGTTACTAACTAACACAAGTTATTTATACAGTTACTTTCCTTTCGCACAAGCATAAACCTAACCTAAATATTTACACAGTTAGTTGACAGCTTTTATCAGCTAAAACTAAAGTTATTTACACCACACTATTTTCATATTATCCAGTTGTTGTTTTATACACTTTTAGATTTAGTAAAAAACAAACAGTAAAATAGTAGGCTACATCAGAAACATACGTTGATTCGTTGATGTTAATTGATTCGCTTTAGTTGCTCAACTAAACTAACAGATGACTGAGAGGAGTACGTGTAGCTGGGTGCGCTCGCATCGACTGGGCCACTGGCGCTAACAAACAACCACTGATGCATCACCTGCAAGCACTAAGCAGTTGATCAACGTTAGCAGTTAAAGCACTTCTTCGTCAATTGAGTTGAGCGTTGACAATGGTCAATGTTGACGGTTAGCTGTTACCCGTTAATGGACACAGCAGTAGTTTATACACAGATTTCTTACAAAGGAAATCATTTTCAACTATGTATTAAACATTCTTATCTGGAGTAAATACTCTTACATCCAATACTTTATAAGGTGGTTATATTTTTTTATTACAAGAAGTCATCATATGTAGATCTAAAAATAGGATCACCTGAATGTATTTTCATTTTACACATTGTATTACATTTTATTAAATAAAAATACAAGCATTGTAAAAAACTATATTGCATAATTGATAAATATTATTATCTCTAAATATTCACAAATTTCATTCATTGTTGTAGATTAAAAATTGGACACTCTCAATTGCTGACACTAGTGTACTGAGTAAGAATTATAAATTTATTTAAATAAAGGAAAAAATGTTTAAAAGTGAAAGAGTTTCAGTCAGATGAAATTGGTTATGTGGAGTGAATTAACATGTATATATAAATAATAAATGAAGAACATAAACTTGAATGGAGGGTAACAGAAAAGAAGAGAAAGTGGATGAAGTGTTGAATTAAAGATGGCGATAAGAATAGTCAACAGAAAAAACTGGAGAGTGGAGGCTTGAGATGTCATAGTTAGGAAGACCAAGCAGGAAAACTGTTGCACTTGGGAATAATTAAATACATAAAAATAACTTCAAATTATTTTTATAGGCAATTTTTATTTAACTACTTCCATGAAAGGATCTAAGTTTTCAATACCAACTAGCTTCACACTCTCTTCCCATAATTTTGCAGCTGATTCTTCGTCTCTTGCTGTTCTTGATGCCATTTTTACTTTACAGTCACTAAAATCAAAGAAAAACTTAAATCAAAATTTAAAGTATAAATTATTATTACATGAAAGAAGACTAACAATCAGGGTTAGATAAAGAATAGAGAAATGGAGGTTCTTAAGCAATGTGGGACAGAACATTATGTGATTTATCAAGGCTATTAATATAAATGTATATATGAGAAAGCAAAAACTGTTGGTCTTATGCAGTAGCATTATAAGATTATTGGAACCTCCTTTGGTTCCAATATAATAACAAAAAACTGAACTTAGTCATTTATGAGATCAATATTGTTGATTCAGATACCCCTCTTTCAATATCATTTATTAGCAGTTTTTTCCATTAAGTAGTCATTATAGCCACAACAAATTATCAAGTTCTTATTTAATATAAAATATAAAGTGCGACATATTTTGTTACCTGTAATAAAGTCCAGTCTCATTTCCTGCTGCTTCATCCAAGGCACAATGAAGAGTAGTCTGAGCTCCTTGTTCTGGAGTCTTCAACATGAAGTATGATACGATCCTTGTTGCTCCTTTAAAATATGCACTGTCCAAATTACGTAATAACTCTGTTTGAACTGTTCCAGGATGTAGTGAATATGTGTTTACTCCATTTATTCCCTTTTCTAAAACATAGCAAAATTGGTTTACAATATAAAATAATATGATAAGATGACTGGTTGAAGGTATTGACAAAATCAATTACTCTCATTAGAAGGATGATTTACGAATTAGATTATAGTTTAACTTTTCTAATGGAAATCAAATATCCTATCATCCGTAATTTGTCCAACACTTACTAGTCATACTTACTTTGAAGTAAATTATCTGACGTAACTTATTTACTAACTTATTTTGCACAGTTCTAATTTTTATTTCTTAATTTTATCCAATTAGATCTACACCACAAATTTCAAATCCTGATAAATTATTATTATTTCTACTCCTTCATTTTATAACTGCTAACTCCCCCCCCTCCATTGTCCCCTTGGCCTTCTATATTGATTCTCATCTTCAGTGAATTTTCTTACTTATTTATAAACCTTATATACCTTGAGCAGGTTTACAGTTATAACAAAAGAAACGTTATTAGATACAAATTCAGGATTTTGGCAAATAAAGTTCACCAAAGATTCTGTAAAATTATCAACCATTGTGTCATATTCTTTATTTTTTTTTTAAAGATTACTATTTAGTATTTTGTCAGCTCCAGAGTATATACAAGCAAAAATGATGGAAATTGTAGGAGGCTTATATTTATAAAGTGTGTTCTATTACATGGATGACATACTTATTGGTGGTTCTAACTAAGAAGAACACTATAAACATATATTAAAAGTGCTGGATAAATTCCAAAATGCTGGAATAATGTTGAATAAAGAAAAGTATGAATTTTCAAAGTCGTCGATAAATTATCTTGGTAAATTTTCAAAAAGCTTAAGTGAAATAGAAATGATATGTGGTCAAATAGAAAAGAAGAATGGAATATTTGGGGCTGTCAGAGATTTGAAATATTTTTGATTGGGAAAGATTTTCACATCTATGTAATAGTGTACATTTTTAGTTCTTTGATCTTAGAATGGGATATATATTGATCTTAGATGGAATGGGGTATACGTCTAGACTTGATGAATCAAGCAGGAAATGTATTTTGTTTTTTTTAACAAAATCAACAAAAAATTAAATAAGTAAATAAAATAATTGAAACTAAATGATCAGAGAAATTTATTGTATGTATTTTAATAATTAAAATAATGTACCATTCTAAGGATTTAAAATATAAACACCTGGGTCATTAACCTTACCTAAAGGTGAAAACAGTTGTATCTGAGTTGACTATTTACAGGAAAAGACAAAATAATTAAAATATAGTATAATAAACAATTTGTTTATAAAAAAATTTTAATTATCAAAAGAGAGAAAAACTTGTATGCCCTTAATATGAAAATTACATTCTTGATATTGTTTAAAAGTAAAAAGAAACCCCCCTCTCTCTTTAGTATAACAAAATAAAACAAGTTTAAACCCCCCTTATTTATTTATTAATTTTATTTAAACTAATATAAAAAGCCCTAAAATGAAATTACAATAAAATTTGTAAGAACAAATATATATAAGTTACAAATTTACTATACAGACAAATACATTAGTTATACATATTGGTACATATTATTTTAAATGTATAATAAATATGATAAATTTATAAGGCACTGTTATATTAGAAACAAAATTTGTAATTAATTTAGAATTAACCCCTTTGGGGTCGTAAGACCAAAAGAACAATGCTAGCGATCCCCTCCAAAAAATTATTAAATAAGAATATTTTATATATAGGCTTGTTTACATTGTAAATTAATTATTAATAGATTGAAGTATTCTAGTGTTTATTTAATTTAAAGCCATCATTAAATAGTTATTTTGCTAACCGTAGGCTACACAGAGTTCTGTAATTTACATTATATATTAATAACAGATTGAAGTGTTCTAGTGATTGTTTAATTTAAAGCCATCATTAAATAGTTATTTTGCTAACAGTAGGCTACACAGAGTTCTGTAATTTACATTATATATTAATAACAGATTGAAGTATTCTAGTGATTGTTTAATTTAAAGCCATCATTAAATAGTTAATTTGCTAACAGTAGGCCTAGACTACACAGAGTTCTGCAGTTTTACTTTGGCCAGATACAAAGTACAATTTATAGACGCAGCTCACAGCTGGACAGTGTAAACATTCAGGTGTAGAATCTAAATCAAAGTCAATCTCGAATCAGTTTTGAACTGTCAAAAACAAAACTAAGAGTTAGCAACTTGAATAACTAGGTTTCAAGTTTAAAGTTGTCTAAATGCAGTTATGGCTTAATTTCAAGTTCAAAACTGTATGAAACTTGTTAAGTTTGGTAACTATGCTTTGAATGGCTTGATTTATTGAAACAGAAATAACGTAATTATTTAAACAATGAAATAATGTATAAAAGTAATATAAACTGTTTTAAGAATTAATTGTTCTTTGTTTAAGGCTATGACACTAACAAAATAATGATATTACTATATATTAATTTGTGATAGAAAGGATTAAATGCATGGTTAAAATAGTTCAGACAATATATATATATATATATATATATATATATATATATATATATATATATATATATATAGCAAACTCAGATTCAAATACTTAAATTATTTAGAGGAATGTGAGTTGATCTTTACCTGGTTCAGAGTTGAGAGATTTTTTCCTTGTAATGAAATGCCATTACAAATCTTTACACTTTACTTTACACGAACTCAAAGCATTTACATGAACTACACATGGCTGTATATATATTTTTTTACCTTTTTTTGCACTGAAAGTAATAATGAGATTTTATTTCGATCGGCAAGTAACATCTATTCTGCACCTATGTTATCTGTAGAATGCCTGGGGTTAAAAGTCAGATATCTTTGTTCAGAGAGATAGCCTCGATCCGGGTGCAGGTATCAGACAACTGTTGGCTGTATTTTAAGTTTGTCAAGTCGGGCAACAGATTGCGGGGTGTGAATGTTTCAGAGACTTATGTCGATTATGAATTAGATTTTTTCTTTTTGACTTGATTTTGAATATATAGGTATATCGCTACAATAATTATTATAAACTTAATAATAAATAAAGTGCAATATAAACATTTTGTACACAAAGCCCAATGGCTTGGCTTTAACCACGAAACGGAAAATATAGCAGTCTTGTAATCTTATAAAAAAGAAGGTGTTTATTTTAATTAATTAAGAAAAGAAACCAGCTGATTGCTATGTATGTAAGTTGGGCGCCATGATAACTCAATAATTACTAAATTAGAAATATAAAAAAGAATTAAATTTTAAGTTTAAGTTTATTGATTTATTAAATTTATAATCTCTGGGTCGCAAGTTCTTTCTACAGTGTACTTGAGTAGGATATTGTTAAAAAATCAGAAGTCCTTTTTTGTGCTGAATAATAAAGTTTGAATAATCATATTCAACATCTTACATTAATACATCCTATCAAATTTCTCTCATGATAAATGATGTTGATAAGAAAAAGATCAGAAAACAAAATATAAATTTCTAAAAACATGGAAGGGTGTTTTTCCATCTTGAGAGTTTGAAGATAGTATGACAGCAAAATAATGATAATACCACTCCTCTCAGCATGCCAGTTACTTTATGACCATTATTGTTTATGTAATACATTTAATGGTGACTACAGATAAATATAATTTTAATTAATATCATATTAGTACCATATACACAATAACTTAATAGTTAGTTATATACTGTAATTGTATTTTTAATGTTTACCTTTAAGCCTTCTTGTTAGTTCTGTCGTGAAAAGTACATTTGCTAATTTGCTCTGTCCATAGGCACGTATAGGACTATAAGATGTTTTTTCCCAATTTAAGTCATCAAAATTTATTTTGGCCCCTATAAAGTGAATATGTATATATATATATTAATACAAAAATAAATGTGAAAGTATTATGTGAAAAACTAAGTTATGATTTGAATTATTTTTTATTCTTCACCAAAAGTCAAAATATATTTCTGTTCTATATATGGCAGTAAGATTTGATATGTATGAAAAATAAGTTGCAGATTAACAAAGCAATACAAACATAAATAGTTTTAAAACTAATGCTTTTTTTAATAGATATTTATTTTCTTCTTGTCATACCGACAGTTTAATTATTATATTATTGTCAAAACAGTCAAAATATATAAAATCTGTATTTTTAAATAAACCAGAAAACTGTGTACTTTCATTTTCTTTGTTAAAAGATTAAAATAAATATATAATATGGAACTTTTCACATTTAATGAATGAGAATAACAATGAGTAACAAATAAAATGGTAATTTGTAAAACAAAATATGTGTGTTTTTAACATATTATCTGTTTTATATTAAAACTAATGCACAGAATTTCTGCATCATAACAGCTAAAAATTATTCAAAATTTTAAAATAGCAACATAACAATAATGTTTCTCTACATACTCCTCCCATACAACACTGACAAATTCAACAAATTTCCAGTTGAAACTGTTATTAGCACAATTTAAAATACTTCCTGACAATTTTTCTTTATTTGAAATTATACTCTCAATAAAAATTTTGTTTACAAAATTGGACCCATAAAATGGCCTCTTTAATTAGTTCACTTAATTAATTTGCCACAATTTGTGCAAGAAAAACGAAGAGGAAATCAAGAGGAGCCAAACTCCCAAGCATCTGAAATGTATTTGTACATTTCTAAAGAGTGCCAAACACATTCCAGAGCTCCATAAACTGAAAGAAAACTTGAAAAATGAGTTTAGGTTACAGTTGATTGCTGAAAAGTTATCACTTCTTGACATGTGACTGATATGGAATATATAGTCCCTACTTACAAGAAGAACAACCAAGCTGGCAAGCCCAAATTTTAAAATAAAACCTGTATTATTTGTAAAACTTGATTTGACAAAAATAAAATTTGATAAACAAATTGTTGGATATTTTTTTTAATATGTCACAATTTAAAATAATTTAAAGATATGATTCTCAAACAGTTTATTTTACTGAACGCTCAAACCATCATTTTTGAGATGATGACATTTTGTTGGCAGTTTTAAGGAGTACATGCGAAAAAAATTTATAAAAATCGTTAAAGCTATTATTGAGAAAACAAAAGTGTTGTGTTTTAATCCTACATCAGTTACCCACAAATTGTAAGATATGGTGATTATATTTTAGAATGTAATTAATACCAATTATATTAGGTACCAATTTTAAACAAAATTATTCTTATAGTCTTTGAAAAATATTGTTAACAGAGAGACAAATAAACATATCATTAAATAAAACAAAAATAATTATTATTTCTACTTTTTTTTTTTTTTTTTTTTTTTTTTTTTTTTTTTTTTTTTTTTTTTTTTTTTCATTCAAATGGAATTAAAACAGATATAGTCAAGAATAATCAAGATATAATTAAAATAAAATTTTCCCAGTCATAACACTTATTTTTACCTGAACAGTGAGAAATTAAAACTGCAATTCACATGTATTTGAAAATGTAGACTAAGCCTCTCCTTCTGTGGCTGTCCAATCTTAAGTAGGGGAAGTTGAATTTTATGTAAGATGTACTTCCATAACTACAAGATATACCTCAAGTCAGGTTACGTAACAAAATGCTAGTATATTATGTTCCCTCTTTCAAAGATTATAGAAACATTTTAAATTTTGACTTACCCATCTCCTTTGGGAACTACTCAATCTTGAGTGGGAGAAATTGAGTTGTATGCAAGATGTACTATATACCGCAATTCATAATTTTAGATTTAACATTTGCATAACAAAATGACAATACATTAGGTTCCCGCTTCCAAAGTTTATAGAGACATTTAAAATTTGTACTTAGCCTTCTCCTTCATTGACCACCCAGATCTTGGGTGGGAGAAGCAAAGTTACATGCAAAATGTACTTACATTTAATTTTTTAGAGAAACTTGACACTTTTTTGTTTTTAGATCTATCACATTTTGCATTGGATTATGCATTTTTTTTTATGTATTTTTTCATCATTGCAAATGGGTGAATCAACCTTCACGATGTTTTACTAATCCCTTTCTTGAATAGTCGAGGTGTTTTTTAACTGCTAAAAACTATAAAAACTCAATAAATTTTGTAAGGAAATTTTCCCCCACAAAAAAAAATAATAATAAAATAATAAATTCCAGATATTAAAGAAAAATTTGTTTTTGTTACTTTTGATAAAACTGACTATTGATATTATGAACAATTGTTTTTAATATGCGTTCTCTCTTGTTTTTTCCTGTATTTTTAATTTCTATTGAACAATATATCTTTACATTAATTCTTCAATTATACTCCTCTCTTGTTCAAATATATCAAGAGATTTCGGAACTTTCCTAACAACTTGGATATATGCATAACACTATAGAAGAACATAATGTTTCATTTAAGCTAATGAAGGAATTACATTCATTATAAGATAGTAAATCAAAATGAAATCCATACTTTGATGTGCCAATGACGAGACGTTTATAATACGAGCAGGTGAAGATTTGATAATACGAGGCAGCAAGAGACAAGTAAACAAAAAGTGTCCCAAGTGATTTATTCCAAACTGAGTTTCAAATCCATCCTCTGTAGTACCCTTTGGACACATCATAATTCCTGAAATTAAATTTGTTATAGTTGTAAAATACATGATAATGGTTAAACTCTAACATTTGAGTAATTACTAATAAAAAAATGTTTAGACCTATGTATTCTCAAATATTAAGCTGTAAAAGTATTATTATTGATTATTTATTTACATAAATTAATTATACACATAAATTACACAACTATTCTAATTCACATGTTCTCAAACATAGTTTGAATCAATCTTCCTTGGTATACAGCTAACAAGATGTTATAACAGGACATGAATTCTTTTTTGTGATTTTTTATATAAGTTCTTTTGCCTTAATAATAATATATTTTTATTTATTTTTGTGATTTTAAAAATTTTTGCTTCGGTAATAATAAGAGGATAAATAATAAGAGGTAATAATAAGTAAAGAAATAAATGACTGTTCATTTAGTACAGTTTTAAACAAATTCTACAATTCACCTTTTTTCACATTTTTAACTATATACTTATAACATCACTGTACTGTACTATTATTATTATCCCAGCAATAAAAAATATTTAACTTGAAATCTAAACCAGGTTTACAAAAATACAGTACTACTTTCTTATTGCACCATGTAAAAACTATTTCAATGGGGTAAAAAGATTAAATACAATGAGGAAAATTTTAACTTCATAGGCAGATATGATAGAATCTTCCAGCCTATTTTTTTATCATTTTTAAGGTTGGCTTTTGCAAGTATACAGGTAAACATTATCATGAAGAAAAAATACTCCTTTCTCAGTAATTCACATCTTTTTTTCAAATATCACAGACTTTACTTTATATTCAAGACTGTACATCACAATAGTCCTAACTGTTGACAATATGAATGTATCCTTCAAAATAATTGTAATAAATTGGTCCTTTTGAATTCTAAAAAAATGTTAGTATTATTTTAATGGTTGATGGTTAGTGCTTAAATTTCTTCTCGATTCGAGAACCGGGATTGTTCCACACTATGTTTTGCCACTTGTATTCTGACTCATAATGATGGATCTAGATCTCATCACAAGTCCCTCTTTTTAATGAAAATTTATCTTTTCCCATCAAATAACATCAATAGGGGCAATACATAAGCAAAACCTAGTTTTTTGCTTTTGTCAGTTTGATATCTTGAAACACTTTTGCACATATATTACTGTAATTCAGTTTGTTATGAATTATGGAATAAACTGTACCTACCAACAATCACGTTTTATAGCATATCAGCAACACTTGTTCTACCATTTTTGGAATTAATCAATCTACTTGTAAAAATGTGCATAATTCATACAAACTTATATCATATTATTTAAGCATTCAGGAGTAAATTTCATTTGGTTTTACACTCTCTGATATCAAAACCGTTATCACAGACTGTTGTTCCAATGTGTAATTTCAAGAAGAGTGAGTGAATAGTGTTACGTATCCTAAAATAATTGTTGTTTTACATTTATAACAGAGAATTTATAATTTTGCAAACTTAAGATTGTAAAAGCCTTATAATATGTATTTCTCATTTATATATTTTTCAAATTACACCATATTTTCATTTTAGTTGTTGAATTATGTACTTTCATATATGCAGATTATGAAGGTACACAAAATGAGATATTTAAGATATTTGTGTTGGACCAAAGAAATGGAGACTTACCAAATATCTGTTTCAAACAGCTGCCATTTTGAAAATTTCTGACCATTTATTTTTTATAACAATCATATTCAATGATTAGTAAGACCTAACCTACTTGTACTTATTAAATTTGACTGACGACTAAAATTCTAAGGCTACTAGAGTTAGAAATTACCAATATAAACATTTTACCTATTTTGATCAATGGCTACCTGATTAGCTACACATTTAAGTAATTTGACACCATTTTTTGTTTCCAGTGTACAAATATATGTGTATCTGTTTTGGTGTGTATTAGTAAATTCACCAGAGATCTTAAAAAACTTGGTCGGTAAATATTTTTAAAAAACTGTTTTTGAGGATGATTTTGCATATAAATGTTGTACAATGTCCCACAATAACTTTTATTGTCCAGTTTTAAAATTAGCACCCAAATGACCGAATATTTTCTCTACAATACAAATAAAAAGTTACAATGAAAAAACAAAATCTTTAAAAACAAAACTTCAAAATTAGAAAAAAATCTGCTATAATAGCTAGTAATTCAAAATTTGATTGAAGTTTAGTTAAATTTAGCATATATAATAAGTAGTAAATCTAGAGGGATAATAGAGAAAGTTTGCACAAACTAGAGGTTGGTATGCCAACTTAAATAGGATCCCATTGAAATTTGAAATAATGCTACATACCTCTATTTTTTACTGAATCTTAAAAATAGGTTGATTACAAAGGAGGCAACTAAATTAAAGAAACAACTAGTCTTTAGCAGCTAAACCAACATGTAAAATAAAATTATGATACATAATTAAATTGGAAAATATCAAAATAAACCAGATGGTGTTCAAGGAACGTTTTGGTATTATGTAATTTTCAGTTTGACATTGATTTGAGTCATAAACGTTCACGTTTTACCCAAATTTGAAAGAAATAGCTAATGTCGAAAGTGAGATAATTGACCTTTCACCATGGTGTCCATTTTCGTTTTGAACAAAAATTTTCGAACCATCATTTTTTGATAAATGAAATCCATTTTAACGTGTCTTTTTTAGGTACTTAGAGCTTATATTTGAAAAAAAATCATCAAATTCATTAAAGCAGATTAGAGAGATTATAATTTTTGTGTTTTGGTCTATATGGCATGTTACCCCCAGTTTTATGTTGTAAATAAGACAGAAAAAATGCCTAGAGCTGCGGTCAAATTACCCACATAGTAAATGTAATGAATATCAATACGATCAATTAACCAATCCACGGGCGATATATTTTTAAGACTTAGGGAAACTCAAAATAGATATTTCCATGAAAATTCAACTTGGATTTTAGCCACCAGTAACAAAAATACTGGAAGATTTATTAGGTTAATGAAATCAACCATTAAAATATTATTGATAAGCCAACAAGGAAAATTTACAACAAGAAGGAGAGGTATTACAAAATGAAATAAACTGTACATGATTATTGCACTAATTTTCACACACTCTTACACAAAACCAAAACCTGAGCAAACAAAAAATTATACACTATTTTTTTGAAAATTTCAAGTTAAGTGCTATTGGAAAGCAATGACATAGAAGATTGAATACTTTACAAAATCACTGACCCTACCCCCACCTTACCTGCATTGTTCACTAGTATATGTATGTGCTGCTCTGTCTCCAGTATCTTATTTGCACACTCTCTGACAGAAGCAAGAGATCCAAGGTCTAGTTTGTGTATTATAACTTCACCTACTTTCATGTCTCTTGTTCCTTGAACAGTTTCTTTGATTTCCTTAGCCGCTTCTTCAGCTCGGCTAATATCTCGACATGCCATGATCACTCGAGCTCCTGTATCAAACACAATAACTGATAAACAAATATGCACAAACTTTCTACAAGTTAATATGCACACAAACATATTTTGTAATAAAACTTGTATTTTATAACATTAAGATGGTATAAAGGATCATTTTCTACCTCTAACAGATAAACCAGTTTATTCAAATTTGTACTATTGGAGTAATAAAATTTCTACTAATACACACCCCTATTATTATTATTATTATTATTATTATTATTATTATACAATACTATTATTATTCTCCTTAATATGTTAATATAATTAGTTTTTGCGATGATTATATTGTAAACATTAAAAGGATTGGGCCTTCCTGGCTACAGGTAACCAGTACAGGTGTTTGAACTGTCAACCCTATTGTTGAAAGGTCAATGCACCAGAGGAGTGGGGTAGGGAAACTGGTCACTTTAGTTGTAAATAGTTTTAATTTAGTCTTTGTTAAGATTCCCTCCCTCTGAAGATGACAACTTTGTTGTTGTAATTGCTATAAAGGGTCTAATAGGAATTTTACTTTTGACAAAAATTTGTTTTTTGTTATTTTGTTTATTCCCAAGTGTGGTAAGGGACTTTTGAAAGTGTACCTCTAAATGATTATCATTACTCAAAATTTTAAGATACTTTCTATTAAAATAGATATAAAATAATGATTTTCTAATAAAATTGGCTTTATAGATTTTAATTAAATTTGGTTAATTTATTGTAGCTCCATAAGAACAAAACAAAACATGTTGGTTACCATCTCCTTGATAATTTTGGAGATATCAACGAAAAACTGAAATTACTATATAGATGCCATAACAAAAATTTAGAGACTAATTATTTATAAATTCTAGTTAAAATTTGGTACATGAGGACTTTTTAGGACTATGAATTTACACTTAACTATCATAATGGCTATCATTACTGAAATTTGGAGACACCTGCAACAAGAGGAAAAACATATTAGTTTTTATCTTAAAATCAGACTTACAACTTTCCCTTTATTAGGCAGCTAGTCCCAACAAACTTAAACTACACATATTGGTCAATACATTATACCTCCTAACAGAGTCAGCAAAAATCAGTGAAGGAAAATCACACTAGGACTTGAATTTTCTTTACTCATTTTTCAATTATTATCAATTACTTCATGTTAATAAACTGACCCAGTACAGAGTACTCCACTTAATTGATAGAAGATGTCTAGCTTGCTGCAGTTCAGACTTGTTAACCATTTAATATTGCTCAGAATCGAACCTGTTTCTTGACCTTTTTCCATGTGTACTTCTCTGCTACTTCATTAAACTAACGGACATATAGTTGAGGTGGATATGTAATTCCATGGAATTTTTAATGAAGGAATTTAGAATTTTGTCACATTGTTTTTTTTTTTTAATAAAAATTGTATTAAAAGATTTACCACATTAATTTAAAGGCAGAGTTTGATTAAAATTCAGCTAAAACTTTGTCTACTGGAACAATTTTTTTTTTTTTTTTAGGATCAGGCCAATCTTTTATCAATCTTGTCTCAGCTTTAGGCCTTGCATAAGACTATTTTGTTTTAACAATGCAATCTTTGACACCTAAATCCCTATAAACAAAAGTAAAATTTAATCATAAATTAAAATCATCACAACTGTGTCATTACATAGCTGTAATAAATACACATGTTATTTAAGGTTTAATTTAATTGTGAGAATTGTGTTATTATTGTAACTGTTACAATTATGATTAGAACTACCCTTAAGTTTTGTTAATACCAGATAATACAATGTCACGAACTAAACATAATCATATTGATGTAATTTACTAGCAAAGTATAGTACTACCAATCAAGTGTTAAAAACCGAATAATGAAAGACAATGAATAGGTCGAATAGCTAGCAACATCGAGTGAAGAGATAATGATGATGATGCTTGCATCTACATGAAAGAGTCCAAAAAAAGTTTTCAGCATCTAACTCTGGTAACAAATATCAGTAAAACCAACTTTCTTAGTGTTTTAAATATCAACAAATAACACCCATACAAAATGCAATTGCAACAAATTACGGATGATGACCTTCATTGTAGTATGGAGTTTTATGATTCGTCTGTGGAATGGACCTGCAGTTTAATTATGATCTTGTTCTCCAATGTAACCAACAGTACTTGAATAGATACACTATTTGTGTGAAAGCAATCCACATTAGAAAACTGCCACCAAAATACAGTAGGTAGATTGTTTGGTGTGGCATATGGGAGTGATTTATTGGACCTTACTTCACTGGTGAAAACCTTATCACTAATAATAATATCAAAATTGTTCTAGCTGGATGGATCACATTACAGTAACAAAGTTTGGAAATGGTTTGACGTTCAGTTCCCTGGATTGGACAACGTTGTACTGCAGTGGCCTCTATGTGGTCACCAGACTTCACACTTTTACTTCTAAGGATGCCTTAAGGTATGGTAAATTAAAAATATCTGAAATGTGTTTCATATTCGGCAACATATCTTCAAAGCATCTACCAAGATAACACCTGATAATTTACATGCTATTATGTATATTTGGGAGAACAATTGACAATATGCCATGACCACCTACCTAAATGAACATATCCAACATTTGTTAAAATTATCATAATAATAATAAATTGCAATAAATATTGTAAAATATTATTATAAATAAGCTGCTTGTATGTTTGTATACAGACTTGTGGATCACTTTGTATAGGTTCAATGAAATAAGTTAATTCCTATGTATAAGGAAATAAATATGTGCATCTGGTTTACATTGAATCACTGATGTCAATTTATTTAGTTGGTTAAACAAAATTTGTTGTGATTTGCAACTCAGCTCATTATCACGAAAGTCCTTCATGACAATTATATAATTATTCATCATTATTTATAGTCTAAATAGTCTTTGTAGCAAAACTATGATTTCTGAAGACGCCCTTTCATTAAAATTGAACATTAGCCTCGCACAAAATTAAGAAATCTGCAGAAAGAAACCAAATTAGACCCCAGAATGTTACTCACCCTTTCATTGATATATTTTACTCTCAAACCACATATACATTATATAAATAGAATATATATATATACACATATAAGGTTGGCATCGCTGTAGACTTTGAAATAAATGAAGGTATGATTGATGCATGCCATAGGTTAGGTAAAAGACTGGACCCAAACGCACATCCTGGTATAAATGGTATAATTGTTGGCATCTAGACAAGGAAGAGTTGTTGCGGAAGAAGCGTGCAAAACAGGACTTGTCTACAAGACACATGGGACTCGGTACAGTCACTCCTCTCTACATAAATGAATCTATGTCACCTGCGCGAAGGAGGCTGTTTGCTTTGGCACGAGAGGCGAAAAGGAACCACAGCTATAAGTTCTGCTGGGTACGAGGAGGCAGGATATTTTTGAGAAGGACTGAAGGTGATCCAATAAAGCAAGTAACGAGCCAAGATGATCTACATAACCTATTAACCTGTAAATACTGTTCTTAGTGTTAAGTTATTTGCATTTTCTTTATGTATTTGTAGTATTTTGTATGGTGCCTTAACTTGTAGAAGAACAAGTTTTTATCTTGATTTATGTTAGATTTAGCAGAGGAAGTTTGTGTTGATCTTGTTGCCAATGGTTCTAAGCGTCTTGACATAATTCATCAAAATATTAGAAGCATGCGAAAAAATTTTGACATTTTATTAACTGAGTTATCGGGGTGGGAAAATTGGCCGCTTATTATAGTTTTGTCTGACATTTGGATATGCAAAACTGAGAGTGATTTTTATCAATTACCAAATTATAATCTGATGCTAAATTCTAATGAAACTATTAGAGCGGGGGGGGTGGCGGTTTATATACATTCACAAGTTGAATGTTTACAAAGTAGACAACTAAACTTCACTACAGCAGACGCACTAGAAATTGTTTTTAGATTTTCAAAAGAAACTTATGTCTTAATAAGTATTTATAGATTGCACTCGCAATCGACTGATACTTTTATTAAGGAATTAAGTGATTATTTTATACAAACTGAAGAAACTAAATCGCCAAAAAATTTTATAGTGATCGGTGATATAAATATTAATATCTTAGAGGAATGTAAAGCTTTAAATGATTATAAAACATTAATGAGTAGTTTTGGCCTAGAATCGTTGGTGAATCAGCCTACCCGAGTTGTAGAGGATTCAAAAACTTGTATTGATCATGTTTATGTTAGAGTTTTAAATAAGATAAGAATAAATGTGGAGGCACACATAATTGAATCACATATTTCTGATCATTTCATGTCTTTGTTGACTTTGAGGGGAGGGGAGTTGACTTCGCCAGGTAAACAGATAATCTCTTATCACATAAATTAAGAGTGTTTAAACAGTGCTCTTGATAGCGTAGACTGGACCGATGTCTATCAACAACTAAATACGTCTCTTGCCTATTCTAAATTTATTGGAATATTATTAGACTTAATATCTAAAGCGACATATGTCCGTTATAATACTAAGAAATTCACAAAATTAAAACCATGGATAACTGGTGATATTTGTAAGCGTATTAAAAAAAAGAGATTTAATTTATAAAAAACTTTAAAAAGTCCAAATGATGACAGATTAAGGGAAAATTTTAAAAAATTTCGTAATAAATTACACAATGATATACGTAAAATAAAAAGTAATTATTATCTTGGTCTTCTAGAAGACTGCAAGAGGGACTCCAAAATGACATGGAGTATTATAAAACAAATAACTGGTCAAAGTGAGTCAATGAATAATAAAATAAGTTTGATGGTAAGTTGCAGGAAAATGCAGAGTTAGTGGCTGATAAGTTTAACACATAGGTATACTTTTTGTCTGTTGTAAATGATATATCTTGTGAACTAGATTATAAGAATGATTCATATTATGATTCACCCGATCTTGAAGCTTGTTTTAGTGGCAGGTGTGAGGATTCTTCCATGTTTTTAGATTCAATTTCAGAAAGAGATATTGTTTGCGCGATTAAATGTTTACAAAGTAGAAAATCTCCAGGCATTGATGGTGTTAGCTCTACTATGGTAAAACTTACTTATCGTAAATTTATCGATGTCTTGCTATACGTTTTCACTGACCAACTCAAAGAAGCCGTAGTGATTCCTATTCATAAGAAAGGCCCTACTAAATACTAATGTATGTAATAATTTTAGACCAATATCCCTTGTGTCCACCTTTTCAAAAATAATGAAACGGAAATTAATGAATTATTTAAACAAAATTAACTTTTTTAGTAGTAACCAATATGGGTTCAGAGAAGGTAGGAGTACAGAGGAAGCTCTTTCAAATTTAATGAGTTGTGTAAATGAAGGCATAAATTGTGGTAAATGTGTGAGTGGGCTTTTCTTAGACATTAAAAAAGCTTTTGATACTGTTGATCATTCGATATTGATTCAAAAACTTTCAAATTGTGGCATCAGAGGAGTTGTGTTAAGTTGGTTTCAAAGCTATCTTGCTGGAAGGAAACAATGTGTTAGGATAAATGGTGTTATTAGTAAAATGGGTCAAATCAAGTATGGCGTACCCCAAGGGTCTGTTTTGGGCCCTATATTGTTTCTTATATATATATATATATATATATATATATATATATATATATATATATATATATATATTATATTAATGACCTTTGTAATACGCGATTAAATGGCAGCTTAACATCATTTGCGGATGAAACTGTTCTATGTTATGCTGAATGTACATGGAGTTATGTTAAACATGCATAAATAATGACTTAAGAGCCATTAGGTGGTGGTTTTTGAAAAATCCTATGGTCCTGAGTGTGGAAAAAAACGAACTATGTTCATTTTATATTAAAGGGAAGATATGACTTCTCGGAGGATATAATATATCCTTGCTCAAATTGTACGTGTGAAAGAACTTTATGCAAAAATACGTGTTCAGTTGTTGAAGCAAGTAACTGCATAAAATATTTGGGTGTATTCCTCGACAATGAAATAAATTGGAAAGTCCATTTGTCTAAGTTAAAATCTAAGTATATTAAGAGTGTTTTATTTTCTTAGAAATAAGTGTCCTCTGGATGTTAAGCGTATGATTTATTTTTCTTTGGTTCAGAGTATGATAGAGTATGGTTTGCATACTTGGGGGAGGGACTTACATTAATAATCTAATACCTATAATTAATATTCAGAAAAAGTTTGTCCGGATGATCCTAAACAAAAGTAGGTTGGAACATTCAAAGCCATTATTCCTTTCTTTACGAATATTACCTTTAAGATACTTGTATATTTACAAAGTACTTCTGATGGGAGGAGGGTACGGTTAAGAAGTGCAGGACATTTTGCAGTGCCAAATCCTTTTAAAACTTACTTTATGAAGACTTTTTGTTTGCTGGGGCCAAAATTATTTAATGTTCTGCCTGGCCACATCAAAAGTGAAAATTCAATTTCAGTTTTTTTGCGAAAATTGAAAAGTTGGCTCTTTGAACTCCTGGAGGTTGAACTCTTGTTTAATGTATGTAGGTAATAGTTACTGAATAGTATAGTAACCTTTATGTATTATTGCTCTTACAGATGTTTTAGAATATGTGTCAATTTTATTATGATTTGGATATTTGTTTTTTTTCTCTCTTTATAAGTAAGAACATGTGAAATTGTTAATATTTGTGTAGAATGCTCGCCGATATTTTTGGGAAAAAGGTAAAGAAAACTCTTTGTAAATTATAATTATTGTTTTAGTGGCTATATATTGTTAGGTTAATTTTGTCTTACTGCTGTCATATTCTATTTCGAAAAATGTACGAGTGGCTATCCCCAAAGCAGGCTATGCCTTTAGGGGAGCCGGGTGTTTTTTTCTTTGTTTTTTTTCTCTTCCAGAGAAATGGGGTAGTTTTTTTTCTCTGAACTATATTATATTTTCTATTTAGGCAAATGTTTTTTTATACTTTTAGTTAATTTTTTTTAAAAAACATTAATTTTTTAATATGTTTATAGGCCTAATGTTACTCATTTAACCTTTGGAATTGTATAAAAATCTCTTGTATGTATTTAACTGTATAATGTTTAAAGAGAAAAATTTATACGTAACATGTAAATAAGTGTTATTTCAAAAATATTTTGTCTGAAAATTATTGTTATTTTTATCGAAGACAATTTATGTAGGATATATCTCAAAAATTGATTTAGTATGGACTAAAATTCGGGTATTTTGAATATGTAGTAACGAGAAATGGTAAAAGAAGGGGGGGGGAACCATTACCTTAGTCGCTGTCATTAACAATTTTGTATCATATTACAAAAGTGTATTATATTTATTAGAATGTTATTTTTTTGCGCTTTTGGTATGGATAATTGTGAAAGTTCATGTATCATTGATAGGTTTTTAATTAAATAGAATTTGTTTTTTTGTTTTTTTTTAAAGCTCAAGGAAATTCCTAAATATTTATATTTACTACAACAGTGTTCAGTAGCGTTTTAAAATCCACCCCGATTTTTATTTATTAGCCAAAATTTATACCCAAATTATTTTTTTGAATAAATTTCTTGTATATACAAATTTACAAAAGTGTTTTAATTAAATGTACTAATTGTGGTGCAATAAAAATGAGACATATCCATTCATTTTATTTTTACAATTCAAAAATTATCTATAAATGAAGTTTAAATTATAAACAGTATCAACTTTATAAATTGTCATTATATTTCTGTAAATATTGTTACTGTAAATAGAAGAAAGAAACAAAGAAATTAAGATAATAAATAATAATAATATATATATATATTTATATAGCTTTTCATAAAACCACGTTAATACAAATGTATTGGATCAATCCAATTTTGAGAGAGAGAGAGAGAGAGAGAGAGAGAGAGAGAGAGAGAGAGAGAGAGAGAGAGAGAGAGAGAGAGAGAGAGAGAGAGAGAGAGAGAGAGAGAGAGAGAGAGAGAGAGAGAGAGAGAGAGAGAGAGAGAGAGAGAGAGAGAAAGTCGAAATATTATCAACTTCTGAAAGGATGTAAATTAATACTTTTAGAAATGAATAGCGTTTTTTACTAGGTTTTCCCAAAACATCGAAAATGATAATTGATAAAAATTATAATTCCAAGAATTGAATTTAGGATTTAAAAATATATTATTATTATTATTATTATTATTAAGGTACTATAACATCATTTTGTCTAAAAGAATCCATTATAAAATTTTTCCAATTATAACCATTCTTATAATTTTTATTATCTTTGCATACAGTAATTCATGGTGCACAAAAATTAGACAAAAACCATTACAGTAAATAGGCTACAGTATTTTCTATACATAATCATGTTTTATAACGCTCGTGAAGGTTTATTTTCTTTCTCTGTAATTATTCCAAGACTATATTTTCCATTGACCTGTGCTTTTGTACATGGCTTTGGGTTATTGAAATTTGATCGACATCGGTAGAGCCGATTTTGAGAAATTAGATCTTTTATATCAGCTATGAACACATACCGTTATTATCTTCTTTTTTTAATTACATCGGATACCAAAATATGTAAAACAACAAAAAAAGTGTTTAAAATTTAACTTTATGTTTTATGTTTTTTACCATTCGATAACACAAACCGATATTTGCTTTGCTAGATTCCTTAGTAGCAATATTGCAGTAAATTTAACAGAAACCTTTCTTACAGCGGATTTTTAGTATTAATGATTTTTTTGATTTTTCCCATACGGCAGATAATCCTAAATTAAATACATTCAGTTTGCTAAACACCTAGATACAGTTCTAGTGTTGAACCAAATCGGTGTAACTGTTTTTTTTTCATAAATCAGTCCTAAGAGATATAGCTTATAAATCTTTGTACAAAAAGGAGAATTACAAAAATAATTCAAGAAATCAATCATTTATACGAATAATTACTATCATTATTAATTATTTTATTTTTTAATGAACAGAAATATTTAGTGTTTTCGTTTTCTTTTTATACAAGACGAGAGATAGAAAGAAGAGAATTTGCTTTCATTCAATGTACCTTGTAAGTAACACCCATGAACGATTTCTAAAGGCAAGGCTCTGTTATGTATTAGGGGATCGAACTGCTAATGAAATTATTATAGTATACGCTATTATTGACTGAACACTACCATTACACTTTAACAAAATATTTACTTCAAAATGAAAAACTGTATAACTATAAATATTTGTTTCTTTACCAATTTTAATAAAACTATATTATCCGCGTATTTTGAAAGTCTATGTTCTAATTTAATACAATTTTCTCACCCAAGGCGTAACAACCGAGGGCGGAGGCCGAGTCCGCAATGAACGAAACGAGTACAACAACGAATATAGAGTTGTCACATAACATAACAGAAACGTTCGGTCTTCTAATCATTTGAAGTAATGAAGTTTTTTAAATTTCTACTGAAAAATGACCACGGTTAGTATTTCTTGAATTTCACTTCTTGTATGTTAACACAACGGAAATATTAAGGGTTAAATACAGTTATCTTTTTTTACAAAACATGTAAAAGAACAAAACGTGTTTAAAATTTAACTTTGTTAGAAATTGTCATTTACAATTAAATTTAGTTTATAATTTTACTTTATTCAAATATGCGTAGGCTCTAGTATAAAGAAATATATAAGAAAGATCAAAAATCGACGTCAATAATTTTTCTCGCAAATATCCGTTTGATACTATACGTTAAAAAAGTTATTGAATGATGTCTGTCATCTGTGCAGTGCTCTAAACCCCAGAATGGAGAGATTTGTATTATTTGGCATATTGTCATATTTTGATTATATATATTAAGGTCTTAACTATAACTCAAATTTTCGGCTAGAGTTAAAATTTGGGGATCCACAAGATCAAAACTCAAAATCAGATATATCGATTTTGATGAAATTTTACTGAAATGTAGCCTGTTTGTAACACGTAGTTGTGACCAATACGATTTAAGTAACGTATTGCTTACTCAAAAATAGCAGTTCGTAAGTTATCGTAAGTAAACAAAATACCATGGATCTAATATAAAAGGCTTAATTTCACAAAATCTGCTTTACCGATTGTTCTAAAACTTTGGCTGAATGAAAAGATTAATAACCCAAACCATTATGCCCAATCTCAAGTATAAAAATATACAGTTCATGAATGATTTGCAAAAACGAAAATTAATCTTCGTCGTGTCATTAAATTTGGTTTCAGACAAATAAGATTTACACTCTGACCGAATTAATGATGCAAGCCAAGAAAACCGACTAAATACAGATACTGTACTTATATATTAACCAAAAGTAGAGAGACAGCAAACGATATTATTTTTGGTTTTATTGAAGGATGTGTGTGTTTCGTTGACGGGTATTTCTACAACATTGAATAAAATTGGTTTCATTAAACAAATGAAATAAAGTCGCATAATTTTAAAACAGTTATAAATTATAGATATAAATAAAAACATACTTTTTCTATTATGTTCGAATTCTTAACATAATTCAAAATGCACAAATATTAGACAAAACACAAAAAAGACGCTGTTTCTATACGTTATTAAAATTTTAATTATGGCGATGGTTAAGGGTGGTTTTCAATTTTTCAATTAATTAGTCCTGAACCGTATTATCATTTTTCTTGTGGTTTTGTACATTTACAATTGCTTTGGATTATTGATATAACCTATTCGTATTTCACAGAAATTTTATTGATATCAGTATTTGTGAAATTAAAGGCTGTACACCTTTGTATTGTTTATGAAATATGACTGACCGCTAATACGTTTTGTACTAGGCTACTACTGTACCTATCTAGTTTTTCAATCCTACTTACGAGATATAGTCCCAAATTATATACACTATACACCCAAATAGCAAAAACATCTAGGTTTCTACCTACGTGCCAAATTGGTTAGAAAATATCTGGTAATATACAGAATGTTTGAAAAGTCTGGAAACGACTTAATATCTCAAAATGTACGAGTCTTACGAGATAAAACTAAACCCAGTTATTCACAGCCATAAAATAACCATTTTTTCGTAAGTTTGATATTTTTATCCGCCATCTTGGATTTGGCATCTTGAATTGAACTTCATTTTTTGTTAATGGGAAGGTAAGTAGAGTTCCCGATACTTGAGCACAAAAATGGTGGGGGTACCCCCACCCCTCCCCCCTCCCCCCATGGCCCCTCCCCCTTGCCCCTCCCCCCTTGCCCCTCCCCCTTTGCCCCTCCCCCCTGCCCCTCCCCTTGCCCCTCCCCTTTAGGCCCCTTCCCTTCCCTTCCCCCATTGGTCCCCCCCACCCCGCCCCCTGCCCCTCCCCTGTAGGCCCCTCCCCTTTAGGCCCCTTCCCTTCCCCCATTGGTCCCCCCCACCCCTTCCCCTGCCCCTCCCCTGTAGGCCCCTCCCCTTTAGGCCCCTTCCCTTCCCCCATTGGTCCCCCCACCTCCTCCCACCCCTCCCCTGCCCCTCCCCCTTTGCCCCTTCCCTTCCCCCATTGGTCCCCCCACCAGTGACGTATTGTTGTCGAGACACACACACCATACACACATGACGTCATACACTTAACTTTTTTAATACCGGTGGGATTCGAACCTGTGAAGTTAGGATTTGAAGGCGGACACGCTACCGACTGAGCTATCGTGCATAGTATTACAAGTCGGATATTTAACGCGGTATATAAGCCGCCATGTTGTAACCGCAATAATGTGTTATATATATATAATGTGTTAAGATAGTTAACCTAACCTAAAGTTTCCCACCTTTGCCCATCCACAGCCTATCAGCTGTTACAATAATGTGTTATATAAGTATATAATGTGTTAAGATAGTTAACCTAAAGTTTCCCACCTTTGCCCATCCACAGCCTATCAGCTGTTACAATAATGTGTTATATAAGTATATAATGTGTTAAGATAGTTAACCTAAAGTTTCCCACCTTTGCCCATCCACAGCCTATCAGCTGTTACAATAATGTGTTATATAATTATATAATGTGTTAAGATAGTTAACCTAAAGTTTCCCACCTTTGCCCATCCACAGCCTATCAGCTGTTACAATAATGTGTTATTATATAATGTGTTAAGATAGTTAACCTAAAGTTTCCCACCTTTGCCCATCCACAGCCAATCAGCTGTTACAATAATGTGTTATATATATATAATGTGTTATATACTTATATAATGTGTTACGATAGTTAACCTAACCTCATAGTATTACAAGTCGGATATTCAACGCAGTGCCGCCAACGCCAGAACATTTCGTAGAAGTTCGGACACGAACCCCTTACCGTAAGACTTACCGAGTTTTTCGCGACCGCGAAAAACTCGCGTAAGTCTTACGGTACGGGTCTGACCCGAACTTCCGGGTTTTGGAATAGGGTTCTAAGAATCAGATAAGTATATTGGCAACAGTGGATAATAAGTATATTTACAACGGTGGACTATACTACATTGGTTAAATATAAACTAGTTAAACATATATCTAACAGCTATAATGGTGAAAATTATACTACATAATATATTGGCAACAGTGGATAATAAGTATATATACAACGGTGGACTATACTACATTGGTTAAATATAAACTAGTTAAACATATATTTAACACCTATAATGGTGAAAATTATACTACATAGTATATTGGCAACAGTGGATAATAAGTATATATATATACAACGGTGGACTATACTACATTGGTTAAATATAAACTAGTTAAACATATATCTAACAGCTATAATGGTGAAAATTATACTACATAGTACGCGTTTTGAAATTTCATCGAGCCGGTTTGTGCAACTCTGCTGCAATAGTTTGTCTCACGCCCTCCATTTCACGAATGAGTCCGTATGACGGATCCCCTTGGCTATATATATGAACTACGGTGGAACCTTCCATCACCAGCTAGAGCCTATAGCCTAAGGCCAGGGTAGCCGTCCCATGGTGTCGTTAAGAATCCCTCTAAAAAGAGGCCTACCGTCAGACGAGCCCATGACGAGGGGCATACTATCTGTTACTCTAACAAAGTACATACATTCCTTGTGGACAGTTACGTCACGACAGAGGGCACCACAGCCTTACGGGTTTTTACACCGCTCCAGAGGGCACACACACACAACAATGTCAGAGTAATAGACAGCGGTCACCATTTTTACTCGAAACGCATGGTTTTACAATAGCCATAGGGTAGTGTATCATATTGTCCGTCTCTTTTTCGTTTCGCACCTGTGATTCTAAACGTTTTACTTTCGCTAACGGTAACCACATCACGATCTTTTGTTCTACGGATCCGTGATTCGGTTATCGTTAGAGATTGTTCTTCTTCTTCTTCCTGAACCATGCGCTTTAAACTTTCAAAATTCACAATACCGTCGGTTCGCAGATTCAGAGTCAGTCCTTTAACTTTACATACAGTCACCGGTCCATCGGGTGTCAGAATTTTGTAACCGTAGGTTTTTGGACCTCCGGACACAAACTCTGTTATATATGAACCAGGACCGTAGTCTTGCAGTTCGTCAGTCATCTGTCCCAAGTAGTCACCTGTTTGCACTCTGTGTAAGCCCTCTTTATGCACATAGAGTACACTGTCTGTGTCATAATAGAGAGCCTGTGAACCGAGTGAATCCAGATGCTCGTACAGTTTGAGTCGAGCCTGGGCCGTAGTGTACGCTGCAATTACAACATTGACTGTCGGCAATACCTCACAGTCATCTTCAACGTAGTGCCAGTTAACCATTAACGTTTCGTCGTTCACCTCCTGTATATTATTCACCTCGACGGACGGACTGACTAACATTTTGAAAAGTTCCGTAGGCTGCCTAATTATGGACGTCTTACTCTGATTCTCTCTCTGACCGAACTTACCCCAAAATGAATTGAGCATAAGTTTTGCCAGAGAGCGTAGACCCTCGTTCTTGCCTATTCGCTCATTGTTTAGGCGTATGCCCTCGTTACAAAAGTAGTCGTTGACGTACTGTGTCTTGTCTTGGTCAGTCTTACACCAGTTAGGATACCCTGACGCCTCTTGTTTAATTTTAAGAAATGTGTTTATGAACTCTGTGAACAATCCACCACGCCCCTCGTTGAACGACACGATTTCATATTCCCAGAGTTCATACATTTCCACTATTACGTATCCTGTAGACACAGCCTTTCGTATCTCGTCCATTGTCCAGGTTCCAGTCAACACTCGTTCGTCAATGGTATGAGTACACTCACCGGAAATTAATTTTTGGCCGCATGTTCGACACAGGACAAACATTAATTTCTTGTTCATGCTTGCCGGAAGTACGGGATGATACAGGTCACGGGGTGGTAGAACTTTACATTTCAAAAGACCCTCTGCATTCATCCCGCGCTTCCGGCAATCCTCGTTACCTATGTGAATTGTCGGGTGGCCTACTGGATACTTGCCGTATTTACAGACCCAAGGATAGAGTGAACATACATCAACGTACTGAATTGTTTCACCCTTCTCCTTGCATCCGTAATAGGATCTTGTATTACCAGTACGACCGCCAAAAAACGCGTGTCTAGGGTTAAGGGGTGCAGTGTCTAGAATGGGATGTGTTTCGAGATAGGTCATATCTTTGTTACCTTTTTTCATCTTTAAAAAGTCGCACTCCCAAATCTCGATCACATCGTGATCACGAGACAGCTTCGCTATCTTAGATTTCGTGCGAGCTAGTCGGGCGTTGTGCGTGTCGGACGGATCGTCTGCCAGGGGTTCATCGCGACCGTTGGGAAAACATTTGGGACAGCCGTGCCAGTAACAACCGTGGAATTCGAACAGAATTCCTTCACACACTCCGTCCACACGCACTCCATCCACTATTACTTCACGACCACGCCCTGCATGTTCCATTAGGGCTCCACGCTGATCTTCCTCCCACGTCAACCACTGCAGTGCAATAGCTGATTGGGTATCGACCAATCGGTAACCTTTTTTGGGAACAAGGCCTATGGTATTTGATCGTAAGAAGTTGCGTCTAAATGCCAGATTACACGCGCTGGCAATTGTTACGGCCTCGATGAAGGGATCGACGTTGCACACTTGGAGGAACGAGGCTCTAAATTTTATGCACGCTTGTGCCAATATGTCAACGTCGGAGAGACAGTATTCGAATATTTCCTTTTGGAAATCGAATACGTACTCGCATCGTACCTGCTCGTCGTACCAAGTTATAAATTCTCTGTGTCCTTTGTCGAACATCGAGTCGGGACAGTAGTACTTTTGTTCGGGGATAGGACCGACGTAATTTTGATTCTCCACCGTGTTGAAAAGGTGAGGAAAGTATCCCTTTTTCTTTTCAGGTGGCAAGTCGAATGCTTTGGGCAATTTGGACAATGCCATAGGCATATAGTTCAGAGAATCTATAAACTTTACATTGTCTATTTCCATGAGTATTACTTTTGTACCGCGTGTTATGAGCTCTGGAGTGAACTGCGTTTTCTCCAGCAGATACTTTAGGAGGAACTGGAAGTCGAAACCTTGACCGTTGTGAGCGATTACGCAGACTTTTTTGTACGGTTTACGTACGTCCATTATGTAGGACATGAAACCTTCGACGGGATCGTCTTTGAAGACGTGTGTACGGTCCCCGCAATTTTCACACTCTTCACCGTTTATGCATAACCAACAGTACTGTTGTGCTACGCATAAAGTTACTCTGTGCACTTGAGCCGAGTCGAGAGCTTCGTCTTGACGCGTCTCCAGATCGAAGAAAATGAGGAGGAAATCTTTTTCCATCGGTTTCCTACGGTCTACTTTCATGTAGCACATGTGATTAGCGGGCATGTAATCCCGACACACTTTACAGTACGTTTCACCGCACACGTGTTCGGTACTACGTTTTTTCTTCATGATTATTTTCTCACATTCGCGACACTTTTTCATGTTGGCACAGATATTTCGTTTGTGTACAACAAAACAGTCTTTGTTCATAAACTGTCTGTTGCAGTCGCCGCAATGGATGTGACCGTTTTCCATTATGCACGGTGGCGAACGTTTACAACCGTAACAAGTGGCCAAACATCTATGTTCACCACGATGATCGAAAGGGACATGACACGTTTCACAAAAATAACCGCAGGCAAAAGCGGCTGTGAGATTTGTGATTACATTAAAATGACCTTGGTGGAAGAGTAGATTAATTGTGTATTGAGGATTGGTTACGTCACCTTCGAAATACACGACACGCCCTTTATTCCCATAACTGTACACGGTTATTTTGTGATTGGGTAAAAAGTCTTGGAATTTTTGCAATTCCTGCACCCCTGCACCCTCGACACCGATTTGGACACCTGCGTCTGTCATTAATTGTTTAGCTCTGATTGTCTGTCTCTTAGCTCTGTCCATACACACGAGCTTATAGTCTTTGTCTTTCTCGGCGTGGGCTTTACCGACTACAATAGAGCAAGGCAAACAAAGAGAGTCTGTATTCTTAATCACGACAATACCCCGTCTAGCTTTACATTCTTCGTCATAGTTATTGTACAAGCCCGGTCTAACACGTCCTCGACCTACAGGTACTTTTACTTTAGTACATTCTACTTTAAACGTATCGCTAGACTTGAAACCCTCTGCATTGCTCTGAATAATACCGCCGAATATTTTCCAGAGCACATCGTAAGTTATATCTGTAGCGGGTCTGAAAGCTACGTACCCAGGCTCGCGATTTTTTACATTCAAACTAGTCAGTGTAAACCCTATTTGATCTTCGTCGGTCGTATTTTCGGTCATTTGATCGATCAACTCCTCTAAACCACGTTTGATCCAATCAATTTCCTCCACGTCCGACGGTAGTGAATTGAATTTAAAAACGACTTTGGTCCCGTACAAACGAAACTTTTTTACGTACGAATCACAAGTCGAAACAACGTACACGGACATTATTCAATTCTAATGAATACTACAGCTATCAAGTTTACTCACCAAGCGTTCCAAGAAGAATGAGAATGATGGGTGGGGGGCGAGTCGCATTTATAATGTCGGTACGCCCGATCCCCACTCTCGGACTGATAGGTGGGGGTGACGGCTATGTTTGTGGAGGTGGTAATGGTAGGAGTGGGATCGGTCCCCAAACTGTATATAGGCGCTGTTCTGTGAGCTCAGTACTCATTCTGTACTCGGTTTGTCTACCGTTGTAGTACAAGGTAAGTTTGATATGGTTAAGTACTTGTTACATACTTTTTGAAATTGTATACCTATATGTTTCAACTTTTATATTCAATTGTAAACCAATGTGATATATATTTAACTTCCGTGTTAGATACCTATAACTTTTGAACCATAACTATGTAATACGAATTTAACATTAAGTACTTGTTACAAAATCTTTGACATTTTGTATACCTATATGTTTAAACTTTCAAAAATGGAGGGCGTAAGACAAACTATTGCAGCAGAGTTGCACAAACCGGCTCGAAGAAATTTCAAAACGCGACGTGTGGACGGATTGTATAGTGAATGTACGTCTGCAGGGCATCGGTCGCTAACAGGTATATCGGTTGAATGTTGACAAATCGGTTGCTAAAAGTGTATTTTAGTTGGTAACTCGGTTGCTAAAAGTTTATCTTCGTTGGTAAATCGGTTGCTAAAAGTGTATTTTGGTTGGTAAATCGGTTGCTAAAAGTATATTGTGGTTGGTAAAAGTATATTGCGGTTGGTAAATCGGTTGGTTTTGGTTGCTAAAAGTATATTTCGGTTGGTAAAATCGGTTGGATTTGGTTGGTAAATCGGTTGGTTTTGGTTGGTAAATCGGTTGGTTTTGGTTGGTAAATCGGTTGGTCTTGGTTGGTAAATCGGTTGGTAAAAGTATATTTCGGTTGGTAAATCGGTTGGCAATTTCGGTTCGGTTAAATAGTGGCCAGACTAACACCCGAATGTACGTCACAGTGCATACTCTACGTACGCTGCGCGGTTGAGTAGCTATTCAAATTGGAAACATTCCTTGATCAAATTGTCCGAAGCTGGCTTTTTTTATCTAGGCTTTGAAGATCGTGTATGCTGTTATGCCTGTGGCTTGGGTCCCAAAGATTGGGAGCCGAGCGAGGACCCAATTATCGAGCATTACAAATGGTCACTTAATAGATGTAGATATATAAGAGCACTGAGAGCAATGGAACGAAGTAACACGTTACATAGCAGCAGCAGCAGCAGTTCGACCTGCGAGTGTAGGCTATGTAAAATATGCTACGAATCGGATATAGAAGTTTGTTTGTTGCCTTGTGGCCATTTATTGGCTTGTACGAATTGTTCACTCAAATTAAAGCATTGCGGCCTATGTAGAGAAAAGATAGCTGCCACCGTACGCGTATTTTTTACATAGATATCAGGGATTGACTTTAATTAGGCGGCCTAACCACTAGCGACACTACTTTCGTTTAACTAAATATTGTTTATTGTTTTCAGACGATGGATTGTACTCCAACATATAATGCTGTGTTTCCACAATACGCACCGTACAGGGCGCGGTTGGCGTCCTATATGTTATGGCCCACCGGATCCTTCCAGCACCCGGCCTCATTAAGTATGGCCGGGTTTTTTTATAAAGGCAAGGAGGATCAAACAATCTGCTTTGCCTGCGGAGGAGGGCTCTGTGACTGGAGGGCCTCAGATAGCCCTCTAGAACAACATAGGCGGTGGTTTCCGCTGTGTCCCTTTTTGAGGGATCTTGAAAGGCAGAGTGCTTTGAGGAGTACGACGTAAGACAGCTTCGTAAGTCAAAACGTATAACCTAATACTGACTAAACAAATAATAATAATAATATTAACTATTAGTTTATATTAATATGTTTTAAAAGCAAAGACCGTATAGATCTTCAACCCGCCGCAAAACCCGTATGCGAGTTGTTTGTTTTTCGGCTTATAAAAGTAATTAATATAATTTAAACTAATTAATATAATTTAAACTAATTATTATCTAACAAGTTTATAATAATAATATGTTTTAAAAGCAAAGACCGTATAGATCTTCAACCCGCCGCAAAACCCGTATGCGAGTTGTTTGTTTTTCGGCTTATAAAAGTAATTAATATAATTTAAACTAATTAATATAATTTAAACTAATTATTATCTAACAAGTTTATAATAATAATATGTTTTAAAAGCAAAGACCGTATAGATCTTCAACCCGCCGCAAAACCCGTATGCGAGTTGTTTGTTTTTCGGCTTATAAAAGTAATTAATATAATTTAAACTAATTAATATAATTTAAACTAATTATTATCTAACAAGTTTATAATAATATGTTTTAAAAGCAAAGACCGTATAGATCTTCAACCCGCCGCAAAACCCGTATGCGAGTTGTTTGTTTTTCGGCTTATAAAAGTAATTAATATAATTTAAACTAATTAATATAATTTAAACTAATTATTATCTAACAAGTTTATAATAATAATATGTTTTAAAAGCAAAGACCGTATAGATCTTCAACCCGCCGCAAAAACCCGTATGCGAGTTGTTTGTTTTTCGGCTTATAAAAGTAATTAATATAATTTAAACTAATTATTATCTAACAAGTTTATAATAATATGTTTTAAAAGCAAAACATATTATATTTACAACTACTTAATATCTAATGCTAAAAGCTGACTCTACATTAAATGTAAAGTGAATTAATGAGCCCATACGCAGTTGTTTATATATTGTCTTGTTAATGGTGGGAGAATGCTATGTAATACGTGAGTGAATGCTGCCAATACGTACGTGACTGTGTTCAACATAACAGCCGGAGGCTTTGTAATCATTAGAGAACCGGTATGCTAATCGATCGAGGCTCTTGTAAGGTGGCACGCTTGACATTCTTTCTTTCTTTTACTTAATTCTTATAAATCAGTGTATAGAGTTAATTTGTCTTACACATGATATATGTTTTTGTCTCTAACAAAGCATATAACACGACACATTTTATTTAAGTATTAATACATTTCATTTTTATAGACGGTATATTTGTATACGACTTAATTTGTAACACACGCGAAGTATGTTTCCGTCTCAAACATCGCTTTAGAGAATTTGATGAAATTAATGTATAGACAGTTTTTGATTGGTACTACAAGGCGGTGTGCTGATTTGTCTCAAACAACGCTTTAGAGATTTTGATGGAACAAATGACTAAACAATATTTATTTAAGTATTAATACATTTCATTTTTATAGACGGTAATTAGGTGTCTTAGTCCCGATTATTTCACATGTAAATTTGTATAGGACCTAATTTGTAACACACGCGAAGTATGTTTCTGTCTCAAACATCGCTTTAGAGATTTTGATGAAATTAATGTATAGGCCGTTTTTTATTTCAATACCGATTACATTAGATATACTTTATGTACACTGGAAGTTTCAAATAAAACACCTTGTAAATTTTAATATACATTTATTATTATTTTTTTATACCAACATTCTTTCGATGGCAATCAATTCTTCCTCTGGAATCTGTACTAGATCGCCTGGATCCATATCCAGCAACTCTTCCAGAGTCGGTAACTGATCACCATCTTCCTGACATGGCGTTGGTGGTATCGACTCTACGTGGTCCCTCGCGGCAGCTGGACGCCAATCGATGGTTGACCTGAAGGTCCATACCACCCGGGACTCACCGGAGGCTTGAAGGGCCCTTAGGGTATTCATGATTTCTCTGAAACAAAGTAAAACACACAATTGTTTTTATTTTGTTTTCAGTTAGCCTATACAATAAAGTGAACTCAATTTACTGAGGTAACTATTATTTTTTTTGTATATCGTTACAAACAGTCTGAACTACACTTTTTCACCTACACAAGTTATTTCCTCTGCGGTAACTAATAATTTTTGTATATCATTACAAACCGTTTTTAAAGTTAACCTATACAGCAATGTGACTAATAATATTTGTATATCATTACATACGGTCTGAACAAAACTTTTTCAACTACAATAAAGAGATTATTTGACCTCTGAGATAACTACTGTTTTTTGTATATCATTACAAACGGTTTTTTTTTTGTTTTAAGTTAACCTATATAGCAAAGTGAACGCTTTTCTAATAATTTTTTGTATATCGTTACAAACATGCTGTACAAAACTTTTTCACCTACACAAGTTATTTCCTCTGCGGTAACTAATAATTTTTCCTAATAATTTTTTGTATATCGTTACAAACATGCTGTACAAAACTTTTTCACCTACACAAGTTATTTCCTCTGCGGTAACTAATATTTTTTGTATATCATTACAAACAGTTTTTAACTATACAGCAATGTGACTAATAATATTTGTATATCATTACATACGGTCTAAACAAAACTTTTTCAACTACAAAAAAGAGATTATTTGACCTCTGAGATAACTTCTATTTTTTGTATATCATTACAAACGGTTTTTTTTTTGTTTTAAGTTAACCTATACAGCAAAGTGAACGCTTTCCTAATAATTTTTTGTATATCATTACAAAACTTTTTCAACTAATATTTTTGTATATCATTACATATAGTCTGTACAAAACTTTTTCAGCTACACAAATTTACCATAGACTTACCTTTTAACATCTGCCTGAATTTTTCTTATATCTCTCTCCACCTTACGGCGTTCGTGTCTTGTCTCCATTTTCCTTACGTTAACCAAGTGTTTCTTCCCCATTGTGTTGTGTGTATGAGCTGTTGAAATCGAAATCGGCCGTTTTATACATTACGGGATGGTCAGATTAACCTCTATAATACCATTACAGGGAAATTTATTGATATGATATACATGTACCACATTCGTGCTTTGGCTCACACCATGGTCAGGTTAACCTCTATAATACCTTTACTGGAATATTTATAGATGTAACAATTTTATCCCATGGCTCACAACACGGAACTTCATTAGTATTCTCATTTTGTTCCAGATGTTTAAATGGTTAGGTAATGGTTTTCATTAGTATTCTAATTTTTGTTTCAGCTGTTGCAGGCATTCAGTGGATTGGACGCTAATAGTTGATTACATTGTAAAGTTTTTTTAAATCTAACAGTTTTTTTTAAATCTAACATTTATTAAACATGGAAGTTAACCTACCCTACTATTTTATAGCCAAATGTAGATATTTTGACGCCTACCTATCCTTTCATGGAGGTGAAAGGAATGATTTAACGTTTATTTATAATGACGAGCTAGAAGCTAAAAGGTTGATTAATTACTTTATGGCCGGATCGAAGTTTCATAAACCTTCAAATAGATTACGACGTATTTTAGACTATCTACAGTATGACAAGGTTTCAACTTTACGTCTAAGTGGGGATCTAGACATAGATTTACAATTCTGCCGGAATTTACATTGTAAGAGTAATAAAGAAAAACTTTTGTTTTTTTATTATTATTGCATACATTTCTGCTGCTTTCTCACAATGGGTGGAGTTGCAACGAATATAGTCGTACATCGAAATGTCGATATTTGTAATTTCTCATACTTAAGTTTTCATAGGACACGTATTCCTATCACCAATGAATTGATTACCGATATCACATTCGTCAGGCCTTGTCTTGCCTTGCTAACTTTAGAACTTAGCGTAAAAATGCGACAAATATATCTTTCTACGGATTTGAGACCGGCACACGCATCATCTTCTTTTAGCAAATATATATGTATTAAGATACTAGCACAATTAATTTCAATACTTTTAAAGATTAACGGCTTGGACTGGTTGGATCAGTCCCTTTTAGATAGTATAATTGTTTCACCGACCTACTGGCCCAAACATAAGTCGTACATGTACTTTTACGAATTTGCAAAAGAGTACTTTGGATCCTTGGATCGTAATTACATACTCCCATCACTGGATCTGTATACATTCGACCTGTCATCACTGGATCGGTATACATTAGTTATAGGTACACATCAACCATTTCGATTTCCGTCCACTTCTCAGGATCATATTACCTATGAATTTAAGGTTATCGAAGAGATATGTAAAATCGCAAATGTACAGTTACGCTACACAAAGACTTTATCGTCAATGTATGGCGTGAACCTTAATATAGGTGTTGTATCCTTTTGTGAATCGCCGTTTGCATACTTACATAACATTACATGTTATCATGCCTCTGATCGATATCCACTAACCAATCGATGTACTAAGGTTCTGTTAAAGTATCCTGCATAATGATTACAGCGTTGTACTTTTTCACTGTAAACCTATTTGTTTTTGGTAATTGAACTTCTGTTTTTGGTAAATGAACTTCTGTGTTAAGTTTTTAAACTGTGTTTCTATTTAATGTGATATAAACTTCCATATTATGTTCTAATACTTTTAAATTGTACACCAAAGTGATTAACTATGTACTACACATTTAACTTCCATGTTAAGTACTTGTTACTTATTTTTTGTAATTGTATACCTATATGTTTAAACTTTTATATTCAATTGTACACCAGTGTGATACTTATATCTTTTGAACCATAACTATGTAATACGAATTTAAAGTACTTGTTACAAATTCTTTGACATTTTGTATATATGTTTACACTTTCGTATTCAATTATAAGGCCTTTTGTATACCTATATGTTTAAACTTTCATATTCAATTGTAAACCTATGTGATATACATTTAGCTTCCGTGTTAGGTACTTGTAAACCAATGTGATTAAATATGTAGTATAATTTTCACCATTATAGCTGTTAGATATATGTAGTATAGTCCACCGTTGTATATATACTTATTATCCACTGTTGCCAATATATTATGTAGTATAATTTTCACCATTATAGCTGTTAGATATATGTTTAACTAGTTTATATTTAACCAATGTAGTATAGTCCACCGTTGTAAATATACTTATTATCCACTGTTGCCAATATACTTATCTGATTCTTAGAACCCTATTCCAAAACCCGGAAGTTCGGGTCAGACCCGTACCGTAAGACTTACGCGAGTTTTTCGCGGTCGCGAAAAACTCGGTAAGTCTTACGGTAAGGGGTTCGTGTCCGAACTTCTACGAAATGTTCTGGCGTTGGCGGCACTGCGTTGAATATCCGACTTGTAATACTATGAGGTTAGGTTAACTATCGTAACACATTATATAAGTATATAACACATTATATATATATAACACATTATTGTAACAGCTGATTGGCTGTGGATGGGCAAAGGTGGGAAACTTTAGGTTAACTATCTTAACACATTATATAATAACACATTATTGTAACAGCTGATAGGCTGTGGATGGGCAAAGGTGGGAAACTTTAGGTTAACTATCTTAACACATTATATAATTATATAACACATTATTGTAACAGCTGATAGGCTGTGGATGGGCAAAGGTGGGAAACTTTAGGTTAACTATCTTAACACATTATATACTTATATAACACATTATTGTAACAGCTGATAGGCTGTGGATGGGCAAAGGTGGGAAACTTTAGGTTAACTATCTTAACACATTATATACTTATATAACACATTATTGTAACAGCTGATAGGCTGTGGATGGGCAAAGGTGGGAAACTTTAGGTTAGGTTAACTATCTTAACACATTATATATATATAACACATTATTGCGGTTACAACATGGCGGCTTATATACCGCGTTAAATATCCGACTTGTAATACTATGCACGATAGCTCAGTCGGTAGCGTGTCCGCCTTCAAATCCTAACTTCACAGGTTCGAATCCCACCGGTATTAAAAAAGTTAAGTGTATGACGTCATGTGTGTATGGTGTGTGTGTCTCGACAACAATACGTCACTGGTGGGGGGACCAATGGGGGAAGGGAAGGGGCAAAGGGGGAGGGGCAGGGGAGGGGTGGGAGGAGGTGGGGGGACCAATGGGGGAAGGGAAGGGGCCTAAAGGGGAGGGGCCTACAGGGGAGGGGCAGGGGAAGGGGTGGGGGGGACCAATGGGGGAAGGGAAGGGGCCTAAAGGGGAGGGGCCTACAGGGGAGGGGCAGGGGGCGGGGTGGGGGGGACCAATGGGGGAAGGGAAGGGAAGGGGCCTAAAGGGGAGGGGCAAGGGGAGGGGCAGGGGGGAGGGGCAAAGGGGGAGGGGCAAGGGGGGAGGGGCAAGGGGGAGGGGCCATGGGGGGAGGGGGGAGGGGTGGGGGTACCCCCACCATTTTTGTGCTCAAGTATCGGGAACTCTACTAAGGTAGTTGTGTGATACATGATTTTAATGTAAAATTTGACGGAAAAAATGATGGTCAAATCAGTTTTTAAGTTATCGTCAGTCAAATGAGTTAACGCAAAATCGAGGGTCAAAATAATCAAAGGAAAAACGCACTGCATTTACTATAATTTTTTTACAACTTTAAAAGTTTCCTTTGAAAATGTGATTAAAAATACTAATTGTAATTAACGCCCTAAACTTTGTTAATTAGCATGAGCAATGAAATAGCTTAGAAAAAATAAGCAACTTCAGACTGAAAACAAGTTTGCAAGAAAACAAATAAGATGATTTATTTTTAAATAACTTATTTAAATTCAATACAGTTATTAACAAAAATAAAAAGACAGAAAATAACTTATATAAAGTGAAATCACTTTTAAACTAAATCAGCTGTGAGGTACCAATAATCTTAATCAGCTGATATGATTAATAGCTACTAATAATAAAAATTCAACAATGAAACAGCTGTTGTAAAAGTCATTGTTGTTGTACCATCATTAGGTTTCTTATTAAAACTGTGAAGTATGTTACGAGTATTATAGTGATTAGGCTAACTCACTTTAAAACCAATTTCAAACTTTAAAGAAAACTGATTTATGGTAAATTGTTATCCGCAATTACTAATTATTGTAATTTATGTATTATTTTTTGTCAAACAATGCCCACTGTTGTTAACGTCACCACCAAGGGAACTAGTTCACCCGACTAGTTTCCCACAACTTACACGGCAAAACCTTCTAACACTCACAT
The DNA here is from genome assembly GCA_963513935.1 of Aphrophora alni. Lineage (NCBI taxonomy): Eukaryota > Metazoa > Arthropoda > Insecta > Hemiptera > Aphrophoridae > Aphrophora > Aphrophora alni. The sequence continues at coordinate 66,383,315 of OY740769.1, read as the reverse complement.
GCATCAATTCCCCGACCTTAAACGGCTCTGCTTCGGCCAATCTCCACCTACAAGCCCACAAACGCAACTTGTCTCTGATTGGCCGACAGCTCACGTCGAGCTACTAAAATTCCGCAGCCACAACAATGGCAATCCGCGACAAAACTCCGAACCAATCTCACACACATCGCACGTCGAGATTGGCTCGCTTCTCGGTAAACTTAAACAATGGACAGCTCATAGTCTAGGATCAACCAATCCTAGGCAAGCTAAGCTACAAGCTAGCAGAGCCAAAGTTGTATAAGTAACCATCCAAAAAAGACAAAATCAACACATCTCCACCAGCAGACCAACTGACAACACATCTCCTCCAGGAGACCCTGCAGGAAGTACATCACTTCTCAACCTGGACACCTTCCAGCAACATCTTCACGATATTACTTCACAACACTGCTTGACCTTCTCACTCACGCCTCACTTGCTGCCAATCTAGAGCCACCTGCCCTTACCAACCTGTTTCACCTCTACACGTTTTGGATTCTTTCTCACACCACCTGATTCCTTCACTTCACTGTCAAGATCTTCGCCTCTACAAGACTCACCGCGTGGCCTCCCGTATGGGAAATTAAACGGAGAAATCCGGGCAACGGCAGTATCTTGCTTCACCCTAGCCGTCTCCTGAAAAGTAAATTGTAGGTGCTTTGGCGCCGGCAATAGTGGGTGAACATCCATCACCGAGGCCAGATCACATCCTACCTCTCCTCTCGTCCCCTGAGATCGACTGGCCCTTTTCAGGGCCAGAAATTCTCTAGGCTCCGTTATTCCGATCTATGCCTATAACCAACAGGGAGAGACGAATCAACAGCGCATTTCAACTGAGATCGCGTACGCCACCTTGAGACTGATCTTTATCCCTATCCGCCCTGTCCATCTCCTCAACTCCGCTCCTGGCGATCCCAGAGCTCCACGGTACGTGGTGCTCTAAGCCATTTCCGGCAAGGGCCCTTTTCAGGGCTACCAAGAGTGCCGTGAACGATCACCAATCCTCGCACAAAGCCTTCGAACCCTTCCCAAGACGCACATCCTTCCTCTTCCGTTCTCTACCAGTCGCCTCCCGGCTTGACAAAACATACTTCACGCCCAACTCCTCGTTCCCTGCACCCCTCTTCCTACTCCACTAACCCTACGTCACTGTCGTTAAAAAGTACAAATTACTTTGTTAGTGGTATATGGTCACGCTGATGGAGTTCGACCATTGCATGAGGTATGCAATTAATTTAATCCTCCATTTCAAAATAGAGATATCATTTCCAAGTATTACTGTATCCAAGACTATTAAACGGTTTCAATAAACAGGTAGTGTATGTGATCGTCTCCACAGTGGAAGACCAAAATCTGCCACCAACGATAATAAGTCATTAGAAGTGTTACAGGCATTTGTAGAAGACCCAAATATCTCAGATCGAAAAGCTGCTGATATCCACGAAATTAGAACTTATTCGGTTCATAAAGTACGTAAAACCAATAAATATCACCCTTTTAAAATGCATTTAGTTCCGGAACTAATTGAAAATGATTTTGATCGTCGGGTCGAGTACTGTGAGATTATGATGGAAAATTTTCCGACTGACCACAATTTTTACAACTCTGTAATCTTCTCAGATGAAACGACATTCATATTAAATGGAACTGTTAATAGACAAATTTTCATACTGGGAGTGACAATAATCTTCGTTGGATGTTAAAAGTACATGCTATGAACGGCCCTTAAAACTGCCTGGGTTCTTTAATTCCAATTAATAATCAAGATCAGTGGTTCAGTATTTTTATTAAATCTTATCTTTAGTATGAAACTTATGTCCATTTCCCTGATACTTTTGTTAGGAATAAACAACGCTACTACAACGCTTTACTACAAGACTTTAATACAATGATTTAACTACAAAACTTTAATACAATAATTTAAATACAAAACTTTAATACAATAATTTAAATACAAAACTTTAATACAATAATTTAACTACAAAACTTTAATACACTAATAGGAATTTAATTAAACAATAAAACAAAACCATATTATTTATTCAAAGCCCAGAAGTATTCCAACTATCATTATATTTTAAATAAAAGAAATTACAAGTCTTCTACCTGGTGACTTATAGAAATGCTTGCTTACGGTTTGTTGCGTAGATTTCCTGGGCCATCTTCCACCACGGCTAGCCACACAGCCGTGTATCTTCCCAGCTCCAAAAAGACAAGAGAGCCCCTCCAAATCCTGCTGACCGCTTATATACCTTTAGGAGTCTTGGCTGTCCTAGTTCAAATGCAAGGCAAGCATTTCAACATTTTTTAACTGTTTCCCAATAGTTGGATCATTTTGAGCTTTGTGAATATGATTTCTTCCTAATCTAACCTAATATTAACCTAATATTAACTTATTCCTAACATCACCGGCGCCTACGAGACATCGTCCCGATGTCACATGTTAAACCTACCCATTTTTTTATATAACAAACAACAAACAAGTAATATACAAATAATAAATAAACTAACAATTTCCTATCCCTATCTTTGTTTCTTTATAAATTTAAATACTTAATATGGAGATTTACACATAATACAGCTCAGCTGACATGACAGTTGTGTCTTAATTGCTGACATAGACATGGTTGTATAAGTCTGTCAACTCAAGGTTGAATTCCTTATTAAGTATATTACATATCAAAATCATTGCTGAATAATATAAGAACTTGCAAATATAAAAATAAAACAGACCAACTTTTTAAATACATAAGCACTAATTGTTACAATTCAAGATTTGTTATTGAGAAAAAAAATAATAAAAACAATTGCACAAATAATAAAAACAAATAATTTACAATTCTTCTATGATACAATATCAAAATCTAGTCACAAAATATATACATATGATTTATATTTAATTCAAAAGATATACATATATGAGGCGCCTAGAATCAAACCCCGCCAAATCCATAAAAATTAAAAATTGAGTTATACATCCTATCTAATAGTTTTTAACATGGCGAATTCAATGAACACTTTATTTCGTAGCAAAACCCGCCACATCTAACTGTAAAATGATGTTGAAAAAGTGGTTTAGTATCAAAGTCCACCAAATCCTAACAGAATTATGCCATGCTTGGTTTCAAAATCCGCCACATCCCAGACAGCCAATGGGAGCGCGCGGATCAGTCATGTGACTTCCCAGCATGCTCAGTGAGTTGTTTACTTTTCTGGCACAGTCAACAGTCTCTTCTATGTTTGGCAGGATTAAAGTGTGTTTTGAAGATTCATTTTTAGTGTTAATTTTGAAAAAAACTTATCAAACTTTTACTGTGATACGGAGTTTTTTCAATGGAAGAAGCTGTAGGGACTAATATGGCTCCTTGTTCTGGAAAATAAGCAAGAAAGAAGACCCCAAACAAGCAGGAATGGAAACGCGAGAAAAAACGCAAAATTCTGTAAGTATTCCTATTAATAACTTTGAATTTTTCCGAAGATTGCTTAATATTTTTCAATAGTGTTTTATTTAAATTGCGATGCTTCAAAGGGGTCTTAGGTTTTTTCTAAAGTCTAAAGCCTCATACATACCTTTTTTCCCAGATACTCACCAACTGAACCTCCAGGCGTGCCGTGCTGCAACCATAAAAAAGAAAATGCTTACAAATGTGACGACCTTTCCCTGATGGACATTTCGAAGTTTCATTCTGTATTTTACGCTTCTAAAGACAAAATTCAACAAGAAAATTTCATTCTTAAGCATACCAAATCGGTGCCAACAAAAAGACAACGACCTACTGATAAGAGTCGATCGGAAAAGAGCCTTACATTTTTTTACTTCTTTAGGAAATGAGATGGTTCACAAGTCCGAATTTGTCGGGATGCTTTTTTGAAGATTCTAAGTTTGAAAAAAGACAGGGTTTTAGGTGTAATGAAGAAACACCATGAAAGCGGTGGAAACATTGCTACTGAAACTAGAGGGGGAAACAGGAAGCTGGAGAAATTTGCTGGACAAAAGGCCAAAATCATGGAATTTATGCAAAAAATTAGAGTAATCGAGTCACATTATAACAGACATCGAGCAACGTACAGGAAATACCTTCCACCAGATCTTAATATTAAATTACTATGTGAAATGTACAACGAGTCTGTTGACTTAGAACTGACAGTCAAATAATCCTACTTTCGAGAAGTTATCAATAGGAACTTTAATTTTGGCTTTGGGTCTCCAAAAACCGATGCCTGCTCTACTTGTCTCTACCTGGAAGAACAGTTGAAAAACGAAAAAGATGTTATAAAGAAACAAGAGTTGGAAACTCAGGAAAAAATTCACAAATTAAAGGCTGATGCTTTTTACTCACTTTTGAAGTCTGATGATGACGAGGCCTTAATCATAACATTTGACTGTCAAAAAAACTTACTTCTATCCCGAGTTCCGGACCAGCTGGCATATTTCAGCAGGCAGTATTCTTTTTACAATTTTACAGTCATTAATGGTAACTCAAAGGCCAAACTGACAAAAGAAAATGTCCATTCCTACGCATGGTGTGAGAGTGATTTCCCAAAGAACTCGAGTGTGATTTCTTCATGTCTGTACAATCATTTGCTAAAACAAGATTTTGTTGGAAAAACTAAAGTTAAGTGTTTTGCGGATGGTTGCGGTGGACAGAATAATAACACCATTCTTATTGCTATGTTTGCCAAATGGCTTTTCTCGGATGCTCCAAAAGAAATCAAATCTGTTGAAATAACATTCCCAATGGTAGGGCACTCTTTCCTAACACCCGATAGGGTTTTTGGGATAACAGAAAAAGATTTAAAAAAGAAAGACACAATTCTGAGACCAGAACAGTATGAGGACATCCTTGCAAAACATAGTACAGTTCATAAGGTAGGGGTTACCGTACCAGTTAAAGATTGGAAAACAGAATCAGAAAAGATTCAAAAGAAACCAGGCAACTGGCACTTTAAGTTCAACCCCTCAAAACGAATAATTTTGAAGCTAAATCAAAAGAAATCCAGTGTCCAGGTCTAGGGTGAAGTGGCTTACAGGACTGACGCCAGTAATTTTAGAGCAATTACGAAGCCAAGTCTTTCACATCAAAATATGAGGCCAAAAGACGTAAACAGGGGAGTAAATCTAAAACCTCTGAAAATAAAGGACGTTGCTAAACTGCTATCCAAGCACTTTGGAGAAGAATGGAGGAATCATGAATCCCTTCAATTTTATGTTCAACTAGAGATCAACCAAGTTGGAGACACGTCTGAACCACCTAATGAAAATGATTCTGACTACATAGTCGAAGAGGAAGAAGATGATAATCTTGTCCTGTAGTGAAAATATTTAGCAAAAAGACATTTTTAACTAAGATTTTAACACAAAGACAAAGTTATTGTAATTTTTTATTAATAATAAATACTTTTGTAACTTTGAGAATTTTTGTTTGATATCCTTTAATGTCGTAATGTTAAGTTTTTCATTTTTTATTGTTAAATTATTCTCAATTAATTATAAAACCCCTTTGAAGCAAAAGCATTGATTTAAAATATAAGTTTCAAAACCCGCCAAATCCTCAAAAAAGTATATTTTGTATCGTTGAGGGTTCGTTTATGACAGTTTTTATCAATTTGTCGAAAAAGTTAGTAAATGGATTTGGCAGATTTTGATTCTAGGCACCTCATATAACCCAACAGGTCTAACCAAAATAATGTAGGTAGTCAATTGGCTACTCAATCCACCAATCTTACTACATTAGCGTAGTCAAACCTGCAACAGGGTGAAAAACATTTAAACTTTTTTTTTTTTTTACATTATGAATATAAATTACAATATAAATTTTCTGTGGCTTGATGTCCTGTAACCCGAGCAAGCATTTCATATAAATTCACCTGTAATCGTTTTGTAAATTTAAAAAAATTACTAAAATTTTGATTTGTTAGTTGGAAACCTTCTGGAATTGGCTTTGAATGTACTTTTATCTTAATTATTATATTCTTTAATTACAGCATTTAAATATAATACTACTTTTAGATTTACGTTTATTATTATGACTAAATTATATCCATTTATTAATCTCAAACCTATTTTATTATTTATCTTATAATCTCATTACTTAAATTATTATTATTCACAAAATTTCTCAACTTGTTTGGTTTTGCTGGGTTAATTTCTTCTCTATAGATCTCATAAAACATTAAAAAAAACTTCATTATTCATGACTTTACCTCAAATTACAAATACTACTTAATTTTCTTGAACAACATTAAAAAAATCATCTATTATCTTTAAAAAAACTCCTTTTACATTAATATTACCTCATAGTGTCTCATCTCAAAACTCATCATTATAGGCTTCTCATAACTTAATAATTTGATTGCATTGACCTCTTATAAAAACTTCTTTAATTATTTATATCACCACATATAAATAATTGTTCACACCACGTATTTCATCGTAGTCAAACTTATTATTTCCTCGTAGATACCTGTAATAAGTTCATTTAAAAAACTCAATATCGTCGTAACCTTCGACGCTTCCTCATATTTCATCGCAGTAAAAAAAACTCATATATCCTAGTAGAAACTCATTTAAAACCTTATGTGTATAGTGCCCCTTGGCTCGCTATCACATTTCGTCGTAAATCTCGTAGAACCTCAATAATAAGTCGCAAATTCTTCCTATATCATCGAAGAAACCTCGTAGATAAAAAAAAAACTTCTTGTTAAACTTAAAAGAAACTCTCAATGCAACCAAATTACTTTCTTCAAGGAAAACCTCTTTATAGACTTCATTTCTCGACACTATTTTTAAATATTTTTGTACACTCATTTCTCCCTTTTTAAGGAAAAACATTATCTCTTATTATCTTATAAAAAAAAATATCTCAATTACTTTAAAAAAAAATTTACTCACAATTATTTTCCCAGCAACACCTTAGTTTTTATTTAAAACATCATCAACTTTTTTTTTAATCAAATTACTCCCTTTAAAACATTTTATCTTAAATTACTCAATTATTTACTTTAAAACTCATCATAAACCCTTACATCACATTATTTATTAATCCCTATTTATCTAAATCTTAACGTTTATTAATTTTCCTCTAATTATTTTCACATACAATCAAAATATTTCTAATTTTAACCTAAACTATGCATTCTTGAGAAAAATTTATTTATTTTTTATTGGTGTTCCTACACAAACAAAGAAAAATTCAACACCTGACACCCATAAATATCCGTTTCAGCTACTTAGTTCACCGAAAACAAGATAAAAATGTAATGTCAAGTTTGTTGTGAATTTTATTTCCGAGAAGACTTTTGACGCAATAAGCAAGAACCAATGTAAATAAACAACAATGACTTGTCAGCAGTCTATGATCTAACCGCCGTGACCCAGTGCAATGTAAATTGTTGACACGCCGTTTATGTAACTGTTTATCATTAGTGGAACAAATTCGCTATAGCTATGCGATTTCTTAAAATGGTTTACATTTTTGCGATAAATTGCACACTTTGGTTTAGCAAGTCTAAATTTTCGTCGTAAACCATTATTTGCCATAGAAATCGCATAACATCTTAATTTGTTGTAAAATCCTCAGCATTCACACTACACACGTTGCCAAAGGTAAGCTTTGAATACTCCAAGGAATTTCCCTACTCAGCATGTTATATAATCTTCACATTACACTTCATTCACAATAAACCTGACCTAAGTATTTCCTTCAGTTCATTGCCTATGAAACACACAAGACTAATTTAAACTATTTACATAGACGCTGACAATGTCAAATGTTTCAAAATGCATAACAACTATCTAATGTAAAAAAAAAAAAATAATCGGTCACAAATTTCAAAAACAACAAAGCAACACACTAACAATAATTAAATAGTACCATTCAGTTAATAATTATTAAACTTCTTACACCAATAAAAAAAATTTTATATCAATTTCAATAATATGTTTTTAAAGAATAGTGCCACAATTTTAATAGGTATTAATTTTTAGTAAAAACTAAAAGAACGGCCGATGCACCATTTGCTATGAACGGCCCTTAAAACTGCCTGGGTTCTTTAATTCCAATTAATAATCAAGATCAGTGGTTCAGTATTTTTATTAAATCTTATCTTTAGTATGAAACTTATGTCCATTTCCCTGATACTTTTGTTAGGAATAAACAACGCTACTACAACGCTTTACTACAAGACTTTAATACAATGATTTAACTACAAAACTTTAATACAATAATTTAAATACAAAACTTTAATACAATAATTTAAATACAAAACTTTAATACAATAATTTAACTACAAAACTTTAATACACTAATAGGAATTTAATTAAACAATAAAACAAAACCATATTATTTATTCAAAGCCCAGAAGTATTCCAACTATCATTATATTTTAAATAAAAGAAATTACAAGTCTTCTACCTGGTGACTTATAGAAATGCTTGCTTACCGTTTGTTGCGTAGATTTCCTGGGCCATCTTCCACCACGGCTAGCCACACAGCCGTGTATCTTCCCAGCTCCAAAAAGACAAGAGAGCCCCTCCAAATCCTGCTGACCGCTTATATACCTTTAGGAGTCTTGGCTGTCCTAGTTCAAATGCAAGGCAAGCATTTCAACATTTTTTTAACTGTTTCCCAATAGTTGGATCATTCTGAGCTTTGTGAATATGATTTCTTCCTAATCTAACCTAATATTAACTTATTCCTAACATACACCACACCATCCTGAAAAGGTGCACTTCTGGGCGGGAATTACAGTTGATCTTATTCTAGGATCAATCTTTGTTGATAAAAATCTTACAGGTACTGTTTATTGTGACTTCTTAATCAACAGGATTCTATCAAACATCCAAGAATTATATAAACAACGTATGGTTTCAGCATGATGGAGCACCAGTTCACTATGATGTTAGAAGTCTTGAAATTTTAAATAATACATTTCTGTATAAATGGATTGGATGTAGAGGAGCGATAGAATGGCCGACCAGATCACCAGACCTGTCTCCTCTATACTACTTCTTTTGGGGTTATCTCAAAAACAATGTCTACTTAACTAAACCGAGTAACAATAACGAATAAAAGACGTATGACCAAAGAAGCTGCTAAAATAAAACTTGGCATGATAAGAGATATAGTAAACTGATATTACGTTAGATTAACGCACTGTAAAACAGTAAATGGAAAGCAATTATTTGAGCATTTATTGTAGAATATTTAGTAGTTATTGGTATCTTACAGCTGAATTAGTTTAAAAGTGATTTCACCTGAAATACGTTTTTTCCTTCTTTTTAGTCATTTTATTTTTGTTAATACAGTAACTGTTTTCAATTAAAAAAAATAAATCGTCTTATTTGTTGGCATGCAAATTTGTTTTTCAGTCTGAGGTTGCTTATATTTTCTAAGTTATTTCATTCCTATAATCAAGTTAATTAACAAAGTTTAGGGCGTTAATTACAGTATTTTTTTATTAGTATTTACAGTAATTATTGGTATTTTTTAATAACATTTAAAAAGGAAACTATTAAAGTTGTAAAAGAATTATAGTAATATGCAATGCGTTGTTTCTTTGATTATTTTGACCCGCAATGTTACGTTTTCGCTCATTCACTGACGATAATTTAAAAACTGATTCAGATATTGAAAAACTGATTTAAACATCGGTTTTTGTCAAATATTATATTAAAATCATGTCACACACACAAAAAAATGAAGTTCATTTCAAGATGGAAAATCCTAGATGGCGGATAAAATTTTCAAATTCACCAAACAGTGGATCTTTTATGGCTGTGAATAACTGGACTTATTTCTATCTCATAAGACTCGTACATTTTGACATATTAAGTCGTTTCCAGACTTTTCAAACATCCTGTATATGCCTATCTCACTCTTCATCTTCTTCGTCTCTCTCCCTTCCTTTCTCTTCTTATTGGTCTCTCTCCCTCAATCACACACACACACACACACACACACACACACACACGTGTCTGTTTGCGTGTGAGAAATTCACTCCCGGAAGCAATTAAGTATTTTGATAACAGTATTATGTAATCAAAATTACTATTCATGATTTAGCCTATGTGAATGGCGCGTCCTTGATTTGATTTGTTTCTTTACTATTTAATGTTGTAATTATTACGAAAGGTTTGGTACGTTCTTGTTGGGTAACATAATCTTATTTAGTATCATTTATAGTAATGTATTTTTAATTCTTTATATTTTACTTAGAAATGAGAAACATTTTATATTTCGTTTTATTTCAACCTTTTGTCAAAAAGAATTTAATAAGTAAAATAAATAACCCTTTAGGTATTTACCACGATATATAATTCTTTATATTATTGTTATTATTTGAATTATTGTGATAGGCCTATTTATTTTTATACATTTTCTCCCTCACTGGCTCACATTAGTTAGTAGGCTATGATATTCGCAATCCCGAAAGGTTTCTAGCTGAATCTACAACTTATTTCGTGTTGACTTGGGCCTCTCTTTAATTTTCTTATCAGGCCTCTATGGACCTTTCTTATCGGGCCTTATCTTTTGTTCTTCTCCGAGCAAACGCTATAAGAGTATTAGAATTTCTTGAATCAGACTTCTCCCTTGTTAAGGAGGTCTTAATAATTACTTAGGATTCAAACACAGTTTATTGGTCGCATGTTCCTTAGTGGGTAATATTACTCGCTTATCAGCCGGAAAAACAAAGTAAACATTCAGATAAAAATAGTCTTCAAAGATTTTGATAACATTTTACTAAAATGTAACCCAAACAAAACGTAGCCTATTGGTCGTCAATTTTTTTTAAATAGCTTTTTGGAAATTATCGGTAAAAAAAAAAATCATCCTGAACGGACCTGCTAGAAAAGGCTTAGGTTAGGTTAGGTTAGGTTAGGTTAAGTTGATCACAACGTGCTTTACCGATTCTGTTAAAACTTTTGTTAAATGTAAAGACTAATGCCCGAAATCAATGTGACAAATCTCAATACTGGTCAAGCATAATGTCCAAAAAACAAAAACGAACCTCTAAAATCTAGATTTCAATCAATATGATTACGCTTCGGAAAGTTTTACACAAGCGAATCACATTTAGGATTTATTTAAATATATAAATATTATTTCAAAATATTTTTATATTCTAAGATGGTTTATTTTCACTTTTGACCGATATCTATAGAATAACATATTTGGCGAAAATATTTTTGTTTGCTTTTGTGAGAAGGTTTGTGCAACATTTTTGCAACAATCTTCAATTCCAAGAACATCTTTTACCTATATTTTGTGATGAAACATCATCTAAAAATCAACTCCTGGACATTTAAACATTTAATATCATGTTTTGAAACAAATTGTCTTACATACAAGCGTGTGGGAGCGCGCCACAAACTTACATAAAATATATAAACATAAACCAAAAATACACGACTATGGTCCCACTCCCTACTTGCTACGCCTCAAAGATTTAGAAGGTCAATGGCATTAACGGGACACTGTTACTCTCTCTCTGTATCTATCCTGACATCAAAGTTTTGTTAGAGAAATAGTTTTTAGTCTTCCATGAAATGAATATAGATGTTTTAAAATTCATTAAATATACGATTTTTTTTGTTTGTTTTTTACCTCTCTTACTTTTTTACATGTGCGTAGAATGTTATGCTATTAATATAATACTAATAATAAAGTCAATATTTTTGAAGAAATGTCTATTAACAAGCCCAAAAAAACTGTTTTTTAAGTGTTGCCTTTTGTATACACTGTTCTACAGTCTAAAGAATGAACAGACTTTATTAAATTTCGTATGTATACATATTTTGTCTAAATCTGTAAGCGTTTTTTGTGTGTTTTTTAATATCTCAAAATTCGAGGGTAGCCATAAGACCAAAATTCAAAATTGCTCAAATACTAACGAGTTTGATCTAATTTTAGCGAAATGAATCATATACTCCGTTGTAAAACTTAAAACAACTCAAAATTGATTAAAATGATCACAATCAAATTTTATAAAGCTTTATAACATCAACCAATTTGCCAAATATATTAAACTGTATTTAAAAATACATTTCCTGAATAATTTGTAAAATAGAATAGTCAACCATGACCGCAGTTTAGTTCGTTTCAGTTATTATAAAGTATAGAGGAAGTTATGTCATAGGTCAAAAATACTTTTTGGAGGACATATATTTATTTTGACGTCCACTAATCTACAGCCCGATAAGTTGTCCGCTTTTGATACGTGGACATATATTTCTAGGATTTGTTTGATCTCTCGAAATTTGAGGATTCTAAAACATAAAATTATCATTTTATTTTTCAATTAACTCTAACGGTTTTGATTAAATTTGTTTATCCTTCAAGGCAGTGCCGGATTTACCACTAGGCCGCGGCCTAGAGCCTCAAACAAAAGGGGGCCGCAGCGTTTTGTAAAAAAACTTCTTTTTTTTTAGTAAAAAAATTTAATTTTAATTTTCTAAAATTAATAATTACCGCTACTGTAAATCGAATACATTACTTTTGTATATAAACAATACAATTTAATTAAAATAACCAACGTACATATCAAAAATAAATATTAACGCTTGCCAGGGTATAGGAGGCTACAGAGTGCAGGTGGATTGTGGAAAGTTCTAGGAATGTGATGTAACGTTGTAACCTACACTGGCTTATGGCACGTGCAAGGCTCCGAGATTTCGGATGCTCCCCCCCCCCTCCATCGTTTCCACTCTTATATTTTTTTGTATGGTTTTAGCCAAATTTGTAAAGATTATTTAACCTATTTATGTATTTAAATAAAACATTAGTTGCATTTCTCTTCATTTATGTTATGCTTTGTATGTTGTACCAATTTTAAAAAGTAAAATTAAAATAAAGGTTATGTATTAATATGAAATGTGTTTTATGTTTTAATTCCATAATCGTGAAGTTAAAGGATACAATATAATTGCTAACATCCATCAATGTTTTCCAATTGGTGTTTTGGTGTTATTTTTAGGATATCCCAACTACTTACTTGTTTTAATGTGAGATTGAAATAAAGTACATTTCAATTTTCCACCTAAGGGGCGGCCGGGGCGGGGTCCGCTCGGATTAATTTGGCCTAGGGCCGCAAGTACCCTAAATCCGGCACTGCTTTAAGGACCCAAACGAAATCCTGTAAATTGTCGGTTTGGGAATGTTAAATAAACTGAACCATGGCGCCGACGTACAGTAAAACTTCAAATTTAATAACTCGAAATCAGTGTTAGCAATTTTGTTAAATTTAAAAGGAATGTGAAGATAACTCTCTAACTGGCATTGTGTGGGAGATGGCAACTAATACATTTTATTTGGGACATTAAAGCGTTCATTTTGGTAAAAGTGATCAAAATTATAAAGTCAATTTAATGAAATTAAATTTTAAGTTTTGGTTTTATGGTAACATTACATTTTTTATCCTTTGAACTGGGTTGATATTTGTCTTTGTATTAAAAGTGTGATGGAAAATTTGTGGACCGTTTATTTGTGCCGTAATTTGAAAATAGAGATTAAGTAACTTCCTAATCGATTTAGCTCAATCCTCTAATTCAAAAAATATACGCCAAATATTTAATGTAACAAAATAATTGTGTGAAAATTTGTATTGTTTTTTTGGATAAGTTCGTGTACATCGATTAGACCAATTCAAAAAAAAATTATAAAATTTTTTTGTAGAGCATTTGTTGAACCAAATTTGGTTTTTACGTTACTAAAAACGATTTTTTTATGTAACGATTATTAAACTATCACACACACATGTGAAACTCTGAGGAGGTGGAATCCATTCTGCATTTTTTGGGGAGGTGTTTGATATTATGAGAAATTAGAAAATGGTATTTGGGAAATAGAGTCCTTGGGGAACAAGAAATCATAAATATTTTAAATGGGGAGAATTGGGCAAATCTAGTAAAATTTTTACGACAAACATTAAAATTAAGCCAAAAACTTTTTTTTAAATTTAAATTTTAGAAAATATTTATTATTAACCAAGAAAAACGTTTAGTGGTTTGCCCATCTTTTTTGATATTTACAACCTGGTGTATTTATTATTATTCTTACTTTTTTTGTCAAAGTTATTTATATTTTTATTGTTTGTTATATTAAAGGTTTTCTTTTTGTATAGTATAATATATTATGTTGATGTTATGCCATGAAGTGTGATAGGTTATAAAAAAAAAATCTGTTCTATTGTTTGTTAGTTATGTTAATAGTTTTATTGTACATTGTTCTTTTCAATATTCTTGTAAATTTCTCAGTACTTTTTTTTGTGGAAATTTAACACACTTTTATTATTATTATTATTATTATTATTATTAAACTATCATTAATTATAATCTTGTTGTTCAAAAGTTACTATAACATTAAAAATAATAATAACAATCTCCCTTTGCTTTTAAACTCCCGGCGAACCAAATAATGTGGTAATAATAACTATTTTGTAAATCATTAATCTAACAAAAACCTATAAATTTTCATACTTTCTTGTGGTCTTTAAAAATACGCAATCCAAATTTTGAAAAATCCGCGCCATTTTCAAAAACTGCAGACACCTTGATTTTTTAATATAGAAGCATACGTTTGTGTTTTTCGTTAAACAATTATTTTATAAGCTACTACAAATAATTAAATATATACACATTTCTTTAAAAATTATTTAATTCCTATAAGTTATTCTTAGTTACGCTACAGGCGTCTGAAGTTATTCACTGACTGGACATTTCATATTCCTAACAACTAATGAGAATTTCCTTTAGACTTATTATACACAATTTTAATACCAATTGTTTGTTTTTGGAGGTCATTTGTAATGTTGATACAGTACTTACAACAAAGTGATTAAGAGTTAGTTTTAAATTGACTCATCAACATTTGTATTTCCTAAATGAAAATTATAGAAATGCCTTCTACAATACACGTAACATATTGAGTTGCTACATACACAACACAATCATATACGCTTAACATTCCAAACTTATCCCTACTGACCTTGACAACGATCTCAAATATTCTTAAAAATAGCCACTAATTTAAAATAATTTTCGTGTCTTTATTATTTAAAATGTTTAAAGTATAAGACCAAAGAGTGTTTTTAATTTCCTGTCCATTAATAGTCTAATTAAAACCACGTTATTATTAGTATTATTTTTTTTTAATTATTGGTAGATATAATATTTTTTAAATATCGTTGGTTATACAAAATTTGGATTCCATGATTTGAAAGTCCATAAAAAAGCAAGGTAGGTCTAACCTCAATTAAAGTATGTTTTTAGGTTAATGGTTTTCAAGATAGTTATCGGATCGGTAACACTTATTATGGTTCAACTTTAAACAATGTTGACAGTTCTGAGAGAGCTGACTGCTTACACTGAGGAACGCATATATCCAAAATATTTAGGTTATCCCTACAGAGTATTTTAGAGTAAATTCACGATGTCCTTGGAATCGTTTGCAATAATTCTCTTAAACTAGTTTAGCTGGTAGATAAGTTTGCAAGTTTCATACTTTAACTATCATTTAGTATTTAATAATTAATATTTGGTCAGGTAAGTTCCAAAAGTACAGATTTGTTTACTTAAAAAAGTAAATTAGTTCCCGAAATTACAACTTTGAAGTTTACTTTTATCAAACAAATATTGGAAAAAAACCTATTTAATATTACAGCCATTTTAAAAAAAACTATTCTGCCGGTTTGTTTGTTAAAATGAAATTGTGCAAATTATCCCTATAATCGAAATTTTCTTTCATTTACGTCTTGGGTTAATATTATCCACGATTCATAAAAATTGTACTGAAATTGGTAGGACCGATTTTGAGAACAGCCGATTTTTGTTTTTATAGAGCTCAATTTTGGGCTTTGTTTATTTATTTATTTATTTTTTTTTATTATTATTTTTTTTACAGATAGCCTTATTCCAGAAATAACATTTTTGTGAAGAAATTTATATTGTATCTTTTTCTTAAATAACTCTAAATTTTCAGTTATGAAGATTTTCATATTAACGTCCACAATTGTCAAACAAACTAAAAGAATCCACAGTAATAATTTGGAACAAAAATCGGTCAAACGGTTTCTGAGATATCAGTGCAGATGGAGATACAGGCAAAAATACAAACAGAAAAAAAAATTATAAAAATATAATAACAAAATAGTAGATCAAAAACGGATGTATATACAAACAAATCTTGAAAAATTAATTTTCCGATCAGAAAATCAACGTATAGAAAAATAATTAGGCTACTGTAATTAGATATTTTAAATTTTATATCATTGTTATGTATATTAATAATTGTTTTAATTTCTTTGACAATACTTTTTATATTTGATAAATATATAACATAAGAAAGTAAGATAAATTATACCATCCCCCACCCCTTTTTATCGTAACAAGTTTTACCCATGTATCTTAGTCCAAAACTATATAAAATTCTCATATTCAATTTTTTTCTCGTGTACTTTTTAACATTTTGTAGTAAATTTTATTGTATGGTGTTATTTTCATAACATATAACAAACTTGCATCATCCCGTACTCTTACTGTATTTTTCTGACATGTTTCGAGCCTCAATGAATCGACATTCTCAAGGATTTACTTAGATTCCATCCCGCGAAAATTATGATTAAATATTTACACACAACACAAACACTAATAAAGTAAATGTTTTATAATATATATATTCATTGCAACGAAACATGCCCAGAAATTAAATAAAAGAGCATGGGACATGGGATGATGTAAGTTTGCAACCAACACCATACGATAAAATGCTCATAAAAAATTAATATAGCCTATTTTTTTAAATTTGTTTTAGTGAGTTTTGTCACAAAGTAAGCAGTGCATGTAATTTTAGGTTAAGTTTGTAAATAATGTTTTCTAATATCTTACCAAGTCTGTAAAATTCCTTTGCTGTCACTTTACCAATTCCCGTGTTGCATCCAGTAATAACTGCTGTCTTTCCGTCTAATCGTGTAGTTCCTACATACTTCCCACCGGCTATTCCCATTTTAGTAACAAGGTATGCCGATTTGTAAGATAAACCTCCAGTAGTTGCGCGAAGGAGCTAATTTTCGTTTGTGGTTATGTGGTCGCGGTCGCCTGTTGCTTAGTTACTAAACATCACGTGATCAGCGCTGTGTGTTAAATTAAGGAACTACAAAGTAACCTACTGCTATCTCAATGAAAATATAGTTATAGTTTGTCCAAACAGCCGTGCACCTTGACCTGAAGGATTAGGGCGACCCTTGTTTTGTTCCCCTACGCGCAGACACACTCACACACACGGCTCGGCCTACCTGCCACTAATGGTTTTCTATGAATCACCAACAAACTAGCCCTTGTGCTACAAAATATAATTTTTCTAGATTTTAACTTTACCTAATTTTTACTCTATTTACTGAACTTAGAGAATATTATTTTTCGCAAAATGAGTCCAAACACGAACTGTTTACAATCATTCTAGGGCTGACTTACATTGTTTGCAAAATTAGCCGTAGTCCTAACTTTTAATAAATTAATTAAGGAAAAAAAAAAATTGAAATATTAATTTACTAGATAAGGAAGAAACTATGAAAAAAATAAGTTATTTAACAACAAACAAGAAACAAATTTTACTAATTATACTACAAACTAGTTTGTTGTTACTCGTAAATAGTTGTGAAACACAAAGTGCTAAATTCCGGCCGTGACTCACACTTAACGGAAGCGATATCTGTAAAGCGACTCACGCTTACAGGATGTGAAATTTATATTTTCAGCTAAACATGTCAGTGTTGAGTTAAGCTCTGTGGTGGTCAGTACATTATATCGGGAAAAGTGTAGTGTTCCTTGTGTGTGTGTTCTTATTTGGTAGAAATGTAGCTTCAGTGATCCAGTACTTTTATCTAGAAAAAAATAATATGGGCCCTTTGAAAGATGTGAAGTAGGTTTCGGAAAGTGTCGGATGCCTGCAATGTTCCATATGGAACGAATAAACATTCAATTAAAGTAAGAAATTATGTCAAATGAGACAGAACAAACCTGTGAATTATCAGTTATTGTAAAGTAACATTTAAAACGAATTTGTAATTATTTGTATTTTCTTTTATTTTAGTATACGTTCACTGTTATCTTGATTCTGATTATAGTTTACTTTTTTGCGTACGTTGGAAATTTTAGAAGACACTTAAGAAGCCTTCTCAACATAGCATGGTTATGTAAATATGCTTGTGTTAGTTTTAGACTATGTTTTATAATATTATTCTATTGATTCATTAGTTATGGTACAGTAACATTGCAAAATTAATTTGTAATTATTTTTATTTTACTCTTAGTATACGTTCACTGTTATATTGATTCTGATTTACTTTCTTTGTTGTTGTCTTTTTGCATACGTTTGAAATCACTACTAGAATTACTGTAATTATGTATGTTATTGTGATCGTGCTTTCAAATAAAATGTCTATAACCATTTGTAGTCAAATTTATGATTTTGTAACCTACTGACCATAAAACCGCTTAGAGTTGTCACAATTGCACAGTGTTTGGACTCATTTTGCGAGAAATAATATTTAGAGTTCAATAATTAGAGTAAAAATTAAGTAAAGTTAAAATCTAGAAAAATTTGATTTTGTAGCACAAGGGTTAGTTGTTGATTCACAGAAGAACCAATAGCGGCAGGTAGACCGAGCCGTGCGTGTGAGTGTGTCTGCGCATTTTTTATAGTTTCTCAATGAATTTTCATCTAGTTTCGGTTGGTAAATAAAGAATTTGCAGCTGTCTCCGTAGTGACACTTATAACCGAGACCATGAAATGTGCACTGATGCTGGTACCTAAACGTTTTGACAGAGTATCAATCGTAAAGTCACATAACCTAATATATATGCGTGTATATCTGTATGTGTGTGGGGGGGACGTCGATTACCCTTTGGGGTTGGGAAAAACTCGGCTGCCCACAAAATGAGCACCGTGCTCCCTTATTACCAAATCTATAACAATGTACAGTACTCAATTTTGAACACTATTTCCTGCTCATTTCAACTCACGATCATTTTCTAAAGAGAAACAAAAACATATTTTTTGTTCGCCATTTTGAATTTTTATAGCGAATAATAAATTAAACTTTTGTAATTTAATACTTTTCCCATAAAATATATTTTAATGAAATATTTGTGTTTTTAATTCAATAGTACCGGTAATAATTTTGTTTCATCCAACATGATGAAATAATCCTGGCCATTTAACGAGAGGAAATTATGCGGTAAGTTTTGTCTAAATCGGTTTTATAGTTTCAGAGAATAATGATCCACAAATATAAGGACATACAGACATAAAGGTAGACACCACGGTCTTTTGTAGGCCCTACTTAACATTGAACAAAAAAAAATCGATTTAAAGTTTGAAGTTCCTCAATTTAAAAATTAAGTTTGATAAAACTTTTTAAAGTTTAAGTATAATTTGTCTAACAGTATATGTAACAGTCCAAACAACTGAATTTATTTTGTCCCAATTTGCTTTGTGGATGTTATTTGTCAGAGAGTAGGCCTATGCTCCTAAAGTTTTATTGTGTTAATTTAAACTTTGGAGTACGGTTTATGTGCCATAAGGAAAAACATGTAAGATACAGATTTCCTCAAAATCGTTGAATCCGATTTTGATTCAGTTTAATTTAATGGTAAAAGTCCAGTTGAGATCCCGTTAATATTGAAATTTAATGAAATCTTGTTTTACATACCTCATTATTAAACCACTGGATCATCCTTTAGCTGGGAAGACCCTTTTCAAGTATCAAAATCCATTATTTATGTTTATAAAATCCATGGAATGCAAACTTTTAAATTGCTTATTTTAGACAGAAATAATGGATTTTAAAATTGAAAAGGGTCTTCCCAGCTAAAGGATGATCTATTTGTTTAATAATGAGGTATGTAAAAACACGATTTCATTAAATTTCAATATTAACGGGATCTCAACTGGAATTTTAGCAATTTAATTGTAACATTTTAAGTTTAATAAAACGTATTGTCACTGTCTGCCCAAAAATTTAGAATTAGGAGAAATATTATTTGGTGTTATTAAATGCGATCCCTTCTTGCTAATAAATTAATTTAAACCAATAATCTAATCAATAATTATTTTAAAATGACAGACGAAATTAGTTACAATAGTTATAAATTCAACCATTAGGCCAACATTAAATTCCAGTTCTTATTCCATCTTGCCCATCTAAGTTCAAGGATCAAAATTCTCCTCTTTTAACCCTGCAATCGTATGTTAAAGGTTTTGTTTTCTTAAAAAAATCATAAAAAATATTATTTTTATACAAAACGTAACTTATAAGACATCATTTTTCTCAGAAAGATGCATAGAATTCATCTATGTAATAATTTTTTTTTTTTGAAACTGTTTTAGAGTAGACCTAAATATGTTAGATGTCAAAAAATGATGTTAACGTTTTTCAGAAAAACTTGTATCATTGTAAATTAATTGTTATACGTTATAAACCGATATAAAGTTGCTTTAGGCCTTTGTCGAAATTAAAAATGTATAATATCCACACATGTAATTCTTGAATTACTTTTGTTTTCATGAATATTTAGTGACGAGCTTAATGTGTGTTTTTTGCCAAATATTATTCCCAACAGGAATTGAATTTTGTTTGATTTTAGCACAATAGTTTAGATTTCATATGTTAAAAATATTAGTATTCTTGAATATCAAAAATGTATCTTTATCAGTAGCCCTAATTTTGAGTAAAATGTTATTAGGCTAATGACGATATACAGGATAATTTTTGAATCTGTGTCAATAACTCACAACCAAACTTTTTGGGTTTAAATGTTGTTTGAACTTTAGAGGCTACATTTCAGAATTATTAAAATCATGTTACCTAAAAAAAGGGGGCGGGAAAGGTGCCTGCCATATTGAATTAGTAGGCCTACAATGTTACATTGTAATAGGCCTACTTATGAACAATGTTAAAGCGTTTCACACATGTCTCCTCTACTTTTTGGCCTAAAATTATGAATTATCTATAATTAAGAAGAATCTATACGCAAATAAGAGCTAAATATCAAAAACCTATTTAAACGTCCGCCATTTGAAGGGGAGACCATTACTTTTGAGTAACTGAGTTATTATTTTTATTTATATAGCCTATTTAATTTCCTATTTATTATTTACTTATATATATAGTGATAATTCCGTTATAATTTATAAGCTATTATAACAAAAAACAAAGTTTGTTATATATATATATATATATTTTTTATTTAATGATTTAATTTACTTAATTAATTTATTTTGAATTTAATTATTTATTATGAAACATTTATGAATTTACTTTTAAACTTGTTCTTTATTAGCCACACCTAATTTGCGCTAATCTATTTCTGGCAATTAATTTTAATTGATTTCTATCGAAATCTTAGCAAAACTAGAATGGTTGAATTAAATTAATTCTACAAAACAATTTCTACTTTCTTACCATCTTCTGGCTTTATTCTCATATAATGATTTATATAACAAGAATCACATCAATTAAATATCCATATCAATCTTAAGGCTACTCATTCTTTCACACTTTCATTCTTTAAAACTAATTTATGCTAATACACAATATTTAATTATTGACAATTTTTAAATCTTAATTTATTATTCAATTTATATAAAAAAAACTCTACGAATGTCTCTACAGAATTGATCTTAATGTTCTTATTAATTTATAGCAAATCTATTACAAACAATTTTCTTTAATTTAATTGTATTATTTTCAAATTACTTTTATTTTGCCGGCTAGCTCAATTACTTTCTTTTAATTTAAATTTTATAAAACTTTACTCTTAATCTCGGGCATGGGAACTTTTATGACTCATCAAAGTGAAATACTAGATTCTAAATGATTAATAGTTATAAATTTTGTACTTATCAACAGTTACGCCTCGTCCTCTTTTTGGCACTTTTACACAAAACACAATCACTAACGTCGCACTAAAACACATGGATCCTTATCCTGAGGTCGGATGCTGCAAATCCTAGTCCCTTGACGAATGGTGAATTCCTGGTAATATGTCCGCTAAATGCTGGTTGGTCTCCTAACTCGTTCTCAATTTAACTATTAATTTCGACGCGATGATTCTCTCCTCTTCTTTTACAACTTTAATACTCCTTGACTTTAATTATTATTATTAAAAAAACTACAAAACTACTAAAATTTGTGGCAACTCTGCCTTTAAGTTATTCGACGACTTTGAATTAAACCCTCAGGTTCTCAGTTTAAGACTCTTAAAACCCCCTTACTCTGATTCCCAGCTGTAGCTAAGACCTACACGCTCTCGCCCCCAGTTTTAGACTGCCTCTCATTCCCGTTGAATTTAACCTCCCCCGATTTCCAAGTTCCACGTCTCCCTCTCTGATTGGTCAATTTCTAATTTTTTGAAACTCAGGTCTCTTCTGATTGGACATCCAAACTTTCTAAAATCGTTACTTTTTTACGTACGTTGACTTCGCCCTCGGAGATACCGTTAGGTATTTACTTTCTCATTTTTTCTTGGTTCCCTGTTTATGACATGCATCTGCCTTGAGTAGCAAAACTCCGTTATGTTTGTGCCTTTTTTTATGTGTGTCGGCGAACTTTCTTCCCTCAAAGAAAACAGAATGTTTTCTTCCCTTGTCTCTGTCACGTTCTTCAATTAGTACCGTTATCTTTCCAACTTAACTTTGCAGCTGCTACGGTCGGTATTGTTTGCTTGTTAACATGTGTTTTGTCTTTTTTTACTGATTCCTACAACTATTTATTCATACTAACATTTTTATCGATTATTATTATTTTTATATTTTATATTAGACATTAATTAATTATTTATCAATCGTTGATCGTTTGAGATCGTTATACTATCATCTAAGAATATCGATTATTAGGTTCAGAAGATTAGTTATTCCTGAAAGGTGTTGTTATTCTGAGAATCGCATTGGATTTCAGGTGTCATTCCATTAATTAGTCAGTTACTTTGGCGGTACATTCATTACAAACGACAAATATTTCAGTGTGACTAGTGTGTTATTACAGTGTGCAGCATTACATTAACTGATTTTTATCTAAATGAACTGTTTTTTTTTTTTGGTTTTTTTTAACACAACCCCAGATTAAGTTTAGAAACGACTCTTATCTAATTCTTATTTTTAAAAACTATTTTGAGTGCTGACATTTCAATTTCGGTAGTTAAGAATGGCCGGAATAACATATAGGCTATATAGCCTACTTCGAGACTTAAGACTGTACAATCCAACTGTTAATAAGTCCAGTTATTCGGTTGAATTGCTCTCTGCCCAAGGTCAATACTGTCCACTTGAAGGAATCTCTGTCCATAGTAACTTAATATGAGAATACCCTCCAAGGCTATCCCATATTTGCTGGTCTTGTCTCCGAACCCGCCTATTGATGGCTGTTCTGGCCTGGCAGACACACAGGTAGCCTATCCCTACTACTTCTGGGTTTTATCGGAAGCCCCGTTACCAGTAGCCTACCTCTCCTCTTCTCACTTTGCACTTCTGAGCTCCTGAAAGGCAGTTGTACTCATTTCTACTAATGTTGAGATGTTCGACCCTATCACTTTTTCAATCACAGGTTGGATCTGTCCTCCAGGAGTTATTAGGTCTCACTGTGATGATTGGGAAGCGGATTCCACAAGGTTAGATAAAACCCTAGTTTCCTGCACCACCATGTTGTTGTCACTCCATGTTTTTTTTTCCAAGTTCACAAAGTCGGCTTTGTTAGCTAAGGAAATAAACGGCCTACCCATGCAGAGCCCGAATGCATAGGTAAATCTAATTACAACTGACTGAAGATCCGGTATCCAGAGCTATGCTCCCTCTTAGCCATAGGTATAACCCTCGGTATGTGATACTCCGCCATGGTTTGGGATGGTATTGATGCTGCATTTCAAAGTGTTCAACCACCAATATGTTACTCACCTCGTGTATCTTCGCTTATCCCCCATCTCACCACATTCTTGAAAGAATGAATGATACAAGAAATCATGTAGCCTACAGACTCTTCGCAGGGCTTTTTGTAACAAACAGTTAGGCACAAATTTTATTTAAAAAACTCTGATACCTTCAAAAAGATTTTTTTCGGCAGAAACAAAAATATGGGTTTTACTGTCTCCATACGATAGGCCTATAAGTGTAATAGAAAATAAAATTATGCGAATATAAAAACAACTAAGTACAATCATGATAGCTGATAAAATAATAAAAAGGTTAAACATTTTTTGAAATGAAATCCACTATGTCAGAGAAAGTTTTGTATTCTAATATTGAATTAAAAATTGGTACATAGACTACACTTTGGTAAGAAAAGATAGGGACAGGATAACTTTGTACAGCTCTATACAGTTGCTATTTGTTTTTGTATTTGTATATCTAAAATTGTCGTAACTTGACGAACGCCATTACAAACAAGAGCAATGGCTGTGACCTCCTGTACAACTCACGGCTCCTAATAATCTAGCGCAGCTTTGTAGAATGCGTCAATGCGCTTCCTACACCAATTTCAATCAAATACGAATTTTTTACCTTCCTTTTTGTTTTTAAACAAAATTTTAACTTAGTCACGACGTAAAACTTCTTTTTTATGAGACGTAAATGACGTTTATGATTTTATGAGACGTTTACTTGGTTATGATTACATTTATTTATTACATGAGGTTTAATGGTCAGGTTCATTGTTGTATTTTAATTATAACAACAGCTGATTTAAATAACAGCTGCTCAAATACTGTCAAATTAGACAGTTAGTTTGCGTGTGAATTAAGGTTAATTTAGTTATTTCTTAAGCCGATTTAGTTATACTACATTTTCGACTTATTTTTGCATGTAGAATCTGATTCTGCATAGCTCCCTACAAAAATAACTATAAAAAAATGTTAATTTTTTTAAAAATGATGGTTTTAGGCTAATTTTGGTTGTTGTAGTAGACAATTACCAAGAAATTATGATTTTAGTTTTTTGTCAATATCTCAGTTATCATTTGACCTACTGAAACTAGGCCTACAAAAAAACGCATTGTGTCTGTTGTTAAAAAATAAAAAATATTTTGTCTCTTGTACATTTTTTGTAAAGTTAAACGGTTTTCAAGATATTCCACGTTAAAAATTTGTAACGGCCGCCATTTTGAAAATTATAAAAATTAATTCTTTGTGCTTTGTACACTTGTTAATCGTAACATGTAAAATGTTTATTTCAAATTTGAACTCGATATCTTATCTATTTCCAGTTACAGTAAGTTTTTGTAAAAAAAAAAAAAAAATGGCGTCTAGCTGCTAAACAAAGTGGAATTTGGAAAAAAATTATTCATCAATTTCAGCTTAGAATCACTCATAGAATATGAAAATGCATAGCCAGCCCAACCTTTTTGTAACAACCTGTATATCCTATATTAATAATTAAATAAAAGGCAATTTGTACTTCCACAATATTTTTTAATGAACCGTGCCGACCAAGATTTCGCCAACTACGGCATTGTCAAAAGCAGCTTACAGACTAAGGTACAAGAATTGTACAACAACACAATAGGCCAAGAGAAAGTTGGCCAAAATTAGTTTACTCTGTTAGGTTAATTTCAGGACAAACTACTGTAGTTTGTCCTTTGCGTCCCAGGACTTAGCTCAACGATGTTAGCAATCCAATTACAACTTAATGAAATAGGAATATTATGATTTGAAGGGATGTTTGTTTCATATTAAATAAATATAAAATAATTTAACCTTACCTACCTTCTTGTCCCTTTCGTCAAAGGTTAGGGTAATTTGATCTATTTAGGGTAATTTGATTCAACTATTATTTATATAAAACGCACAGTTTGTCCTGAGATCGGGTTCGGCTGGTAACATAAAAATACACTTCAATTATGAAGTTTTCCTCTTTTATATCCAATTTTATTTACACCAATTAGGTAGTTTTTTTTTGTGTTATTCGTATTTTTGTACATCTACCTCTTAGGATCTTTTATCGACTCCTCTGTTACGGCTGGGCGAGTCTTCGCTTTAAAATCATTTGTGCGTAGGAACAGTATATAGAATTCCATAGGGATATTAATTTGCCCACGTACCTTTTATATTTATATTTACATAGTTGTTTTTACAAATACCTGATTTTATAACTTTGACTACATTAAGTGACATAGATCGAGATTATGACACTTGCCGGCTTGCTGGTAAAGTCCTTCAAACGATCCAATTCTTTCTCTCTCTTCCTCCAATTAACAAATAGGCCTTCTATGCTTTACTAAATATTTACAATTATTTTGCTGGAAGGATCTATCTACATTGCAAGTGTTACAACTTTCGTCAAAAGTAGTCCTAACTGATATTTATAACAGACTATTTCATTGAAGTTTGTTGACAAGCCCAATTTCTAATGAAAAACCTATGGAAAAGCAAATCGATCAAAAATATCAATAGGCTATCCGTTTTGAAATTCCCTGAGTACTAACTACTACTTTACTCTCTGTGCTCTGTGGTTTTGCCCTATGTCCTATGTATATCGGTAGTAAGGAACGCATCCGAAACTCATAAACGAGTTTTTTTTATTTTTATTTTGATGAATTCTGTATTTCTATATATTTTGAAACCTTGAAGAATACGTAACATTAAATAAATGTAAAATGTGGTTGGTTAATTTTTCATTTTTACTGGAGAACAGCAGCGTCAGAATTGTTTTTATTAAAGTACTTTTCTTCAGACCTTTCAAAGTTTACGTTTTATAAATTTAGTACTACTATTTAGAACTCTCAAAGTGCCCATGACTACAACAGAAAACAACATTCACCTGTTTAAATCAATAAAATGGAGAGGAGGTGATTAGGGGCGTGTTGGGGGCGTTGCCAACGTCCGCCTGCGTACAGCTCGTCTACCAGGATATCAGAGCTTACCTAGAGTCCACATATGAAAGTCTATTATATATAAAATACATTCCGGTTTTTAAAACGGAATTGCCAATGCATAGGGCGAAAAAAAGATGTAATTTATTAAATTAAATCCATTGATTTTCAGATTTTCATGGATTCTGGAAACAGTTTTCTGGAGAATTCTGCATTTTTTTTAAATAACGTATCAGGAATGTAGAGTATTCATGGCGGTTTAAACCCAGGTACGTCTCCCTGTAGTTCTGAGGGTCCTTTTAGATAAAATTGTGGAATAAAAGGAAAATATGGAGACGGGATAATGTTGGAAATTTGGGGGTCCTCATTTACGAAGAAATAACCTAAAATAAAAGTAGGCTTACTTTCCTAGATAAAATATAAATACTTAAATAGAAACAAATTTGGTCTCAAAGGGGAACTTTTAACCAGAGAAAATTTATTCTGTTAGTAAAATATATATATAAAATTTTAATACTAATTAATTAAGTAGGCTACCTAAGACAGGAAACTTACAGCTGTCAATAAAAATGACATCCTCATTTATGGCCAAGTTATTATTTCTATATAGATAGGCCTAATTGTTGAATAAAAATTTATCTGAAATTGAAACTATTAAATCTTTACCCATTACAATTTGTAGGTTATGTGGTCAAGATAACGATTCTTAATATATTAATTATTTATGGTTGAAGGTGTAAAATAGCCTACAACCAATGGTAGTCTATTATGGGCTACAATATGTCAAGCTGCATACTGTATATATACAAACTGAACACTTAATATTTTCAATGGATTAAAGATTTGTTTTTAATTTTAAAATAGGAGTTTTATTAAAACTGGTTCAGTTGTTTAAGAGAAAAATTAACTAAAGACTTTTGGTTCGCAAATTTACAAATCATCTGAAAATGATTTAAATTCCCCTAAGGGCTCACTCAAAAAATCGGGAAACATAAAAGTCTAAATTTTTGCACTACAATACCTCCCATAAAGAGTTGTAATGTAGGCCTAACTAAAATATAAAATATGCCTGTCCAAATGGTTTTAACTTAGAGCTTGTGATACGTTTCGGCATAGCCTACATTTTGATTTTTCACAAACGAATGCTTTGGTATAAAATAATTGATTTTGAGATTGTTTTGAAAATATCTCCTTTTGAGAGTCTCTTTAGTCTAAAAAAGATGCCTGGTTACCTGTCTGTTTTAGTGACCCAGAACCCAAACGTGTTGACCGATTTTTATCAAATTTAGCATGTTATAACGATACCAAATGTATTTCTACCTGTAATAATAATTTACCCACCCTAAATTCATTTACCACCCATCTCTTGAGTAAAATCACGTATTTATTTATAGGGTAGAAAAATATGAAATAAGAAAATTCTAAACAATTAATTCATTAACCTTCTCTCTCTCTCTC
>OY740769.1:65276770-65645583 GCA_963513935.1 Aphrophora alni | reverse complement strand
ACACAAATTGTGCACAGACTATCTTACACGTATACACAAATTGTGCACAGACTATCTTAAACCTATACACAATTGTGCACAGACTTTCTCAGACATCTAAACCTATACAAAATTGTGCACAGACTATCTTACACGTATACACAAATTGTGCACAGACTATCTTAAACCTATACACAAATTGTGCACAGACTTTCTTACACGTATACACAAATTGTGCACAGACTATCTTAACCTATACACAAATTGTGCACAGACTATCTTACACGTATACACAAATTGTGCACAGACTATCTTAAACCTATACACAAATTGTGCACAGACTTTCTTACACTTATATTACACAAATTGTGCACAGACTATCTTAAACCAGTACACAAATTGTGCACAGACTATCTTAACACGTATACACAAATTGTGCACAGACTATCTTAAACCTATACGTAAATTGTGCACAGACTACTTAAACCTATACACAAATTGTGCACAGACTATCTTACACGTATACACAAATTGTGCACAGACTATCTTACACGTATACACAAATTGTGCACAGACTATCTTAAACCTATACACAAATTGTGCACAGACTATCTTACACGTATACACAAATTGTGCACAGACTATCTTACACGTATACACAAATTGTGCACAGACTATCTTAAACCTATACACAAATTGTGCACAGACTTTCTACACGTATACACAAATTGTGCACAGACTATCTTAAAACCTATACACAAATTGTGCACAGACTTTCTTACACGTATACACAAATTGTGCACAGACTATCTTAAACCTATACACAAATTGTGCACAGACTATCTTACACGTATACACAAATTGTGCACAGACTTTCTTAAACCTATACACAAAATTGTGCACAGACTATCTTACACCTATACACAAATTGTGCACAGACTATCTTACACGTATACACAAATTGTGCACAGACTATCTTACACGTATACACAAATTGTGCACAGACTATCTTACACGTATACACAAATTGTGCACAGACTATCTTACACGTATACACAAATTGTGCACAGACTATCTTAAACTATACACAAATTGTGCACAGACTATCTTACACGTATACACAAATTGTGCACAGACTATCTTAAACCTATACACAAATTGTGCACAGACTATCTTACACGTATACACAAATTGTGCACAGACTATCTTAAACCTATACACAAATTGTGCACAGACTATCTTACACGTATACACAAATTGTGCACAGACTATCTTAAACGTATACACAAATTGTGCACAGACTATCTTAAACCTATACACAAATTGTGCACAGACTATCTTAAACCTATACACAAATTGTGCACAGACTATCTTAAACCTATACACAAATTGTGCACAGACTATCTTACACGTATACACAAATTGTGCACAGACTATCTTACCACGTATACACAAATTGTGCACAGACTATCTTAACACTATACACAAATTGTGCACAGACTATCTTACACGTATACACAAATTGTGCACAGACTATCTTAAACCTATACACAAATTGTGCACAGACTATCTTACACTATACACAAATTGTGCACAGACTATCTTACACGTATACACAAATTGTGCACAGACTATCTTACACGTATACACAAATTGTGCACAGACTATCTTACACGTATACACAAATTGTGCACAGACTATCTTACACGTATACACAAATTGTGCACAGCTAACCTATACACAAATTGTGCACAGACTATCTTACACGTATACACAAATTGTGCACAGACTATCTTACACGCTAAACACAAATTGTGCACAGACTATCTTAAACCTATACACAAATTGTGCACAGACTATCTTACACGTATACACAAATTGTGCACAGACTATCTTAAACCTATACACAAATTGTGCACAGACTATCTTACACGTATACACAAATTGTGCACAGACTATCTTACACGTATACACAATTGTGCACAGACTATCTTACACGTATACACAAATTGTGCACAGACTATCTTAAACCTATACACAAATTGTGCACAGACTATCTTACACCTATACACAAATTGTGCACAGACTATCTTAAACCTATACACAAATTGTGCACAGACTATCTTACACGTATACACAAATTGTGCACAGACTATCTTACAACGTATACACAAATTGTGCACAGACTATCTTACACGTATACACAAATTGTGCACAGACTATCTTAAACCTATACACAAATTGTGCACAGACTATCTTACACGTATACACAAATTGTGCACAGACTATCTTAAACCTATACACAAATTGTGCACAGACTATCTTACACCTATACACAAATGTGCACAGACTATCTTACACGTATACACAAATTGTGCACAGACTATCTTACACGTATACACAAATTGTGCACAGACTATCTTACACGTATACACAAATTGTGCACAGACTATCTTACACGTATACACAAATTGTGCACAGACTATCTTACACTATACACAAATTGTGCACAGACTATCTTACACGTATACACAAATTGTGCACAGACTATCTTAAACCTATACACAAATTGTGCACAGACTATCTTACACGTATACACAAATTGTGCACAGACTATCTTAAACCTATACACAAATTGTGCACAGACTATCTTACACGTATACACAAATTGTGCACAGACTATCTTACACGTATACACAAATTGTGCACAGACTATCTTACACGTATACACAAATTGTGCACAGACTATCTTAAACCTATACACAAATTGTGCACAGACTATCTTACACCTATACACAAATTGTGCACAGACTATCTTAAACCTATACACAAATTGTGCACAGACTATCTTACACGTATACACAAATTGTGCACAGACTATCTTACACGTATACACAAATTGTGCACAGACTATCTTAAACCTATACACAAATTGTGCACAGACTATCTTACACGTATACACAAATTGTGCACAGACTATCTTAAACCTATACACAAATTGTGCACAGACTATCTTACACGTATACACAAATTGTGCACAGACTATCTTACACGTATACACAAATTGTGCACAGACTATCTTAAACCTATACACAAATTGTGCACAGACTATCTTACACGTATACACAAATTGTGCACAGACTTTCTTAAACCTATACACAAATTGTGCACAGACTATCTTACACCTAAACACAAATTGTGCACAGACTATCTTACACGTATACACAAATTGTGCACAGACTATCTTACACCTATACACAAATTGTGCACAGACTATCTTACACGTATACACAAATTGTGCACAGACTTTCTTAAACCTATACACAAATTGTGCACAGACTATCTTAAACCTATACACAAATTGTGCACAGACTATCTTACACGTATACACAAATTGTGCACAGACTATCTTAAATCTCTATACACAAATTGTGCACAGACTATCTTACACGTATACACAAATTGTGCACAGACTATCTTAAACCTATACACAAATTGTGCACAGACTATCTTACACCTATACACAAATTGTGCACAGACTATCTTAAACCTATACACAAATTGTGCACAGACTATCTTACACCTATACACAAATTGTGCACAGACTATCTTACACCTATACACAAATTGTGCACAGACTATCTTACACCTATACACAAATTGTGCACAGACTATCTTAAACCTATACACAAATTGTGCACAGACTATCTTACACGTATACACAAATTGTGCACAGACTATCTTACACGTATACACAAATTGTGCACAGACTATCTTACACCTATACACAAATTGTGCACAGACTATCTTAAACCTATACACAAATTGTGCACAGACTATCTTACACCTATACACAAATTGTGCACAGACTATCTTAAACCTATACACAAATTGTGCACAGACTATCTTACACCTATACACAAATTGTGCACAGACTATCTTAAACCTATACACAAATTGTGCACAGACTATCTTACACCTATACACAAATTGTGCACAGACTATCTTACAACCTATACACAAATTGTGCACAGACTATCTTACACCTATACACAAATTGTGCACAGACTTCTTACACGTATACACAAATTGTGCACAGACTATCTTACACTATACACAAATTGTGCACAGACTATCTTAAACTATACACAAATTGTGCACAGACTATCTTACACGTATACACAAATTGTGCACAGACTATCTTAAACCTATACACAAATTGTGCACAGACTATCTTACACGTATACACAAATTGTGCACAGACTATCTTACACGTATACACAAATTGTGCACAGACTATCTTACACGTATACACAAATTGTGCACAGACTATCTTACACCGTATACACAAATTGTGCACAGACTATCTTACACGTATACACAAATTGTGCACAGACTATCTTACAACGTATACACAAATTGTGCACAGACTATCTTAAACTATACACAAATTGTGCACAGACTATCTTACACGTATACACAAATTGTGACACAATTACACTATTTAAACCTTACCACAAAATTGTGCACAGACTATCTTACACGTATACACAAATTGTGCACAGACTATCTTACACTATACACAAATTGTGCACAGACTATCTTAAACGTATACACAAATTGTGCACAGACTATCTTACACCTATACACAAATTGTGCACAGACTATCTTACACGTATACACAAATTGCACAGACTATCTTACACCTATACACAAATTGTGCACAGACTATCCTTACACGTATCACAAATTGTGCACGACTATCTTACACGTATACACAAATTGTGCATACAACTATTGTCACACACTATATACACTATACACAAATTGTGCACAGACTATCTTAAACCTATACACTACACAAATTGTGCACAACTATCTTACACGTACTTACACAAATTGTGCACAGGCCTATCTTAAACGTATACACAAATTGTGCACAGACTATCTTACACGTATACACAAATTGTGCACAGACTATCTTACACGTATACACAAATTGTGCACAGACTATCTTACACCTATACACAAATTGTGCACAGACTATCTTAAACCTATACACAAATTGTGCACAGACTATCTTACACGTATACACAAATTGTGCACAGACTATCTTAACACGTATACACAAATTGTGCACAGACTATCTTAAACCTATACACAAATTGTGCACAGACTATCTTACACGTATACACAAATTGTGCACAGACTATCTTACACGTATACACAAATTGTGCACAGACTATCTTAAACCTATACACAAATTGTGCACAGACTATCTTACACCTATACACAAATTGTGCACAGACTATCTTAAACCTATACACAAATTGTGCACAGACTATCTTACACGTATACACAAATTGTGCACAGACTATCTTACACGTATACACAAATTGTGCACAGACTATCTTAAACCTATACACAAATTGTGCACAGACTATCTTAAACCTATACACAAATTGTGCACAGACTATCTTACACCTATACACAAATTGTGCACAGACTATCTTACACGTATACACAAATTGTGCACAGACTATCTTACACGTATACACAAATTGTGCACAGACTATCTTACACGTATACACAAATTGTGCACAGACTATCTTAAACCTATACACAAATTGTGCACAGACTATCTTACACGTATACACAAATTGTGCACAGACTATCTTAAACCTATACACAAATTGTGCACAGACTATCTTACACGTATACACAAATTGTGCACAGACTATCTTACACGTATACACAAATTGTGCACAGACTATCTTACACGTATACACAAATTGTGCACAGACTATCTTACACCTATACACAAATTGTGCACAGACTATCTTACACGTATACACAAATTGTGCACAGACTATCTTACACCTATACACAAATTGTGCACAGACTATCTTACACGTATACACAAATTGTGCACAGACTATCTTACACGTATACACAAATTGTGCACAGACTATCTTACACGTATACACAAATTGTGCACAGACTATCTTACACCTATACACAAATTGTGCACAGACTATCTTACACGTATACACAAATTGTGCACAGACTATCTTACACGTATACACAAATTGTGCACAGACTATCTTACACGTATACACAAATTGTGCACAGACTATCTTACACGTATACACAAATTGTGCACAGACTATCTTAAACCTATACACAAATTGTGCACAGACTATCTTACACGTATACACAAATTGTGCACAGACTATCTTACACGTATACACAAATTGTGCACAGACTATCTTACACGTATACACAAATTGTGCACAGACTATCTTAAACCTATACACAAATTGTGCACAGACTATCTTACACGTATACACAAATTGTGCACAGACTATCTTAAACCTATACACAAATTGTGCACAGACTATCTTACACGTATACACAAATTGTGCACAGACTATCTTACACCTATACACAAATTGTGCACAGACTATCTTAAACCTATACACAAATTGTGCACAGACTATCTTACACCTATACACAAATTGTGCACAGACTATCTTACACGTATACACAAATTGTGCACAGACTATCTTACACCTATCACACAAATTGTGCACAGACTATCTTACACGTATACACAAATTGTGCACAGACTATCTTAAACCTATACACAAATTGTGCACAGACTATCTTACACCGTATACACAAATTGTGCACAGACTATCTTACACCTATACACAAATTGTGCACAGACTATCTTACACGTATACACAAATTGTGCACAGACTATCTTAAACCTATACACAAATTGTGCACAGACTATCTTACACGTATACACAAATTGTGCACAGACTTATCTTAAACCTATACACAAATTGTGCACAGACTATCTTACACGTATACACAAATTGTGCACAGACTATCTTACACTATACACAAATTGTGCACAGACTATCTTACACGTATACACAAATTGTGCACAGACTATCTTAAACCTATACACAAATTGTGCACAGACTATCTTACACGTATACACAAATTGTGCACAGACTATCTTAAACCTATACACAAATTGTGCACAGACTATCTTACACCTAAACACAAATTGTGCACAGACTATCTTACACCTATACACAAATTGTGCACAGACTATCTTACACGTATACACAAATTGTGCACAGACTATCTTACACGTATACACAAATTGTGCACAGACTATCTTACACGTATACACAAATTGTGCACAGACTATCTTAAACCTATACACAAATTGTGCACAGACTATCTTACACGTATACACAAATTGTGCACAGACTATCTTAAACCTATACACAAATTGTGCACAGACTATCTTACACCTATACACAAATTGTGCACAGACTATCTTACACCTATACACAAATTGTGCACAGACTATCTTACACGTATACACAAATTGTGCACAGACTATCTTACACCTATACACAAATTGTGCACAGACTATCTTACACCTATACACAAATTGTGCACAGACTATCTTACACGTATACACAAATTGTGCACAGACTATCTTACACCTATACACAAATTGTGCACAGACTATCTTACACCTAAACACAAATTGTGCACAGACTATCTTAAACCTATACACAAATTGTGCACAGACTATCTTACACCTATACACAAATTGTGCACAGACTATCTTACACCTATACACAAATTGTGCACAGACTATCTTAAACCTATACACAAATTGTGCACAGACTATCTTACACCTATACACAAATTGTGCACAGACTATCTTACACCTATACACAAATTGTGCACAGACTTTCTTAAACCTATACACAAATTGTGCACAGACTATCTTACACCTATACACAAATTGTGCACAGACTATCTTAAACCTATACACAAATTGTGCACAGACTATCTTACACGTATACACAAATTGTGCACAGACTATCTTACACGTATACACAAATTGTGCACAGACTATCTTAAACCTATACACAAATTGTGCACAGACTATCTTACACGTATACACAAATTGTGCACAGACTATCTTACACGTATACACAAATTGTGCACAGACTATCTTAAACCTATACACAAATTGTGCACAGACTATCTTACACGTATACACAAATTGTGCACAGACTATCTTACACGTATACACAAATTGTGCACAGACTATCTTACACCTATACACAAATTGTGCACAGACTATCTTACACGTATACACAAATTGTGCACAGAACTATCTTACACTATACACAAATTGTGCACAGACTATCTTAAACCTATACACAAATTGTGCACAGACTATCTTACACGTATACACAAATTGTGCACAGACTATCTTAAACCTATACACAAATTGTGCACAGACTATCTTACACGTATACACAAATTGTGCACAGACTATCTTAACCTATACACAAATTGTGCACAGACTATCTTACACGTATACACAAATTGTGCACAGACTATCTTACAACCTATACACAAATTGTGCACAGACTATCCTTAAACCTATACACAAATTGTGCACAGACTATCTTACACGTATACACAAATTGTGCACAGACTATCTTAAACCTATACACAAATTGTGCACAGACTATCTTAACCGTATACACAAATTGTGCACAGACTATCTTACACGTATACACAAATTGTGCACAGACTATCTTACACGTATACACAAATTGTGCACAGACTATCTTACACGTATACACAAATTGTGCACAGACTATCTTAAACCTATACACAAATTGTGCACAGACTATCTTACACGTATACACAAATTGTGCACAGACTATCTTAAACCTATACACAAATTGTGCACAGACTATCTTACACGTATACACAAATTGTGCACAGACTATCTTAAACCTATACACAAATTGTGCACAGACTATCTTACACGTATACACAAATTGTGCACAGACTATCTTAAACCGTATACACAAATTGTGCACAGACTATCTTACACCTATACACAAATTGTGCACAGACTATCTTACACCTATACACAAATTGTGCACAGACTATCTTACACGTATACACAAATTGTGCACAGACTATCTTAAACCTATACACAAATTGTGCACAGACTATCTTACACTATACACAAATTGTGCACAGACTATCTTACAAAAATAGGACGTATACACAAATTGTGCACAGACTATCTTAAACCTATACACAAATTGTGCACAGACTATCTTACACGTATACACAAATTGTGCACAGACTATCTTACACGTATACACAAATTGTGCACAGACTATCTTAAACCTATACACAAATTGTGCACAGACTATCTTACACCTATACAC
The DNA here is from genome assembly GCA_963513935.1 of Aphrophora alni. Classification (NCBI taxonomy): domain Eukaryota; kingdom Metazoa; phylum Arthropoda; class Insecta; order Hemiptera; family Aphrophoridae; genus Aphrophora; species Aphrophora alni. The sequence continues at coordinate 65,636,305 of OY740769.1, read as the reverse complement.
AAATTGTGCACAGACTATCTTAAACCTATACACAAATTGTGCACAGACTATCTTACACCTATACACAAATTGTGCACAGACTATCTTAAACCTATACACAAATTGTGCACAGACTATCTTACACGTATACACAAATTGTGCACAGACTATCTTAAACCTATACACAAATTGTGCACAGACTATCTTACACGTATACACAAATTGTGCACAGACTATCTTACACCTATACACAAATTGTGCACAGACTATCTTAAACCTATACACAAATTGTGCACAGACTATCTTACACCTATACACAAATTGTGCACAGACTATTCTTAAACCTATACACAAATTGTGCACAGACTATCTTACACCTATACACAAATTGTGCACAGACTATCTTAAACGTATACACAAATTGTGCACAGACTATCTTACACGTATACACAAATTGTGCACAGACTATCTTACACGTATACACAAATTGTGCACAGACTATCTTACACCTATACACAAATTGTGCACAGACTATCTTAAACCTATACACAAATTGTGCACAGACTATCTTACACGTATACACAAATTGTGCACAGACTATCTTACACCTATACACAAATTGTGCACAGACTATCTTAAACCTATACACAAATTGTGCACAGACTATCTTACACCTATACACAAATTGTGCACAGACTATCTTACACGTATACACAAATTGTGCACAGACTATCTTAAACCTATACACAAATTGTGCACAGACTATCTTACACGTATACACAAATTGTGCACAGACTATCTTACACCTATACACAAATTGTGCACAGACTATCTTAAACCTATACACAAATTGTGCACAGACTATCTTACACCTATACACAAATTGTGCACAGACTTTCTTAAACCTATACACAAATTGTGCACAGACTATCTTACACCTATACACAAATTGTGCACAGACTATCTTAAACCTATACACAAATTGTGCACAGACTATCTTACACGTATACACAAATTGTGCACAGACTATCTTAAACCTATACACAAATTGTGCACAGACTATCTTAAACCTATACACAAATTGTGCACAGACTATCTTACACGTATACACAAATTGTGCACAGACTATCTTAAACCTATACACAAATTATGCACAGACTATCTTAAACCTATACACAAATTGTGCACAGACTATCTTACACGTATACACAAATTGTGCACAGACTATCTTACACGTATACACAAATTGTGCACAGACTATCTTACACGTATACACAAATTGTGCACAGACTATCTTACACCTATACACAAATTGTGCACAGACTATCTTACACGTATACACAAATTGTGCACAGACTATCTTAAACCTATACACAAATTGTGCACAGACTATCTTACACGTATACACAAATTGTGCACAGACTATCTTAAACCTATACACAAATTGTGCACAGACTATCTTACACGTATACACAAATTGTGCACAGACTATCTTACACGTATACACAAATTGTGCACAGACTATCTTAAACCTATACACAAATTGTGCACAGACTATCTTACACGTATACACAAATTGTGCACAGACTATCTTACACCTATACACAAATTGTGCACAGACTATCTTAAACCTATACACAAATTGTGCACAGACTATCTTACACGTATACACAAATTGTGCACAGACTATCTTAAACCTATACACAAATTGTGCACAGACTATCTTAAACCTATACACAAATTGTGCACAGACTATCTTACACGTATACACAAATTGTGCACAGACTATCTTAAACCTATACACAAATTGTGCACAGACTATCTTAAACCTATACACAAATTGTGCACAGACTATCTTACACGTATACACAAATTGTGCACAGACTATCTTACACGTATACACAAATTGTGCACAGACTATCTTAAACCTATACACAAATTGTGCACAGACTATCTTACACGTATACACAAATTGTGCACAGACTATCTTAAACCTATACACAAATTGTGCACAGACTATCTTACACGTATACACAAATTGTGCACAGACTATCTTACACGTATACACAAATTGTGCACAGACTATCTTAAACCTATACACAAATTGTGCACAGACTATCTTAAACCTATACACAAATTGTGCACAGACTATCTTACACGTATACACAAATTGTGCACAGACTATCTTACACGTATACACAAATTGTGCACAGACTATCTTAAACCTATACACAAATTGTGCACAGACTATCTTACACGTATACACAAATTGTGCACAGACTATCTTACACCTATACACAAATTGTGCACAGACTATCTTAAACCTATACACAAATTGTGCACAGACTATCTTACACGTATACACAAATTGTGCACAGACTATCTTACACGTATACACAAATTGTGCACAGACTATCTTAAACCTATACACAAATTGTGCACAGACTATCTTACACGTATACACAAATTGTGCACAGACTATCTTAAACCTATACACAAATTGTGCACAGACTATCTTACACGTATACACAAATTGTGCACAGACTATCTTACACGTATACACAAATTGTGCACAGACTATCTTAAACCTATACACAAATTGTGCACAGACTATCTTACACGTATACACAAATTGTGCACAGACTATCTTAAACCTATACACAAATTGTGCACAGACTATCTTACACGTATACACAAATTGTGCACAGACTATCTTAAACCTATACACAAATTGTGCACAGACTATCTTACACGTATACACAAATTGTGCACAGACTATCTTAAACCTATACACAAATTGTGCACAGACTATCTTAAACCTATACACAAATTGTGCACAGACTATCTTACACGTATACACAAATTGTGCACAGACTATCTTACACGTATACACAAATTGTGCACAGACTATCTTAAACCTATACACAAATTGTGCACAGACTATCTTACACGTATACACAAATTGTGCACAGACTATCTTACACCTATACACAAATTGTGCACAGACTATCTTAAACCTATACACAAATTGTGCACAGACTATCTTACACGTATACACAAATTGTGCACAGACTATCTTACACGTATACACAAATTGTGCACAGACTATCTTAAACCTATACACAAATTGTGCACAGACTATCTTACACGTATACACAAATTGTGCACAGACTATCTTACACCTATACACAAATTGTGCACAGACTATCTTAAACCTATACACAAATTGTGCACAGACTATCTTACACGTATACACAAATTGTGCACAGACTATCTTACACGTATACACAAATTGTGCACAGACTATCTTAAACCTATACACAAATTGTGCACAGACTATCTTACACGTATACACAAATTGTGCACAGACTATCTTAAACCTATACACAAATTGTGCACAGACTATCTTAAACCTATACACAAATTGTGCACAGACTATCTTACACGTATACACAAATTGTGCACAGACTATCTTACACGTATACACAAATTGTGCACAGACTATCTTAAACCTATACACAAATTGTGCACAGACTATCTTACACGTATACACAAATTGTGCACAGACTATCTTACACCTATACACAAATTGTGCACAGACTATCTTAAACCTATACACAAATTGTGCACAGACTATCTTACACGTATACACAAATTGTGCACAGACTATCTTACACGTATACACAAATTGTGCACAGACTATCTTAAACCTATACACAAATTGTGCACAGACTATCTTACACGTATACACAAATTGTGCACAGACTATCTTAAACCTATACACAAATTGTGCACAGACTATCTTAAACCTATACACAAATTGTGCACAGACTATCTTACACGTATACACAAATTGTGCACAGACTATCTTACACCTATACACAAATTGTGCACAGACTATCTTAAACCTATACACAAATTGTGCACAGACTATCTTACACGTATACACAAATTGTGCACAGACTATCTTACACGTATACACAAATTGTGCACACACTATCTTACACGTATACACAAATTGTGCACAGACTATCTTACACGTATACACAAATTGTGCACAGACTATCTTAAACCTATACACAAATTGTGCACAGACTATCTTACACGTATACACAAATTGTGCACAGACTATCTTAAACCTATACACAAATTGTGCACAGACTATCTTAAACCTATACACAAATTGTGCACAGACTTTCTTACACGTATACACAAATTGTGCACAGACTATCTTAAACCTATACACAAATTGTGCACAGACTATCTTACACGTATACACAAATTGTGCACAGACTATCTTAAACCTATACACAAATTGTGCACAGACTATCTTAAACCTATACACAAATTGTGCACAGACTATCTTACACGTATACACAAATTGTGCACAGACTATCTTACACGTATACACAAATTGTGCACAGACTATCTTAAACCTATACACAAATTGTGCACAGACTATCTTACACGTATACACAAATTGTGCACAGACTATCTTACACCTATACACAAATTGTGCACAGACTATCTTAAACCTATACACAAATTGTGCACAGACTATCTTACACGTATACACAAATTGTGCACAGACTATCTTACACGTATACACAAATTGTGCACAGACTATCTTAAACCTATACACAAATTGTGCACAGACTATCTTACACGTATACACAAATTGTGCACAGACTATCTTACACGTATACACAAATTGTGCACAGACTATCTTAAACCTATACACAAATTGTGCACAGACTATCTTACACGTATACACAAATTGTGCACAGACTATCTTACACCTATACACAAATTGTGCACAGACTATCTTAAACCTATACACAAATTGTGCACAGACTATCTTACACCTATACACAAATTGTGCACAGACTTTCTTAAACCTATACACAAATTGTGCACAGACTATCTTACACCTATACACAAATTGTGCACACACTATCTTACACCTAAACACAAATTGTGCACAGACTATCTTAAACCTATCCACAAATTGTGCACAGACTATCTTACCGCTATACAAAAATCCAAAAACCAATTAAACCAAAATTTATGGCAGAAACTTCTACGAACCAACACTAAAAATTCCGATTTTGTCTGAATTTGTTTCAACGATTTTGATAAAGGGTAGGTTAGGTTAGGTTAGGTTGGAAGGGTTCAAACAAAATGTAAGTGTTTGAACGTTTCTAAAATATAACGGTTCGGGAGTTATTCGGCAACTCGGCTCTTTTCAACTCAAATGAAAAACAATTTTCCATTTTGCCAAAATTAATTCGACACAATTACAAAAACAATACAAAGAGGATATCAAATTTTCGATTTAACTAAATATATATTTAATACTAGTTAATTTAACCTACAGTTATTTCCCACCCATGATATTTTATAGTTTATCCACTCTCAATTTCTCAGACACCTTATATCACTCATAGACCCAGACCATGTCAAATTGACATAGTTATGAATCATTTTGTTAGACACTCCCGTCATTGTTCCACATTATCCATAAAAAACCGTGTCGTTCTCACAATGTAACCCGACCTTTCATAAACCAGAGCTATATGAGACTTCAAGTAATGTCAATTCCCTTTTTATGTACGTAACATTCAACGAAACAGAGAGTGAAATATAAGAGAATAAATGGTTTTCTAGGCCGTCGCTCCAATATCGTGCCTTCTCAGGTTCAATACGAATCTTGCATCACATTTTAATTATTCTCCAAAACTTATGATTTTATTTACAATTAGGAGCAGATTTTTGAACTTTTTTCTTTTTCTTTTTAATACTAAAGTCTAAATTTTTAAAAGTGTTGACCTAATAAACTACACAAATCATAATTTGTTACATATTGGAACTAGGTCTACGAACTATCTAGTAATAAATTTTATCGCAATAAGTACATTATGAAAGAGTTATTTTTATGATTAAAATAAAAATAGGAGCTGTCATACTCACTGTAAACGATTTTAATTACACAAGGTTTGAACCTAGTAGCGGGATGATACAAATAAATATATAAGGTATGGTGTGTTTTGAAACAGAATAAAGAGATAGATTTACTTTATACTCCACTCAAATTTGTTTAAAACAATTTATTGTATTATTAGTATTTTATATTTTATATAACACAAAAATTGAAAATTGCTGGTATAAAACCAAAACTAAATTTTGTCAATGTTAACTACTATCCACATTATAACCTACTAACCTGTATATTGTATTTTATTTTGGTGCAAATTCGATTAAATTATGTGGTTTTACAAACTAAAGTTGTACGTGTTTTAAAATAGCTATTTCTTGTCCATTAGTTTGTACACATTTTTAAAGATATGTCATTTGGTTGACAGTTGTAATAAACTAAAATAAAGAGAATTTTTTTTTTTTTTTTTAAGAAATCTTTTTCTTCTCATTTTCTCTAAATTTTCAAGATGTAACCTATATACTTGACAAAATTTTGTGGAAACCACAAAACATTTAAGTATATTGAAAAACCTGTAACTTATATTGAAAGGACATAACAGGATAAATATTCTACAAAATGGATCTTTGGTATTACAGTTAAAGAGAGAGAGAGTAAGTTTTATTATATATTAAACTTTTTAAATTTCTTATTTTTTATTAGAAAAAATTAATGTAATAAGTTATTTTGAGATTAAAACTTTGTACTACATTTAGCATGATATTCTTTAGCAAAAGTAATAATGAAAAATTTGTTAAAACAATATGTTTAATAAGTTGAAAATATTCATTTTTGACAAATATGTACTTTTTTGAACATAACTTATTTTATCGTAGAAGAAGAAGAAGAAGAAGAAGAAGAAGAAGAAGAAGAAGAAGAAGAAGAAGAAGAAGAAGAAGAAGAAGAAGAAGAAGAAGAAGAAGAAGAAGAAGAAGAAGAAGAAAGTGTAGGAAATCTTTAGATTATCAATTTTATTGAATTTATTTTCTTCTTTAAGTTTTGGAGCAAAATATCAAAAACAAACCTTAGAATTTCATTTAATAAAGGCGTGAAATGAGACTAACTTTTAAAACTGTGTACATTTTATCTTATAGAAAAAAATACATTAAATGATAAATTTAATAAGGTTTAAAAGAGAGTCTCTTTATGATTTTTGAATAAAATTTTTATTTTTAAAGTTATTCCATAATTAATTGGTCTTTCCATTTAATTTAAAATAAAATTAGGATATTTGGAACGTTTGAGTTTCTTTTATTTATTTTTTCCAAACAACTAAAGAAGATATTGTTTTTTTCTTTATAAAATTTAAATTGTCTTTACGTTAAGAATAATAAATAGTGCAGAAACATTACCCAAATTTTCTCCCTCGCACATCCCCCAAACCAAATAAACACAAACTAAACTAATTGTCACCATAAAATTATGTTCCATAGTTGTTAATGAAAAAGCATAAACGAAGCTGTTATTCAAAACATATTTATACATTTAATTAAGGGGTTAAACTTTTTCACTTGTGCAATAAACACGTTCTCAAAGTCAATCATATTTTATTTAAATTTAACTCTTAATGGTGGGGGTTTTGCTTTTGGTCACTTATTTCTGAACCGTAATATATTTTCACATATGATTTGCTATATTCCAGACTGATTTACACGACTAATCATATACGTATTACTAAAATTTCAATAAAATCAGTATAGCCGATTTTTATAAATTACATATTTTATAACAGACCCATAACTGATTTTGTTTTGTTTTTTACGATAACTCACAAACCAGCATTTTGAAGAGATGGGAACCAATATGTTTTATGTGAGTTTTTTTACTTTCGTGAAGTAGAACAAGTAGAACAGAAGAGAAAGCTCATTAATTCTTTGTAATTCTTGAGCTATTAAGACATAGAAGATGAATAAAAGATCTGGTGTCTCTCTCTATCTTCACTATAAGTTCTTTTACGCACAAATGGAGCTAGGATCAATGCAAACGGGAGTCCAATCCCTTTGATGGAGAATGACATATTTCCAATATTATCCTCTTCTATCTACCTTGGTACATCAGCATATACAGACACTAACACATCTCATTAGTAAGAGATGTGATTGGAGATTCTTCGTTTTACTTCATATATGATGGTGTTGAAGTTAGTGGCCTACACGAAGGGGGTGAGATGTCTTCTGATTTGTTAAATCCGTGCCAACACAAGATTTCACATCTAACTATACACAAACTCGGTATGAAATACTTCCTTTCTCATTTTCGCCATAATTTATTCAAAATTATTACAACTAATATCATTTTAAAAGAAAACTAAACTCCAAGTGTGGTGATCTTTTTACGTTTTTAATGTCTCAAATATTTAAACAATTTTACATTATACAGTATTTAATATACTAGCATTACTAATGTTAAAATAATATATCTGGGATAGATGTAGGCAAATTGAAAAAGCTAAGACTATAAAAATAGGAAGTGTAGTTGGGTTGAACACCTTCTTAAGAGAACTAATAAGAGTATAATTCGGTAGGATGCGAAGTGGAGCCCACAAAAAAGAAGAAGACACAGGATAACATGAGGACGGACAATAGAAAACGAGATTAAAAAACAATAGAGTGAGGTGAAGCACATTGCAAAAATTGAGATCGGTAGTGGTTCTACGTCCCCCTCTCCCAAAATATCAAAAAGTTGATCACAATCGTTTTGCTATAACCTTGCTAGGCGGTCATAATATTCCGATCATTATTATTCAAGTAATCCATGCCTTTAACATTGTGCTTATGGACATTGAATGTAAAATGATGCTTAGATCTGCAGAGTTTTAAAAACTAAAAACTTGACGCTAATTCCCTGGAATTCCTTCTCACTGATAGAGTTGACTCTACCCACTCGGCCCTTAAAGCTCTGTCTTCTGAACAAGTTACGTCGTACCTACAATTTTCTCACCGTCCTAAGTTTCATTGAAGATTAGCAGAATTCCATTTTTCTAGGCCACAATGAGCTTTGAGCTTGGCGCTGATTTCGCCAACTCCTCCTATCCATCGCTTATAATGTGATAACATTGAGAAGGAATCGATCATTCTTTCTTATACTTTGGTGCGATACGTAAATAAGATATTAAAACAAATGTTGCGTTAATGTTGGATATTCTATTAAAACAGTTTAACTCTGGTATAAATGAGACATTCAAGGTCAAAGATTGCTGAGATCCATTCTATCTTTTATTCATTATTGTTTTCCCAGTATAATATAGCCTATATTATCTGAACATAGGTTTATTACATGTAGAAGAACAAAACTCATTGTTCTTGTTATATTTTTATTGGCTCGTTTAGTGTAATAACAGGCAGTTATTATAGAATTACCTTGAAAATATGAAAACATTTAATCTGAAGTGAATGCGGTTATTGAAATGTGATACAGACATTAATTTTATCGTTTATTTAAGAATCTAGTAACACTCCTACACGTTGTTCGTGACAAGCATGATGCTCGCTTTGCTCATTTAAGGGCCGAAGTCTGCAGCATCCTGATCTTAATGTTGATTCTATACAATTACTTATAATTTAAAAAAATTTAAAAACGTACCAATGTTTATAAATGATACAGTTCACTTGGAAAAAAATAAGATGTAGGTTGTTTTACTTTGAAAATACTTTGTAAAATAAAATCGTAAAACTAATGTTTGACATTTGTGTTGTAAATTAATTTAGTGTATGCATGATTAGTTGGTTTATATATTTTTATTAATTTCTTTGGTTTTTAATTCATGATTATGAAAAATCTCGTAATATATATATATATTTTTTTTTAATATTTCCAAGTTCATATTAGGACTATGTTTCTTTACTTGGAAATAGCTATGAGTTAAAATTTTAACACTTTGATTGACTTTACAAATCTATAAGGAAATTTTTGCTTATAAATTGTGATTCCAATGTAAGTTTCAGAAATTTATTTTATTTTATTTTTAAAGTTATACGCATACATTAAGTTTAAAAAATCAATTGTAAATCAAATATATCCAAAAAATTAAACTTCAAAATTGTGGACATTTTAAATGGCTTTAATTGTTATTATGAAATCTTCAAAACATTTAACTTAAGAAATGAAAAGTTATCCTCTAACTCTATACTCATAATAAAAGAAGTTATAGTGGAAACGTTATTAATCTATTTCTTACTACTTTTATCAAATTTTGAAGTAACATTTTAAACACAATCTGTTAAATTATAATCGGAAAATCGGAATTACCTTTGAAGATAATTTATGTTAAGAAAGAATAACAGTTGTATTACTGAAGTGTACATAAAGAGAAAGGCAAGGCGGAATACAGATGTCGGGATTTAATTAGTGTTATAAAGCATAGTCAATAAATGTTCACATGGAAGAAGAGGTAAGTTAGTGAATTTTCTATGTGAAATAAATTATTGAGTCTTTGATCTATTCCACGGAGGAAAATAGAGACTCAACCTAAAACCTAAAGAACATACAATAAAGATGGCTAGCCCTCGATTACAAATGGCGTCAAAGTCAGAAGATACCTGATTGGAAATGTGAAAGAGATCTAACCTTTGTGCCTCCCGGTGTGGGAGTTATTGAATCCTAACCTAACCTAACCTAACCTGACTTAACCTAACATAACCTGACCTAACCTAACCTAATCTGACTTAACCTAACCTAACCTAACCTAACCTATCCAACCTAACCCCAACCTAACTAAAACTTAACCTAAACTAACCCATGTGTCACCCAGTATATTTACCTATGTGTGGGAGTTATTGTATCCTCCATAATTCTTCTAAAACTATACTTAAATTGTTCACTTTCATGGTGAAAGATAATTATTTTTATTGTTTTAAAAAATTTAAATCAATTGCAGAAAATTAAAATATTTCATGTTAATTTTTTAATTGTAATTTTATTTCCCCTCAATTTTTGCTTTCTAGTAGGACAGAGAAGGAGGGGCTTATGGTTTCGATCGCTCTTTTGCTAATAGCGACTGGACTATTATGAATATTTGATGAATCAGTGTAGCATTGGGTTTATGGTATATCAGCTCATACACTGAAATAAACAATGTATGGTTACAGAATCGATGTTTGTAACAATTTAGTGAAAATCGGACACAAATTCATAGTGAGAAAATACACATATATATAAAATTTTAACTACTCATGAAAACATTTTCTAGGAGTGTCCAAACCATGGTCGGTGTCCAATTTATTCTCTAGTCAAGGTATCGTTATAAAATCACCAGGAATACCGTCCTTCTGAAATTAGCTAATATATATATATACATGTTTATAAGTTTTTTCTTGTTGTATAAAGGTGAAAAACTTTTCGGTGATCATCGCCTTAAAAAAATAAGATGAAATAACATAAAAAACAGATCCTTTCTGTGGAATACTCTAATAGCGTCACGGTTGGAAAACACAAGAGTTACTCAAGAGAAAACTGATAGGAAAGATGGAAAAGGGGATCTAAACCAAGGATGATGTCGAATTGGGCCCACGGTCTGTTAGGGTCGTAAAAACGTCGGTTGAATTGGGCCCATGGTCAGTTCGGAGGCAGTGTCGTATTGGTCCCATACCTCTACAATCATGACCTACAAAATGGAATGCTCGCATCCACCTTAGTTTTAAATACATGTGACCGTCTCCACTTCTTTTGACCAGCTGGAAGCTCTGACTGGCTGGAGACCGCGTACACTTTAGCCGAATCTTGTCAGGATGGGCCAAGGAGTCGGGTTAGGACGCTAATGAACGCACGCAACGCAAGTGAAATTAAATGTTATATTTTATTTGAGCTCCGAATTAGATTACAGAAATATTTATAATTTATTAAAAAGACATAACGGCAAGATAAAGCCTTAATAGTGGCCGAAAAACGTACCGTTTAATTTAGCTAGCACGTGGCCGAAAATGGAATGACCTCGTAGCGGTCTTTCTTCTCGCGGCTCTCGGAACAGACTCCCGCTCGGCTCGCTGGTTCAAGCCCTCCACTCCTCGTCTCCCCCCCTTCTACGTCATATTGCACTGCTCAACAAAATCTCAAGTGCCAATTCATTTTTTATTATTTAAAATCCCTTTCCATTACATCTTAATTTATGCTTATTATAGTTTTGGTTTGGTGGGCTCTTTAGCTGGGCCACATACATTCAAACATCTAAAATAGGTTAGGTTAGGTTAGGTATTTATTTGCTTACATTATGTTTTAGTTTTAATTCTATCGTACATTAAAATAAAAACGAATGTCTGATCACTTAACAAAACTAATGTTGTCCGATCACCTAACTAATGATAAATGTTACCCGACTGACCAGGGGCCCAATTCAACCCCGACCCTTCGAGGGTTGACGGTAATCCGCCTAGGAATGTATTCACCGTGGGCCTAACCCAAGACTACATGAAAAACTTTGTAGAACCAACTAAGATGGCTTGGGATTGCCATGCCAGTACTCTTTAGAGGGAGCCCGTGTTAGGTGTAAAATAATAGTAACTCAATATTCTAATATCACATTAATAGTAGTAACACATTCTAATATCAATTGCTTAACGTTAAGCATTAGCATAATAATTCGTTTGACATTTTTTCATAGTTCTATAATCATTATGAATGAACCAAAGCAAGTAGTAAATGTGCTCATAAATATGTAACCGTTTGATTGCATTTTGTACACGCGCCAATTATGATAATTTACGTTTTTTTTAATAAATTAGAAATGTTCACATTTTACCTTGAAAAGCTCATCACCACAAGGTGTGAGGGTGTAAAGCAGTAGTAGATAGTTATTGCATATAAATGAGACTATTATGTAGTCTTTATATTACACATCATGGCATGTCTGGCAACCATTGACAGTTCCAACCATTATATATATAGTTAACTTCCCACTTCTTTTAATACACTTAAGCTTAAAGGTCCACTAATTGGCTAGCTATTGTTGTCAATTTATAGACTGGAAATTCTAACCACGCTAGATTCTTTTCCTTTATGCCAGCTCTGATACCTGAGGCAACTGATCCTGCAAGTAACATTAATTTGGCTTGTGTATAATAGATCATATTTATGAACACTTTCCATTTGTATTAATAATCGAATAATAATCATAATTTTGGTAGTCTTAGTTTGGTATAGACTCTACTTTTTGTCAAAAATAACGTTCTTTTTTGCCTTAGACATTGGTTATATCCATTAGTGTTCGATTTAAGAGATGTAAATTGAGTAAAAAACTTATATCAAAAAGTACAGTCTAAACCAAAACTAGGATACTCAACGTTTGGTTATTTTCTTTATTACACTCTTTATGCATTAATATTAGTTACCCTAAATTGGTGTGCGAGTTGACTTTACTAAGCGTTATTAAAAACAAAATGTTTGTTAAATTTTAATAGGGAGTCTGTTTCAAATTGGCACCACTATACAACGCTCTAAAAATTGTCTTCAGAATAAATATTATAAGATTAAATCAACTTTAAAATGACGGTCAAGATAAGTTTTCATTTTTTGGAAATTATTCGTTAACTCTAATTCTATGATTTGCAATTTTGCACCCTGGTTGCGGTTATTATACATCATATACTACAATTTTAAAAGAAATCAATAATCCAATTGAGATATTACAACATATCTTTTATAACAACATATGACTTTTTGTTGTTTTTTTACCCGATAACTCATGAACCGGCGTTTTGGGGAAAATGGCGAAAAACGTGTTTTGTTTGGGTCCTTAGAGGCTACACTTGAGTAAAATACTTAGAGTCGTTTCTGAAACTGTAATTTTTTTCTTTTGGACAAGTAATGTTTGAATCCCCAAATTTTGAGTTATGGAAATGACGAGAACAAGTACAACGATAAAAAAAATACAAGAACAAAAATCCGTGAACTGTTTGGACTGTAGAACACTGTAGGCAGTCAAGAGTCAAAATGTTTAACTCCTTATCATTAAAGCGTACTATGGTATTCAAATTATAAACAATACAGTTCTTGTTTCAACAGAGTAGAAAATATGGTGGTCAAGTTTGAGGGTGGAATTTAAAAATGTCTGACACCAAATTGGAAACTAGTGCGTATTGGTTACATCGACAATTTTAATTTAAATCCAAAGTAGGTCATCTGATCGGCCATAACCATAAACTTTATAACGAGCATAGACTAATAAACAACTTCTTGGTTTTCCTGAATACTGACGATACAAGGTGTAATAAATTAATTTATAAATACAGTACACATACATAATTCATAGCACATCGCGCAAAGATATTTTAACATGAACTGTACCTTCGGTTTAAGCCAAGTCCTACAGCCTTGTTTTATGATAATTTACAATCTTATTGGCAATCTTGAAGGTGACAAGAAAAACAAAATGGCGGAAAATCGTATTTCTAACTCGTACTTTGGATATAATGAGATTATCTGTAGTTTTATGTATTGTCATTTATTGTAATCTTTCATGACACTTAAGTGCATTTTTTTTTTTTTTTTTTTTTTTAATGCTAGTTTTAGTTCACATTGCTGACTTGTATTTTAAATAACGAATTTAATATTAGAGTTTGATGTATTTTAAAATAGAGCAATTCTCAATTTTATCTAAATTTATATATGAAAACTGTTAATGCTTTAATTACTATATTAACGCCAGGAAGAATAATTGTAAATGTTGCAAAAGACAGTTCTATAACAGTCCTTCATCAATTTAAAAATTTAAATTTTAAATTATACCTTCAATGGTCAATAGTAATTTTACAACAATTCAAACAATACAGAATTAACTTCTTTTGATGTTTAAACCTTTTTTTCTAACAAGTGTGCAAAACTTTTCCACAGAAAAAAAAAACAAATTTTAATTCTTTACTTTAATTACATCATTACTGTTTCGCTTAAAAACTTATATGTATTTAAAGAAAAAATAATAAAATACAATTTATTATTTTGTAACTTCAACTTTTTATTAGGCTAGCCGACCAATGGTTTCGCCTGCTAAGGCATTCACAAGGCTGTATTACAGACTGAAGATAATTAAAACCAGAGAACCTTAAAGCTTTTGATAAATTTCAAATTCCACTTTATTTTGTAATGATATATTTTATATGATTCGTTACCATTTCTTGTCAAACTCTGATATCAAATACAAACGGAGACCATTTCTGATCTACAACATTTTTATAAATTTATTAGCAAAAGAAAACCTATTGAAATTGATCAACAATTAAATATTAAATGTCCGTTTCCTTATATTGAAGACCTGGCTTTGATTGTGACACTACGTGAGCAGAATGCAAAGCATTGTATGGTGATTATATAATAAGTAGGGCAAACAAATTAATTATAAATTTCATTGGTAACGAAATGTCTAGATTTCTACAGCTTAATGGCAAGACTACGTATTAGACCAACATGAATGACAAATTCTATTTCATCGTTGCAAGAGAGGAAACTAAATTGAATCAAGCATTTAAAAATAAAAACAAAACTAATAAAATTGCCGTGTTTATGTTTTTTATATGGAAGAGTGACCCTTATTTAGATTGAACAATTTTCGTATTGTTCAGGTGTCTGAGGGAGAAGTAATGGTTTAGCAGTCATTACAAAAAGTTTATTGAACGCCCACAATAAAAGACGATTGAATTGTTCGAATAAATTCAATTTAATTATTCAATAACTTTTATAATGGCATTATTTTTAGCAAAGAATAAAACTTACAAATTCTTATGTTCATACAATAAAAGAAGAAAAATCTAAACTCAACTCGAAAAATCGAAAGTTTTTTTATCAAACAATTTATAACTAAATATTTGTTCCAGGTGTTAATAGTAATAAGAATGCCGAACTTATTCAAATAAACCTGAGAAAAAAAATCCAGTATTTATCACTTATTTCTTTTTGGAATAAAAAATAAATTATCGTTATTTATATTTTGAATATGATTAGAATTTTTTTTATAACAAATAACAAGTGTAATTTTAGAATTATTAACTCGGCTATATTTTCTAACAGAAATGAAACAAGCAGAACTTTTTGTCAACGTTTTATATACCTAATTCAAAGTTTATTTTATAATGAAAAAAATGGTATTCCTACTGCATAAGTAAACCATTAAGAGAAGAAATCAGTTCAGCTGTTTGTTCTGTAGAGACAATCTGTACATCTTCCCTGAAAGTAAGAGTTGACTAATTTTTATTGTAATTTTGAAAAATCTACAAACTTTAAAAAAAAATTATAACATGCTCTCATATTAGTGTGGAAATTCCATTTATTTATTTATAATTTTTTTTATGGGGCTACTCTTATATTCACTAACACTCCCAAAGTTATTATGTCCAAAACCTGATAATTCCATGGGAACAGCTACACCACAATGAACTACAAAGTATTGGGGTTTGAGTAAATTAAACCCCCAATTTTTGTTAAAATCTGCAAGAAATCCCACAGACAGTCAAATAGATTTACAAACATCATTGGTATTGGTGTTGCTAACATTTAAAAATGTCGCTATTTTGGTACTTTTGCACCATTTTAATAGTTTACTATTTCCTTAATTGGATATTTAGGGTATATTCCCTACTATACGGTATTTATCTTCAGACAGCCTCCTATTATCATTATTTCACTTAAAAACTGGTCACAATGAAATAAATTAAAGAAATAATGAAGCCACTATAATTTCCATTAAACACGAACAACGAGAAAGCTAGTGACAAATCTGGGTTAAAGTGCCATGAAAATGGAAACGTTTATAAAAATAGGGAACAACTAAATATTCTCTTTTTTCTTTTCTGGGTTTCCTTTGTATATTCTTATTTAGGTGTATAAGACACACAGTAAAGGAAAAAATTTGGGAATTAAAAAAAAAATAGAAATATGGTTCCGTTTAACACATTAGATCATCGGATAAAGAAATTAGCGAAAACAGCATGGTCTGTAGTGTCGAAATATAGGACATAAACATTGTCCATTTCTTGTCAGAGATCTGAACGAAAACAAAATATAATTACACTTTTTTTTTAGGTTTGACTGACCTCTATAAATTTTGAAGAGGAAAAACACACAGTTTGCTGTAAAATGCTGAGTGTAAAAAGTATCAAACAACATCTGCCGTTCGTTATTTGTACAAATATAAGTTCTCAAGAATTCAGAAGTGAAAAAAAAAATACCTTCCCACGGTACCTGCTTTAGAAAAAGCGATATTCTTCTAATTAAGATATAGAGCCCAGTGAACGTATTAAGGGCATTAACTCCATGCAACGCCTCAGGAACACGTTAGAAGAATTTAGTGGTAGACATTGTTATTTTAGAACACGATATAGTTTTGTGTGTAAAATATTGAGATAATAGATAGGCAGCGAAGGATCACGAAATCTGCTAGCCATGATGTTTCAGTTCTAAGAGAGATAACCAAAGCCTACTGGACTACAGCCCGGTGGATAATGTAATTAAACAGCCAACAAACGTTGCATCAACTTTCTAACAGCTGTATTTAAAGATAAAGTGTTAGCAAACAAACAGTATTATTGACATCTCACTCCCTTACACAAAAAATCGGTTTCGGAGTTGTCCGTTGAAAATCTGAAATAAACATCTACACCTCCTTAGTAGTTTGATACCTCAGAACAAACCCAAGCTATATCAAAATTTAGGTTAGTTTAGGTTAGGTTAGGTTAGGTTAGTTGAATAGATTATAGTAGGATGTGAAAGTTTATAGTCAAAACCAAAACCATGTAGCTAGACGCGTGTAAATGTTGCACAAGTACCAGTCTGATGTTTAGGCTACTGCTGCATATATTTGGAGTTTGTTTTAAAATATCGTAAACCCTCACCATGTGGTAATTGGTATTCTTTTCTGTACCAAGATTTGTGACCATATTATCGAAAAACCTGAAATTGATTATACATTTGTATATGAGACTAGAATAAAGATAAACATAATCTAATACAAACACAAGATTTTATTGAAAATAAAATCCACATACATAAATCCACTTGTAGAAACAAATGAGTTTTTATATTTTGAGTGACCTGGCTTTAATTCCCCAAGTTTTGTGTGTGTTCTTTTCCTTAAATTGCAAGGATGACTATGCCAGAACTTCTTTAAAATATATAGAAAACAAATAGATAATATTTTTTTAGCCTAATAAAGTAACATTTAATTGCAGTATTTTTGATGAGTTTCCAATGATAGTTACAACATGAGCTCTATCCGTTACAACATCGACGACCTTTTGGTTCAGAGAGGGAAGGGGTTTCTCGAAATTTAACAGAATTTGTTTTATTACCGGTTTCCATAGAAAATAAAACATGAAACTGATTTTATTCTCTATAATATTTATGATATGCGCTTAGAAAAAACAATAATAGCAGATAAATCGCTCCACAGTTAATATCTAAATCAAATAATTACTGTTAGAAATGTATGATATACACTGATATACATATTTTATCAATATGTGTGCTATGTAAGTTATTTATATTTTGTATAACCTATTACCTACCTTATGAGAAGATACATTTTCCAGTTAAGTTTTATTCAAGAAACAAGAGATCCAATTTTGTATGTCTATGTCTGTTTCTGTATTTGGAATTATTAACATTTGCTGTTTGTTTACGAATAACGTAAACCAAATTTTAACCACAAAATCCTAACCACCTATTTAATAAAAGCAACTGTTTTAATTTTTATTGGGCCAATGAGGGTGAGAACACATTCAAAATAAACATAAGAAATAACATGGAACGATTTTTAAATTCGTAGTGAAAACTTTATTAATTAATATCATTTATTTATATTTATAGACCTATATCATTCATATTTTTTATTTTTTGGGTAAGTCAAAATTTTGTAATACATGTTAATTAAGACTAAAACGCATTTTCATTTTTCTCAAATAACAATATTTTTGAATTTTGTCACACAAACTAAACTTGTTCAGACATCTCCTTATAAATACCAGTTTCAGAATTGTCTCTTAAAAAGTTATTGAACCAAGGACACCGTTTTAGAAACTCACATCTAAATGGACTAATATCTTTGTTAAAATGTGAAAATATAATCAAACAGCTCGTAAAATAAAATTACAGTATGTAAATCCATTTTGAAAAACATACTCAATATAAATCATCAACGCCCTAAAGTTTGATTTTGATATTTCTCAAATTATTCGCGCCTTGTTTTTTGACATGGATTTGTCGATCAGTGGCGTATACTTTTTGATTACTTTTGTTTTCTAAATGAATGTATAAGAAACTTTATGCCATATTTGGTGCATCGTTTATTTGTCCACGCTAACAATTACATCGTATCTCGCTCTGTTTTGAAATGCAGATGCTCGCTATGTAAGGCAGTCGTATAAAGTAGAAAAAAGATTAAGGCAGAGAGATGGAGGAAGGAGGGGGGAGGAGGCAGTTAAGTCGAAAGTTTATTGCAGATATTCCGAAACCACTTTGTGCATAGCTGTTTGTGAATTTAAAACTATCAAAGAATTTATTAGTGACATGCTGGACGAGAGTAGTTAAATTTAACTGGTTTTGTATAACCTAGCTTGCCTGCATAGGACGAGGTGCGTTGCACGAAGAGGCCGTTAGCCCCTGGTACATAGGAACAAAAACAAACAAACGACCAGGAAAGGAGAAAGAGAGAGAGGAGAGGGGAAAGGCAAGCCAAGCAGCTGGGGTTTTTTTTACAACTTGTTGTAACTCCTACTACTTCACGTAAAAGTGGCCTTGGTGTTTCTCTGAACACGTGGCTTAGAACGTGACGTCATAGACCAGCTGAGTTTGATACCCAGCACTCTCCAGCGTTGTAGAGGTTGCGTTGCAGTTAATGTTGCGCAACCTATTTCGACACTCTTATGGTTTATCTGTTTGTGCTCAATTATCTGAGAGACTTCATCGGTTTGTGAAGGAATAAAAATAAACAGTAACTAGTATTTCTCTTTATAATAACTGTTACACCGGCAGCCATATTGTATGACTTCCCATAACGTGTAATAAGAGAAAAATTGCAATTTTAAACACCATTTCCTCATAAGGTAAACAACAGCGTAATTTTAACATTTTCTTGGAAATTTATGCCATTAAACAATAATTATATATTAATTTTATAAAGTGACGAAAACTTGGTAGATAATTATTTAACAAAGAGTCCTTGGAGAATCATTATACTGTATAAGATTCTATAGATTTCTAATAAATTGAAATATTCTAACCTTTTGAATTGGTAAACTTTGTTTCATGTACCAGCACAGAAAAACAGTAAACTGTACACGTTTTCCTGTTTTCGAAGTTATTGTAAGCAGTGACTTCTTTATAATTTATTCGGATATTTTACATTATTTGTGTATATACAAACTAATACACGACGTTTCGAGAATATCAACTATCGTTACCGAGTGATAGACCTAGTACAGTATATGAAAGGACCAATAAAACTAGTACCATGTTAGAAACTAAAACTAGTAGCTTAAGAAAATATTTTGGGACTAAAGTTAGAACTGCGCAGTCAAAGTAATTATGACTAAATACAAACATATTCTGGAATGTCAACAAACCTACTCACTAACACAAGAAATTGCAAACAAAAACACCAATATGAACTAATTACATACATTGGTGAACTGAGCGAATTGGGTGTGTGCCAACGGGGTAGTTACTAACGGTTTTTCGGTGTGAACAAATAATACGGGATGTTAATTTGTATGAACAAAAATGACGGCTAATATCGGAATGAATTATACTAATAGGACTGGGTAACGTTTCTGGTAATAAAATACTAACGATAAGAGCTGATTTGAGGGTAACGGCGAAGTTACAGTTTGGGAAACCTATACTTTTCTCTGGGTTAGGTTTGGATCGAATGTTTAAATTCGATTATTCGACATTCCAGTTATGGGCCTTACGAATATAGTATGTAAAAGTAAATATTCATAATTATAAAAGAAGGTTAACTTCTAATCGCGATAAAAGTTGGATTGAAGTACAATGAATGAATTCGAAAACATTTATCCGAGCCACAGTACATATTTAGACATTTCATTAAAACATAACCTAACATAACCCCCATTTTGTAAATGTGTTCTAGTGTTTTTAAACCGAACTATATTTACGTAATGGATCAGAATATTAGATACTTCGATCATAAAAACATAACCTCAAATTCATTTGTTAAATCAGTTGATGAACAATGTTCAGCTGGTGTTGTTCCATTTATCTAAGTGTTCATTGGGGTACAAGAAATATAAATAAAGAAAAAACATCTTAAATAAAATGTAAACACAAGAAACCAATAGTATATCTAAAGTCAACGCCTAGACTAAAGACCGTAAACAAAGCAGTCTTCACTAAACATAGACCTTATCTGTACAGTAGGTTGAAATGTAAATAAACCCCAAACGTGACCTTGGACGACTGTTTGAAGGACAAGGAAAATATTTTGTTGTTACAGAGAATATCAGTAGGAGATAGTAAGCTTCAAGTTGTTTTAGTAAAGACAGTCTGTATATTACTAGATTAAGAGAAAATACTTGTGCCCATGAATATAAATTATATGGATTAAGGATAAGATTAAGTTAGGCTTTATTAATTAACACATTAATTACCAAAAAACACGTTAAGTATTTTAAAGATAACTGATAATTAATTGTGAAATAATTTGGTAAGACGTGCAAGTTATGATAAAATTAGATAAATCTTGTGTTATAATTAATTACAAAAGTAATTAAAAAAAAAATTGTAACCATTTAAACTAATAAAAATGGTGTTTACAAAAATATCGTTTTCAAATTTTTTTATAAAATCAATTTTAAGATGTCTTAAAATATGTCAAACCTGTTCTGTATTGTTTTGTATTGATAGAACATGAATTATGTGAACTAAAAATATTTCGGTAGTTTCTAATGAAGAAGCAGTATTATGTGGTATCAAAATAGCCAATTTCATAAAGGAAATTAAATCTGATTGTCTCCTTGCTTATCTACATTATCGCTACCAATTCGGTTAATAAACCTCTTCACGGCTTAATAATATAATAAATTACAATAATTATTATATCTGGTAATGCTTGAAAATAATGTGAGTTTATTTTGTACATTGTAGTGAAATAACCTAAAAATTAAAATAATAACAAATTGAGACCAGCTGTTAGCAAACTCATAAGATTACAGTATAGTCGGTGCTGGAAGCTACACGCCACTCACATTATATAATATTAACTACTGAAATATTCCTCGCGTAACCTTCAATCAACAAAAACGTAGTTTAATGCACAACTTGCAACAAGTTGTTTACCTTAGATACACGACACCTCCATATATAGACGATATGCAAGAATACAGGATGTCCAGGAAGTCCTCTCAACAGAAAAACCTGTTTTTTGAAATATATTTATTTAAATTTTTGAAGTAGCAATTATTGTGCAGAAGTTATCTTTTATTACCAGCCTTCGAACAAATTTGTTAAACTATTTATTCGGATGCCACGTATTGCAATGGATCTAATGGAATTTGTCAGAAAATAATTTGATAAAATTCGTACTGTTCACTTCAAAATAGAATATTTGTTTCTTATGCTACAAAATAAAAAACCTAACCTAACCCAATCTAACCTTTAATCTCGATATTTGGTAGTTGTAACAACGTCATTACTTCATATTGTAAATAACCAAAGTTTATATTTATTCTGACGCATAACTGCGTATTGCAGAAGGTGTACAATAACCTTAAAGAGATCCAGTCTTATTCAAGGCTGACTTCGGTAAAGTTAGGTTAGGTTAGGTTTTATTTTAATTAGCATGCCATTACAAAAAATCCACGCTACAACTTTGTCGTTAAATCTGTTTAACTCTTGAATTCTTAATCTTGTCGACCTTCAACACAACATGGATCTTGTACATTTCTATATCTTTTATCTCTATTAAACATACATTTATAAGTTGTACTAGAAACAGTTACTGAGCTCACAATATTTCTTCATGAAAAGATGAAATTATGAATTACAAATTACATTTTATTTTTGTATATCTATTTATATTTTTCTTACATTTTATTTATTTATTTTGTAAAACATAAACATTACTTACTTTCATAGCTTGTTCTATATAATTATAACGCATTTTGGAAGAGTATATAATTGTTTCAACAGTATAAATGTTGTCTTGAAGTAGGCCTAATTAAGAAAATCAGCAAAATCTCTACTTAGTGTACCAAATTACAATTTTATAAGCTATTGTAAAACCTAATGTATATAACACTATTGCTAAAAATGCGATAAAAATACAAAACCTTTGTAATAATCTGTTTATATCTAACATTAGATTTTCTCCTTTTTGATGTTTGCCTCTTCCTCTCAGAGAAATGATAATACATTTTTTAAAACAACACAGTTAAATAATTCAAAAAAGTACTTGTATACAACTTATTTATGTACAATTTAATTATTTGTTATATAAATTGTTAATATTATGAGCAAATCTTTCGTAATTCCAACGTAAATGATTTCATACGTTCCAACATAATGCAAGGATTCATACACTCTTTGCGCATATTCTAGGGAATCTCGTAATTGTTCGATTTATTTGACTAAGTGTACACATCCCGTATAACAATTGCTATAAACTACAATTTTTGTTGCTTTTGATTTGAAATATAAACGTAAATTCAATAAATGTATTAGAATTTAAGTTATTGGGGGAAAATATAATACTTTCCTTCAAATAAGTTCGAGAGTCCATCATCGGTCTAGTAGCTAGATTCCTCGCTTTAATTGTTCGATTACTGTGGGGCTTAAACATTTATGGTGTTGACACAGCATAGTGGGGGTAATAGGAGATATTTTACGACGAGGTTCGAATGTGTAGTAGATGAATTATTCTATAGGCCTACAATAAAATGAGAAAATACTAACATTAATCGGCAAATTAAACCTGGTGTTAACAATAATGTATACAATATAAAAGTTAAATATCTGAAATTTCATTAAAAAAACTGTGAAAAAACATTGAACGAACCGCTTCTCTCACCCAACCCCAAAATCAATATAAACGGCCAAAACTAATCCTCATCTGTTCGGTGGTTGTTAGTCAAAATGTGAAATGAAACAGGGACACCACCTTTGGGGAAAAAATATGGATTTTAAATCGCACCTCAACTTACTTTGCTTTTGCCATAAAAACAAACTCAACGTAAATCATTTTTCAATAAAATTAAACTTTTAATAGTGGCGGTCAAAAAACATTTTGGTTTTGTTATTATTCTTGAATCGAAATATTTGTACTTACAATTTTTGTATCTGGTTTGTATTTTTAATCTTTATATTTCCCTACAAATTTAAACACAATCGGTAGAGCCTCATGGGCGATTCTTGTTTTTTCTTATCGAACACTTATGAACTGTAATTTTTGAAGAGATACCAATAAGTTTTGTTTGTATAAGTATAGTTGATTTTGAAAAAGGCCTAATTTTGTGTTTTTCCTTATGGCAACTATCCACAAATTTTAAGTTATAAAAAAAAAAGATTAAAACTAAAAAAATCACATTTTCTGAATTAGCCTACACGTTTTAATGAAAACAAGACAAGGACACTTAAGCCACAAAAGGTCTCAAGTTTACCAAAAAATCTTAAGAAACAATAACGAAGGTTTTACAAAACGAGGTACGACTTTGCAAGACTGAAAAACATGTATCTCTTCTCTCCCAAACACTCCGATAAAAACCCCAACAAAAATAAACAACTTCTTCTATTCCTTTTACATTTTTATCAGCATTACAAATTTCCGTGGCGTCAGAAGTTAGTTTATTTCTTTAACAGTCGTACACTTAGGGTCCCCAACACATGTTTCCAGAACGTGAGGCCCAGACGTCTCTCTGTCGCCATCAACTTTAACAATACTATCATGACTGGTATCGACTCTGAATGTTAACAAAAGAACATTTGCTAAATACTCAACCATGCTGTGCTTTTGTTGTTCTTCAGCTTACTGAAGAGGTTAAAAATTATAAAGGTTAATTATGTTTGTAAAGGCTTCTTTGTTTTGAAATTGTAACCAAACATTTTGGACACCTTTAAAATAATTTAAATAAACGTGAATTCCGAAACGCAGTTTTTATGTCTACAGTGTCGTAAATGGCGTTTTCAATTTTACAACTTTACAAGAATGATTAATTAGATTATTCCAAACTACAAAGATGTTAACAACTCGTATAACTTACTGTCCAATAAATACTTCAACCCTACAAGATTGGTTTAATATATTGGTGATACATTTTCTGTCGAAATGAAGCAATACAAATGTTTTGCTATCAGTACGTTCAAGATAGGATTTTATTTTCATAATCTAAATAAACATTTCCTAAACGTTTTCAATCTCACATTCCAAAAAAACAAATAAAAACCAATCAAAACTAAATTGTCAGTTCGGTAGTTGACAGCCAAAAAGTGAAAAAATTGTGGTGCCGTTTTTGGGGAAAATAAAAATATAGCTTTGCTTGTTCCAACGTGATTTTAGCGCAAACCGTATTTGTTTATCGAGCATTCATTCCGCAGTTAAGGTTCTTATTTGTTTTTGTTTTTTTCTAATGCTTAACTATAATATTTTTTTTTTACCTGAGCGTATATTACTGTAATTACTTTTACTGTAAACAAAGAGGTGATTAGTATTTACGTAAAATCCTTCCAGGGTCACACCTAATTACATAAGAACTTTTATTTTTTATTTGCAATGGAAAAACCATGACTATTTGGATTTTGTACCTTTAAAAAAACGATCATGAACATAAATACATACAAAGACAGTTTCTCTGTAAAAATATAACTGATTGTGATAAACGAAAGTCGACTGGTCATAAAAAAACACAAAAATAAATTTCATTACCATTCGTAAACATTTCCGGTGTTAATGACTGATTTATATTTTGAGACTTTTTGTAACACCGTGTATTGGAATTAGCCTTCATTTTCCAACAGCTGACCATAAAAATGACACTAAATTGCATATTCGCAACACATAACTTAATGTATGCTTGAAATTCTATATTTGACTTAGTAAATTTGAGAAAAGTTAATTGTTGTCAATTTAGAGAAAGCTCCTAAAATAAATCAGCTGTTTAATTCGATTAATCACTAATCCAGGAAATATATTGATTTATGCTCTGTGATGAATCCGGTTATGAATGTTGAATTGATTTAAATAAACTCTTATAAACAGGATTCTTCTTCTTTTTTTGTATAAAAAAAGCAATTCTTTATTTAACACACTATTAATTTATTGGAACGTTACTTAAAACTGGATTAACTCGCCAACGATTAAAACTTGAAGCCATCATTTCAAAAGTGGAATCATTGATAAAAAACTAAAAACCTTTTATGAACATCAAATAATTTCTAAAACCATAAATTCGTACAAACATTAGTTAACGATCAGCTGTATGAAATGATGGATAACTCTGATTTACCAAAATAAATTGGTTTAATCGGAAATACGAGAATCGTGCATTTCGAGGAACAACCTATGTCAGCTAGTTTGAAGATTACCATTGATTTTGCATACTAAATAGATCTCCATGTTATGGGTTGAAGCCTATAAATGAGAGGCTCTAGTGCTGCCATCTAACCGCCTATTTCAGCTAACTTCAAAGACAGCATGCTGTATTAAATGCTCCGACTTCATATACACTAGCGCATTCTAAAGTTAAACCCATAAAACTACAAGTGTTCAACCCACATATTAAGACTCACATTATCGGATGCTATGGGACTTCATCTTAGATATAAGTTCAATGAATATCTCCATATAATCTACACTTAGGTGTGTTTATGTAAATCTGATATTCTTTTAATCACTTTTGATGTGTTACGTAAATTAAATGAAAACAACAATGGTATTTCGGTTAGATGTTTTGAAAATTAAATAAAAATAGCTTGTGAATATTAAACGTAATGTTGATTACTATAAACTTTAAGGTTTTCTTTACAACCTTCTTCAAAATGGTAGAGTTGTAGGTTATGATTGTCATTTAGTGAAATTTCAATGGCAAGCCTTAAATCTATTGGGATTGTTGTTAACATTGGTTGATCTGTTGCTGAAATATTGCACACATTTTTATACAAAAATCGTTTTAAGTTTGTACCACCACCTCCCGAAATCGGGAACAGAGAGTGTAATTTAATTTAATAATGTCTAATAATTATTTAAATAAAATTGAAGTATATTTATGAACAGTACTATTGTGCTAGAATGTATGTTAGAGGGTTATGTCTAAATATGGAAAGGTTTGTACGATGTGTGTCCTATTGTTCTGTACATGAAATGATAATATTAATCCGATTTCCAAATAAACTGTCGGAGTTGTGAATAGATTTACTTATTGCAACTTTTAGATTCACTCGGTGGGTAAATGATAATAATCCATCGTGACAAAAAAGTGCATCTTGGAGGACATCTCTCTTAAGATCGTAGACTGACGTCCTAAAATCCAAATTTGAGAACCAAAATTATTTTCTTCAAATCTTTTTATTAAAATGTTATTGTTCAGAATCGAGAGCCTAGGTAACAGAACAAGCATGATGTATTCCCCGTGTCTGTATAATAAATATATTATTATATTATAGTTAAATCATACATAAATTGTTTATGATTGTAACCCAAGTTACATAAATCTTCATGAATAATGCATCTTGCATCTCGAGTGGGGGACTGCTACTGCACTGCTCCGAGATACAACCTTGTGTTTCTCTTACCTCCCCTCCCCTCTCCGCCCCTTACAATCTCACCTGAGGCAATCTCTGAGTGCAGGTGTTAGCTTGTATCACAAGTGCGATGTTGCCAGATAGTGCAATGCTACCGTCATTCTGTGCTGTGATTTTATGAAACAGGATTGGCCAATTTATTCTCTTACAATGTAGGCTACTTGTTAAATAAGGGTTGCCACTGTTTGGACAAACGGAACACGGAAATAAATGTTTCTTTTGAAGAAATGAATGAAATTAAATTCGGGAACTTTAATTGGTTAATATAATATTACCTCACTATTCAATTAAATGACTCGCACTGAATATATTTTCAATTCGTTGGTAAAATTTGAAATTATAGCTTAAATTAGGTTACTTTTGGAATAATTTAATTATCAAAATACGAATCTAATGTTCCTTTCAATGACCTTCCTTTTAGAGATGGCTTTTTTTTTAGCCATATAAACTACAACAATTAACGAAAGAAGAGGTTCATGTAGGCATTCTATCTCAAAATTCCCCTAGGCTATTTCGATTTTGTTAAGGAGAAAGTAAAGTTTAACGACAGGAATCGACGTACCAAATTCTATATAAAATAATAATACTTTGTTTCATGAGTATTTTGTAGAATATAAAAATGAATCTTGACCGTCAAAAAGTGGTTAATTTTGAACTTTCCTAATAATTATATGTGAACACTAATTCTCTATATGTGTTATTTGATAGGGTGGTGTAGATAATATATCTTAATTTTACTAAATATCATCGAAAACGCTTAGACTTATTACATACACGAATTTCCACTGTTCATTTTTAAGTTTCACCAAGAATTACTACTCGGAACTTAAATAGATCTCACTAATATTAGGCCTATTTAATTTTGGTTCTAAGTGGTTTTTAGTTAAAGCTGAGTGAAGAAAATAACAATTTTTGTAAATGCAGATAGCCTACTAACAAACATTTGTTAAAAGTGGTAGTTTTTATATTACCAACTCAAAGTAAAATTAATAAATGTATACATCAAATTTCAGAACAAAATTTGATCAATTGGTTATTCCATAGGTAATTATGGACAAACATTTTGTAACACCAACGTTTAGATTTTTACAAATTAGAGTCCTTAAATTGTATAGAATCTGTGAATTTTTTTAATATATAATTATACTTCCTCCATACTTGAGTAAGATTTTCTATGTTCAATAAGTATTAAATAAACACCAGTGATTTTGATGAATTTGGAGTTAAACCGGAAGGTCAATGATCCCCACTGCTGTATCAAAACCATTTATAGAAAAAAATACTTTTCAATGGGGATTTAAAAAAAAAAACTTTTTAACGTCTTTCACCCATTATAATTTATTAAAAAAAACTGTTTACTCAAAAAATGTGTTTGTTTTTACTGTTACATTTTTGTAGTCTATACAATTTTATTTTTATGTTAATGTTTAAATTATTATGATTTCTTAAAATCATTAGTTAAACTTAATTTATATATAATGAAACTACAGTGTTAGAATTACTGTTATGTTTACATTTATCAATTAACTTAAATTGTGTTCATTAAGTAACATAGCATTTGGAGTATACAAATCCAGTTTGCCACACTATTGAATTATTGTTATGTTTAAACATTTGCCAATTACTCTCTATTAGCTTCAAGCAAGTAACATAACATTTTGAGTATGCAAAGCCTACTTGAAAACAACACTAAAGTAATTTTAAGAGTTAATGTAATTTTTGCATTTATTAATTACTTTCTCTTGGGTTCGTGTAAATAGCATGACATTTCGACTGTACAAGGTCTACTTGCTACTTGAAACAACACTAAAGTAGTTAATGTGTTTTTTGCATTTGTTAATTACTTTCTCTTGGGTTCGTGTAAATAGCATGACATTTCTTCCAGTGTACAAGGTCTACTTGCTACTTGAAACAACACTAAAGTAGTTAATGTGTTTTTTGCATTTGTTAATTACTTTCTCTTGGGTTCGTGTAAATAGCATGACATTTCGAGTGTACAAGGTCTACTTGCTACTTGAAACAACACTAAAGTAGTATTAAGAGTTAATGTAATTTTTGCATTTGTTAATTACTTTCTCTTGGGTTCATGAAAAAAACATGACATTTTCAGTGCACAAGGTCTACTTGCTACTTGAAACAACACTAAAGTAGTATTAAGAGTTAATGTGTTTTTTTGCATTTGTTAATTAATTTCTCTTGGGTTCATGAAAATAATATGACATTTCGAGTGTACAAGGTCTACTTGCTACTTGAAACAACACTAAAGTAGTATTAAGAGTTAATGTGTTTTTTGCAATTGTTAATAATTACTTTCTCTTGGGTTCATGAAAATAATATGACATTTCGACTGTACAAGGTCTACTTGCTACTTGAAACAACACTAAAGTAGTATTAAGAGTTAATGTGTTTTTTGTATTTGTTAATTAATTTCTCTTAGGTTCAAGAAAATAACATGACATTTTGAGTTTACAATGCCTAATTGAAACAACATTAGAGTACTGTAAGAGTTAAAGTAATGTTTATATTTGTTAATTATTTTGTCTTAGGTTTATGAAAATAATATGACATTTCGAGAGTACAAAACCTACTGCAAACAACACTAGAGTAGTGTAAGAGTTAAAGTAATGTTTACATTTTTTGGTAATTACTTTCTCTTAGGTTCATGAAAATAACATGAAATTTCGAGTGTACAAGGTCTACTTGCTACTTGAAACAACACTAGGGTAGTGTAAGAGTAAAGAAATGTTTACATTTGTTAATTATTTTCTCTTAGGTTATAATATAACATTTAGAACTTACAAAGCCAACTTGAAACAATACTTGAGTAGTGTAAGGGTTTACATTAGTTAATTACTTTCAATTGCGTTCAAGAAAACCTTTTAAAGCCTACTTGAAATAACACAATGTTAGAGTTAATGTAATGTGTACAGTTTACAATTAAATACTTCACACACTACAAGATACTCCTTTAATAATAAAATAACACGTTAAATCCGTAATAATAAATCATGATTTCATAATAGTAACAAATACCCACATAAATTACTACAAAGTACCTATTACATTTAGTCTCGCATTACAGTTATCGGTTATTAATTTCCAATTGTTATTTACGACAAACTCGGCGATGAAACTATTCGCGTTGTAAACATTTAGCTTCTTGTTTACGCAATAAAATACGATTCATGTACAGACTCTTGCCCGAGGCGTCTGTGGTTTGTTTGTAAACTTGGCAACACTGCATCGAGGTGGATGACCAGGCAGCTCGATCCCAATCACGGTTCCCGTCCGTCTGTCTGTCCGTCTGCTTGACGTCGTGTTCGCGATGGACCGTGAAAAGTAACCCAGAAAAACTGGCCTATTGTCCGACCAATTGATGGTACCTTTTTATAGATCGGAACACGTGAGTTTTTGCTCCAAAACTAGCAGACGTCTTTACTTAGGATGTTTTTTTCTTTGGATGTTCTGTATTTTATATTACGTACCAATATACATTGTGTATGTAATAAAGTGTATTGTATGTATTTAAATAGTTTTTTCGAAACCTAAATTAATTTCTCCTGGACCAAGTAGTTATTAATAATCGGCGTGAAACATTGCACAACGCTCTTCATACTTATGCACCGAAACATAACATTATGCATGAACATAATTAAGTTTTTCTAGTAACTCTCAGGTCGCGAAATTAACTCTTTTACTTTGTTTTAGGTGCAACTCCAATTCAGCTTTCCAGCTACATTAACAAAAGTATTTTCTGCTTGCATACTTTGTACTAAAGACATGGAATAATTTAAAACTCAAACAGTCTTCTGATGAAAAGGCCCGTTGGTTTTGATAGCACGCCCCTCCCCCTTTCAACTCGCAATACACTCTATACTTTGGTTATTTCTCCTGACATAGAATTGAAATTATTTTGAATTCGCTCCGTGCCTTTTACACACATCGGCTTGCGGCCGTGTTTTCAATGGTATTAATGTTTTCAAAAGTGGCTAGGAAAATGTTGTTAGAACAGTTTCTAATGCAATTAAGCAGTCCAACATTTACGAGTACAATTATTTTTTAAACTAATGTAGCCACGGGCGGTAATGAGGGAAAAAATGGAAGTAAAATCACCTATTTGTATATAAGTTGCAGACTAAATGCCGTATTTTTTATCAGTTTATTTTATTACCCCATGACAGAAGCGCTTCTGGTTTGAAGGCCCTTTGCCTCTTCTACTAAGACAGCCCTTAAACAAATAATATTTTACATCTCTCCATCAATGATTCGAAACATTACTGTTTATATTTAGGAATAAGTAAAGATTTCATCCTTGCGATGTTTACTCAACTTTTATTTTCGGCAGGTGATCAATCTTTCAACAATTCCTGGAATGTGCAGTTCATTTTATTGTTGAACTTTTCACACAAACACTGAAATTTGGCTAAAAGAATTCCTTTAATCAGGGCAAAAGAAATGTGATGAATTAGTTGATAGAAGCAAACAAGATTGAAATGTGGGCTTGGGAGAGATTTGTTGCAGTTTCTGATTTCTTCCGGAAATTCCAAGACGGCTAAAATATATTTGACCTTTTGTTTGAGTTCGTTGTGTATTTCTTTGTTATTAGATTAAAATATGTGCAAGACTAATGTACACTTTACTAATTGATCACTTAGCATTGTACTTATGAATAATATCAGTAAAACAATTTTAAATACTTTTATGTTCAATTTATTACAAAAGTATAATGTTTCAATTGTAAATCTTAATATTTAGTTTCACAAACGTCTGAACCGATTATGATTAATATTATAATTATTAATGTAGACTATCGTAATTGATAATGCAATTTTTTAATAATTTGTCTATATCGACATGAAAGATTTATTTAAAAAATAGACCAAAACGTTGATGTTACTTCTGACTAAAATTTATTAAAACAAGGAGAAATATTTGGTAAGGATAGATATATGCTAGAGTGAATATAAACAATAGTAAGAAATTGAAATATGATAATTTTAAAATTTAATAAACGAAAATTAAAAGTTTTGATTATTATTGTCAGATAGAATACCCTATTTTAAAATTCGATTTGAAGTAGGCCTACTTGAATTTTTGAAATAAAATTTTAATATTTTACCAGACCCACTTTAAAATACGATACAAGAAACATTAAAATCGTTACAATCTATTGCGTCAAATAGTAAACACGTAATCAATTTTATACACCGGCATCAAAATAACCTTATTCAAATCCATGGACTTGTATTGAAACAAGATTTTTTAATTAATTATGTGAGCTTTACTTCATCGAAAATTGTAGTAGAAAACTTTTAAGATGAGTTTTACAATAATAAATTTCCCTCCTTCTCCCACCTGAATGGTTTTCAATCTGTCCAGCTTTCAAGACCCTTAATATCGCAATGAAAGTAAACATTATATTAAGTGTTTGTAAGTTTAGTACACAGTCTCGCTGGCAACAAATTAAAATAATTTTAATCAGAAACAAAAGTATTCATTTGAAGGTTGGAAATGAAGGCTATGCGTGAAAAAAAAATAGTTTTCAGTAATTTGATTAGGATTTTACCTTCAGGGCCTCTCTGTAGTGAGTACGGTCGTAGCAATCCAAAGAGTGTGCACATTTATCACATTCCTATTAGGTCTCCCTTGACCAAATCTTGTTCTTTTCAGATACTGACGCATTAGTATTCGAGTACTTGGAGTCTTTATTCTATGTTCTTTTCTTTCTTTTGTTCTTAAAGCGATGTTAGCAGAAAGATAAACAACGAGAGTCGGTAATTTATTAGAATTTTGAAAGACTTGCCTAACTAGTCTTGTTCATACTATGCATCTCGTAAATCAAACCATAGATGATTTAATGATAACTCCAAGTTTTTAAAGTACAAAATCAATGGGTGTTACAATTGTAACAATGTTTATCATCAATTCAAATAATTGACTTGCAAGCCTGTGATAGTTTCATATTAGCAAGTTGTAACAATCGACTGGGTTAGGAATACATAAATTCCATTGCTTATATGATATAAGCCACAGTGATTTAATGTTTATCAGTCATAAAAGAGAGGCACAACACAGTCAGGTTGAAATAAATAGGAAGAGATTTATTTGTTTATCTTGATTCATATTCATAAAAATATCATCAGGGATTAGTCTGTAATGTTGTATACACAGCACAATTAATATACACTCTTTGGAATGGTTATTATTGGGGTATATAATTATTGTATACCACCTCAAAGAATGTATATATTAACTTTTTTATATGTGAAGGTATTTGGATCCTCTTTTCAAACTGTGAGACGAGTCAATATTTTTGTTCATCTTTGATTACGTCATGTGATGATGTTTGAATGAAATAATATACTGTCAAAATAACACATAAAATATAGCAATAGGCCCTATACATTACTAAATTACTAATGTGTTAGTTGTGGTGATACGCAGAACCCAAAATTTTTATTTATTGTGTGTGTGTGGGGGGGGTGTGTTTCAATTGATATATGTTTACACATCTAGCAGTAATTCATACGATTTATCATCAAGCTTACCTTGTGCGATCGATATAAATCCCACCATTTCTCCCCCCCCCCCAATTAACATTCGAATGGATTTTTATATCATTACAGAATTATAAACCAAATTTCCTTGAAGCAGTCAGAAGGGTTG
Organism: Aphrophora alni; assembly: GCA_963513935.1. NCBI lineage: Eukaryota > Metazoa > Arthropoda > Insecta > Hemiptera > Aphrophoridae > Aphrophora > Aphrophora alni. The sequence continues at coordinate 65,601,957 of OY740769.1, read as the reverse complement.
TATATGTCTTCCGAACACCAGTGAAACCTTCACCAAAGGTTTTAATGTTTACTTACGTCATTATAAATGATAGTGTAGTCAAACAAAGGTGAAGGTCAAGAACTCAAGGGCATGAAAGTGATATACGACGGACAGGACAGACCAAACTCTAAACGTGTCAGTAGACCCTAGGGGATGTTTAGGGTTCTACACTTGCTTGTTTGTTTAGGATCTACCCTTCGACAGGTCAGGTCTGTTTCTCCCTGTCTACAGTCCCCACTAAAATCTCTGCAAGAAAGTATTACAAAGTGACAACGAATATGACTGACATGTGGTCTGATAGGAGTTTTGATGAATTAACTAAATCAATATGTCGGAAGGAAGGGAGGGGATGAATTGTTGTTTAGTAATGTATGATTGGAAAGTTATAATTACTTGTAAATATTATTTATTCTTATCACATTTTACCTTATTTTCTCGTATAAATGTTTAGATTTATACGAATGAATTGAAATACAACTTTCCACACAAAAATCTTTCCAGAAATGATTTTTTGTGGAACGGTGTGTTTTAATTCATTTGGTTTTGAAGTTTCCCCAAGTGTAGGTAATTACAGTTGATTATAAGGGTTAAATTAAAAAATAAAAACACCCTTTTCAAGTCATCTAAACCCATCAGTATTTTTTGAAAGCGTGTCTATACGCTTTAATAGGATTAGGTAGATCGATTTTAAACAAATTTATAAGTATAGATTTTTAGTGGTAGAATAATTCTTTTTCTGATTTGAATATTTTGCTACAATAATAAACCATTTTAGTTAATATTTGTAGATCCGTTGAAAAAGTATTTAAAAACAAAATTGAAAAACTATGTTAAATTGGAACTCAGCGCTCTAATGCACCCCACACAATGAGTTTAATAAAAAAACATGATTTCGTACATTCCTAAAATGTTTTATTTTCTTTGTTTTCATAAAATCTAATCTTTTGTGAGACTTTCTCTTAAAAACTGATTTAATGTGATTAGGACCATACGTTTTTCGGATTAAACTTCATTTTGTAGATAGTGAGTGACAAAAAAACACAGACATATATTACTCTGAAAATAATCTACACGACGAAAATGATTTAAAACATAATAAAGGCTACAATATTCATATAATGAGACTTTTTCTAACTAAATAATATAATTAACTTTTAAGCAACGATTTAGAAAACACCAACCCATAAGAGAATATAATTTACAGAAGATATAATTAACAAAATAAAAATGTATATACGAATATCGTATACCCGTCTGAAAATATTCCAGAATTCCTTCAATATTGACACTTTGTTGGATAAGAAGAAAATCCACCTCTGATAACCTTAATTAACTGATTGTGAGAAAACTGGGGACTCCTAACCTAATATATTTTAAACTTGCGGAGGTGATATGTCACTAAGTGCTTATATCATATGTCCAAGTATATCTTTCATGCGTTTTAAATGTTAATGTGCAAAGCCTAAAGATGAAACGGACGTAGTATATTTCAAAAGAGCAACTCTAAAGATGTTTATTTAAACAATTCATATAGACTTATTGATATTAAAGACATGCAGTTAAAAGTAACGTAGATATTGAATTCACGTCCTGCAGACTGTTACATGCAAGGAAACTAACTTCAAGGTCGTAGTGGCGCACTTGGCACACGCTCCGCGCTGTCTCCATTTACATTATTAAAAATGTCATTTCATTTATTAATTATTATCATTATCTGCAGAAAATAATAATTTATCAACTTCATACTACTTGGTGGGGGTCGGTTGGAAATAGAAATAGTAGCAAGATACAGTACTCCCATCTGAAGCGATGGTTCTAGTCAGGGTATATGCTTTGGCCGAAATAACAATAGAATGTTTAAAATTATACATATAATTATTTCCAAAGATAACTTAAATAAATTTAAATTATACAAACATACAGCCACGTAGGCCTAAATAAAACATTTAAAAAAAAGTTTAATAAATACTGAGTGATTTCAATTTCAATTTTTCTATTACGAATTTTATCTTTTTTATAGGTCTAAGAGCGAAAAAAAGTAGCCTGGGAAAGTTTATTGGATTTAAGAAGTTAACTTTGGGTGTATAACACCCTCCTCCAACTGGCAACTCAACAAATAATCATAAACGTAGCCTTTCCTCGTGGGCCTTTAAAATAATAATTTGGGAAAGGAGTTGGAGTTGGCCCTATCAAATTTGTGGTAATAATGTTACTAGCTAATTACTGTTTGCAATATTGTTGTCTATGTAAAATTATCTTCAAATAAGGTGCAACACGGCATATGATTTTATCTGCCACCCCCTCCACGCAATATTGTTTTTAAGCTACAGAATCCTTTACACGAAATATGAAAAATAATTCTATTCGAGTCCCCTACACTTCCAAATAATTATTTATTTGTGGGCCACGAATTTGAACAGAATTTTGCATCTAAAGACGACTTTGTTAAGATTGTTCTTTAATTTTGCTGCCCTCTATGTAATCAAACTTTATTCATGGTGGTTTATAAAAATGTTTTAAATTTCTAATAGCTGCCATATTAGATAGTGGGAATTTAGAGACCTTCAGTTTAAACGGATTTCTCTTTACGATATTACTTTTAAAATGATGTGTCACTATTTTTATGGTAGTTTCCATTAAAAATTTTGAATGGAAAATATTGTACTATACGACAAAAAAAGATAAACTTTAAAATGGATATAAAATCCACTTTTTTTTTTTTTTAGAGAAGATCGATTTTTGGCATTTATTTATAAATCCATTTCTATTTAAAAAATATATACGTATTTAACTTTTGGGCCATTTTATTAAACCACATCTTATTTAAAATTGTTGTTAAATTAAATAATCCCAGTGATTTTCAAGAAACATGAACCCCATTTTAGATAGGACAATATAGAGACATCTAATTTTTCTAAAATCTTTCTTACCTTTAAAATGATATTCACTCTATGGGGATTTCCATATATCCAAAGTTACCTACTTTACTTCTCTAAAGGTTCCACACATTGCATTTAAAAAAATTATTATTATTTAAAAAATAATTAATTTAAAGCAGGACTTTTGTCATTTACTTATTAATACTAAATGCTTGTTTAGGTAACTTTCAATTTTCAAAATAAATACATTTTGACTTTTGACACATATTATAAAACTGAAGCTTATACTTATACATTAATGTTAAATTAAATTTAAATATCCCTGTGGTTTAGGAGAAAATGATCCTCATACAGATACCCAGCACAAAAATAGAGACTGTTTTCACAAATTGATTTCTCACTCAAAATCAAATGAAATCGTAAACACAGAAATCTATTTTTATTATTCCTTTTTATCAGTTAAGGATAGAGAGCATTTTCTATAGTAAACTTTAAAAATGATTAATACAATTTGAATTCAGCAGAATGTGGGGGAGTGCTGTGCTGTGTATCCCAGTCGACAGAGTTAACCGTCAAAAATACGCAAGTTCGAGCCCGGGTGATGACCTTTTGAAGTTGTAGTACGGTGATAATTTCAATTGGTTTTCAATGAATGCATGAAAATAATACATTTATTTTCATAATTTTAAAATATACATATTTACATTCACCTCATTAAAAGTCAGTACAGTAATAAATAATTTTCATAAATTGAATGAAATCATCAAATATTATATAGCTAATTTTCAGTTTATTTTTGGCTAAAAAACTTGTCTGAATGAACTACTGTAAATGTCATTGTTTGTACCGGATTCGGTAAGAACCTGACAAAAGTTGTGAACACTGGAGCGGATAATTCGTAAAAAGCCCCGGTTTTTATTTATTTTTTACTACAAATCTGTTTAAAAAGATTGTAAAACATTTGGTAAAACACGGGAGAATTAGAGAAACTAAGAAACATAAAATAACAAACATAAACCACCTCCCCCCCCTCAAGAGGTGTATCTTGTTGTTCTAGATATCAGTAATGGTTATCAAAAATTTCAAAGTTGAAAAGAGTAAGGAGTTGTTCACTGTACGATAACCTGGCGTCTGTAATTGTTTCCCAGGTAACTTTTATATGTCCCAGAGGATATCACTAACGGAGGGTCTAAGAGAAGAGTAGGGATCTGGTAGGCAGACACTTGCCAAGAGGTCATGGAGTTCCTGTGGCCACTCACTACTCAATTCACCTTCCTATAGTTCGTTCCCACCTGTTCTTGAGGTTTTTTTAATGTATTGTTGTATGAGGTGGTAAACTATGTTTAGAGACTTTCATCAGGTTTCAGTTCTCACCATAAGGACGTCTGAAATGGCTGCATATCCAATATGGAAATTAGTTAAAACATATAAATTAAACGACGTCTATTTAAATGGTATATGCACGATTTAGGTTATACATTTCTTATGGATTTATTTAGTTCTCTGGGAATGTTGAAGTCCTTCGTACAAGTGAAAGGCTAAAACACAATCTTTAAAGAAAATCTTACTAAAAACCAGAGATAGAAATTTCCTCACCGTTAATGATATTAGTTGAGAGTACATAGGTCAGCTGACCGTAACGACTGAGTGAAGAAATATAACACTAGAGTGCATCAGAAACTAAAACCTGATGTATTATTACGGGTTACTAACTTGAACACCCGAGACCATGAAATGCCCACTAATAACAATAATTTGGTACCGTTTATGGACCACCCTATATATTAATTTTGGTTCGATGTTTCTCAAATTTAGTACATTTTCTTAGTTTTACGAATCTTTGGACTAGTAATTAACTGAAAATCTTGGTTAATAAATTTCAAAATGGCGAAGGATTTGAAGATTTGAAACAATTGTTATAAGATAATAACGATAACTAAGTCCCACAACATCCCAACTTAAAAATGTACATTCAGTGATGCCATGGCGTGTTTTATGAATAGAATTTCATTAAAACAAAAATGTTAAACAAAACTTTAAAATTTAAACAACATCAGCAACACTAGCTATAGTTATTGAAATTTTAAATTATATTTGGTCAAATATTGAATTGAAGATATTTATTGTTCGTTGATATGATTAATAATAAAAAAAAATAGTGATAAAATTTAAAATTATTTTTTAACTAGTTTTTTACTTTGTATATAATACGAGTACATACATTAACCTACAATAGTTTTTTTTAATTTAGGGAATCGTACATAGTATATTAATACTAAGGTTAAAGTTAGGAACAGAGTGCATGTCAAAATAAACGATGCAAAAACATTGTTCTAACTTTCTTACTAACCCAATACTAAATAATAACAACCTAATGTATTCATCACCAAAAATGTCTAAAGTTGAAAGTTGTCAATAAAAATGTGAAAAGTATTCATGGACGCTGTCTTTGAAGATATATTTATATTTACATAGGTTTCTAAGCTTGGTTCCCTTGTCCTCAGCGTATATCTTATGCCCTATGGACTCTCAAACCTTTATTTATTATGAGAAGCGTCGAATACGTTTTGTTTGGGTTCTTAGAAGCTACACTTCAGCAAAATTTGATCAAAATCGTTAGGGCTAATTTTGAGAATATCGTAATTTGTTTTTTTAATGGCAGCTGCTCCGAAGTTTTCAATTATACATATAAAAAAAAAAGGAAAAGAAACCTCCAGAGATTCCCAAAATATGCACATGAACCAAATCCGAGTAAAATAAATAGACGTCCTAAACCTGTAAGTACTATATATATCCTTTAGTAATTTTAGCAAGGTAAACAATTACCAATATATATTGGTAATTCAACCAATATCTGTATATATTTCCTTACTTATTCAGGTAAAGTGGTGATACCTGTAAACAGTGTTTTAGTAACCTAAGAATTGTTTGAATGCCAATTAGATAAACTCTGATGAGGTTAGCTATTGTCAAATACCTAACCAATGGTGATAACGGCATTCCAATAATCAGATGAAGTAAAGACACTGAATTACGCAAACAGCTAATTTTGTTAATTATGAATTAAGAATGTATGAACTTTGTGTATATACAATCTTGAAAAGATCTTCTTTTTTTTGTATGAATTTAAACCTATTTTAAAGTTTGGTTGAATTTAACTTATGTGGAACACCGTTATTTGTAATAAAAGAATTATTTCATTGTCAACTGTTTAAAAACCAAAGTTCACATAACACACATATTAGTGACAACCCAACCAACAGTATATACTTTTACGTTATATCACAGATTTTTGTAAGAGTTGTTTTGGTGAATTTAGAAGTTATTCTGCATTTTATGTAGTTATGGGAAGAATAAATGAAATAAAAAGCTAGTAAGTTTGTACAGTAAATAATGTGTTACAAATTTTGAAATAAATTGAACGATATCTCCTCCTTTTGATCTCGTGGTGTATTTTTTTTTTTTTTTTTTGTTTGGAGTGAATAACAAATGTGTTTCGTATATATTTCATATAACGCAGAAAACTCGACATTTGTTTGGACATATCACAAATAAAAATTGTCACAAAGCGTAGTATTTTAGAATAACGTAACCTATTCCATTCGTTACCATTTCTCTCAAAATTAAAGTCGATCAGATTAATAATTAAAAATGTTCGCTTTCATTAAAATTCAATTAGTAAATTTTAAACTAAGTTCAAGTTTCAGAAATGTTTTAATAAGTTACCTAATAAGTAATAACTAAAAAAATAACTAAATAAAATAGTCTACTAAAACTAATACTTAAATTATTTGAAACTGTATTAATCATTTTAATATCGTTTACACTATCTAGAGTATTGCTAAAGAAAATGAACTAAGTTTCGCAAAAATCAATTAAACCTAGTTATTAAACCTTGTCAACCTTATAATATTTCTAGTAAATGTATATTTTCTATTACTCTATACAATTAAATTATAGAGGTTACACGGAGAAAATATTTGTTTAGTATAGTACTTGTAATAAATACTGCCACAATATACAAGGTCCATTTAAGTATCATTATTAAAATAACAAGTATCATCTTTTACAGTTAATTCAAGGTTTATCATTTTTCGAGGTAAAATATAATTGTATATTTTCATATTCTTCTGGTCGAGTGTTTTATTCAACAAATGATCACCTGAAAGGCGTTCTTAATTGTTATTGGTAATTAGTCTAATGCCACTTGTGTCTCGTCCAATTGTTTGACTGAAATTTGTTTACCACAATTTTTTCATCTTCAAACTTTTGAATCACCAAATGTGAAAGAAAACTGAATTTTCCTCAATAAACATTATTTGTACAATGCAATATGAGAAGATTTTTCTGTGACAATCTAATCTAACTACATCCATTGGTTTTACAAACTAAATAGATCGTCCATCTCCATGTTATGGAGTTGAAGCTTAGAAATTAGATATCCATCTAACAGCTCATTTCTAATAACTTTAAGGACAGTGTACCGTATTGCATGTTCTCACTCCTCACACTAGCGTATTCTGAACATAAACCCACAAAACTACAACTTTTCAACCCACGTGTTGAGCCTCACATTGTCATATGGAATGACATCTTATTAGATTTAAATTCTGGAGATTGTACTTCACTGTCAGTAACTTATGTGTATATGACAACCGAGGATGGAAGTTTCAAACATTTACAAAATTTCGTTTTCATATTTAAAAGTCATGCTTCATGAAACACATTATAATGAGCAATTAAAATTTTACATTCATTTGAAAATCAGCTGTTGATAACTATTTTTTGTCGTTATGTATTTATAGATTTTAGCTTATACAACGTTATGACAAATGTTGAATTTCAACTTTTAATGTATAACGTAAAATCAAGAACTATGACCTCTTTTAACAAGTTTTTACCTACCGGTACCTTTTTTAGTTCCCCAAATAGTAGGGCCTAGTAGGATATTACCATCATTTTACAATATCTTCGTCTAAGCAACTTGCTTCCAATTATTTTTACTTTATCTCTTGAAGTGTTGGTATCATGTCTGTTGAATCCCCAAAGGGTAAACAAACTAAACAATTGAATCCTGACGGATTTCTTCCTAGTGTTTTCATTTTATTAAACGTTCATTCAATAGAAATTTCGAAGCCTATATCTTTGACAAGTGAAGGACCTTTTGTCAAAGTCTAACATCGAGATCAAGATAGCATTATCTTCCACCCAAACCTTTAAACATGTCATTTATGTGTTCAGACTTATTGCGATATAAAAATAAATTATAAAAAAGGAAAAGGATGAAAAAATTAGTTTCCTTTTGTAAAACTTATCTTTGTAGAGGCCACTCGAATATGTCAAAGTTGTCTTTACGAAAAAGAACCTCAGTTTAGTTTTGTTATTTTAAAGTATTAGTAATATGAGCTCGGTCGGTTAGATTTGAGATTCCAAAGATGGCATGGAAAGACATTTCGTTGACTATTTTAGATGTTGGATTCTGAAGAACGTGTTTGGATTTCGGATAATGACAATAGTCGCAGTGAGGAATTCTATTTATAGTTACTAATCCGTCAAATGATATCGAGAAATCCTTTGGAGTCGTCTTGTTTATTTAAGATACTGATTAGCATACGGAATATATTAAATATATTTAGTTAGTTCTCATTTTATTCCTTCTGTTATCTTTTCTTTACAACCAATTTCAAAGATTGTATAATTGAAAAGAAAGAGTATGTATCTGGTTTAATTTATATAAAACTTTCATATGTTATTTATCAGAAGTACGTTTATGGTCTGGAATATATATTTTTGAACACATTCTTCTACAATTTGAGTTGCAATTGTTAAATCATTTTTTCTTTGTTTTAATACAGACATCTCAACTTCGTCAAGTTGAACAAGTTGAAAAACAAGTTATAAAATACCACTGGATAATATGATAACTATTTATATTTTCAGTAATTATATTGGAGTCAAGTTTTACTAAATTATTAAAATCAATCGTTCTGGAGTGATTTCACTTTCAAATATTCTTCTCCTTGTTATTAGTAAGAAGAAGATTGTACTTAATACAATCATCTTGTTCTAGCAGAAATTATAGTTATAGCAACCTATTTACTGATTAATTTTAATTTTCCGCCATCTTAATTGACTTAGCTAATTGATTGTTATCTTTTAACGTAATGCAATCCTTTCTGATCAGGTTTGTATTAGTATTAGTTTTGACTGCTCAGGCCTGGCTTTAGGCCTCGGTTCCTTTCTTAGGTTATGTTTTAGTTTTAGTTTCTACCCTAAACTACCAAGCAATGTTGGTGTTTTACTTTTTTTTATCTAGGTTTATCACTTGATAATAGGAGTTGAATATACTTTCGAATGGTCATATATTAGCTTTATACAAATGACGTCAAATTACCCCATTCATGAATTAATTTAATGAATTTTATCCCATTATATTATATTAATAATAGGTTCAGTTCTGAAACCTATGTGACAGGTTTTGCGTTAAGAAATTTGTCTCAAATGGACATAAAACCAAAAATACTCTTTACAGTAGAGCCGCTTTAGTTGCGCGAGTGACGCGAACTTGGAATATGTTCTGTTTAATTTAAAAGGGTTAAAATAGTGCGCAAATCGATCTTTCTAAAACAATGAACTTCTTACATTATACATCGCTATAAGCAGATATTTTTGTCTTATACAGAGTGTCTAGAAAATATTGTCCTAAATTTCATAAAGGTGAAAATAAGAAGAAAATAGTTCCAATAAACTCAGTCCGGAAATGCTTAGTTTTCGAATTATTCCCATTTTGTTTCATTACTAAATATCTTTGGAAATAGAAAAAATATTACGAAAATTTGGTGCCATACGTAATTGATACGTAACCTTTTACCCCTGTACAAAAAACCAAAACCTTCTTATGTATATTTTCAAAATCACGGGCACTTAAAATTTGTAATATCAAATATCTCTAAAACCGTGAACTTTCAAAAAAATTCAGAAAAAAAAAGTTACTATTTTAATGACAAACAAAACGGGTTCTTAATTATTTTCCGTAGCTCAAAAGATAAATGAGTTCTCGGCTAAAAACTAAAATCATAATTTCTTACTTTCACCTACAGAATATTCTGGTGAAATATATGACAATATTTTCTAGACACCCTGTATAAATCTAAAATTAAGTAAGGTGGATGTTTCTGACTCCTCTGTACACTTTAGGACTGTTTTGTCATCGTTATCTTCTACTCGCACAGCTTAATCATGGTTAAAGGTTCATACATAAACACCAAAGTAATAAGTCTCTGTGAATAATATTCGTTGATCTCTTTAACCTCTTCTTTAATTGCTTTTATACAAATGTATTCTCACTTTCATACATTTCTTATACTTCGATTTTTAAGCTACTGTAACAACAGTGTCATCTGCTGTAGGCTAGGTAAATGTACGCAATCAATTCATTCCAAACCTAACTTATGTAAAAATTAATTTCCTACTGTTAACATTTAGTTCCGGGGGCAGTTCATCCAAACGGTGGCACAACAATAAGCATCAACGTAATTTTCAAATAAATCAGGATTGAACATTGCACAAAGCCATTAAAAAGAGACAAAGCAAACATCACTCTCTTTGTCTCTTGTTCTACTTTATCATATCGATTGTCAACAGTCTCGATTACGCTGTAACTCACAATGACAGTAACCGTAAAATAAAATCAAATCGCAATATCGCAACGATACAATGAGAAATATATGTACGAATTGTCACACTTGGCTGCAATCAGAGGTATAATAACAAATCAGCTGTAGCATTGTCCTTGAACTCCCCCCCTCCTTCTCCTTACTATACATGCAACGTTTAAATTACAACTGGCAGGACAGATTAATAGACACACGACTTACACGCGTGTGTACACACCTCCAGAACTTATGCAACAATAAGAGATCATGTCATGACAAAGGAGAAATGAAATCCGACGATGACTGCATACACTAGAACCTATACTTTAAATATAAATTATAAAAAAAAACTCAACAACTTGCAAAATCAAATTATTATTATCGATAACGTTTCAATACCTCGTTATGTACATATCGACATATCGTGTTTAATTGAATGGAACAAGTTTTATTATTGGTTTATGAAGTAGGCTACTTTCCATATTTATAATCTTAAATATTAGCTATTGAAAGAAAATACTGTAACTTGCCACCACAAAGTCACACACCAGATAACTTATCCGTCAATTTCTATCACTATAGGCCTATCAGACAGAAAGAAACCTGCGCAGAACCGTCACCTCGAGAGTGGCTCGCGCACGCATGTAGGGGCGATGGCGGGGAGGGGACTGGAGCGATTTTTGCCACAATATAAAGGAATTTAAAACCTATAATTTAATGTCTTATTGCATTTTTTTACTTTGTAAAATATTTAAATTTACTAATTGTAGTTGTCAGGAACATAAACGATACACATTCACAGTTTTTTAGCGCTGTAGTAGGTTTGAAAGAGAAAATATTAAGCCCTACGTAATGAAGCAGCGGGGGGTATATCTGGCCTAACTCGGGCTCTCCATATCCCACCACAGTTCTGCCTGCGCGAGACAAAACTGGTGCTAGGTTCATTTCTAAGCGGTACTCCTATAAGTAATAGTAATCATTTTGTAAGTTCCGGCATGAAAAGTTACCTGGTCTGATTGAATTTCGAAAGTGAAACTAAAAAGACGTCACTTTAACCACTCATCTGTTTAGCCATAAAATAATCTTTTAACCCAGGCTAGGGAAGCAAATAGAAGGGAGGACACGCCCCTTACACCAGACAGAATCAAAGTCTGAGGCTACTGTAATTCAAAGTAAAGAGAGAAATGTTAATAAAATCTACTAGACTAAAGTGATTACAACATGTTAACGTATGTAGAATTATCGGATGCCCAAAACCATATTAACTAGTCAAATAAACATAAAAAGGGTGAAATGGAAAGATGTATAAGACCTAGAGGAAGAGCTGAGGGAGATGAGGATCAGAAATTGTAGGTAGATATCTGCAGATGGAGACAAATCATGATGGAAGTCAAAGTCACGGACTACAAAGTGGGAGGGTAAGATAGGGTAATTTATCGTACCCTGTCAATTAAGAATCATAGGAATAAGAGCTTTGCTTTTAACTCGGCAACATGAGAACACAGGCATGTAAACTACTTGTAAAAACATCTTTGTTTTAAGTTTGATGAAAGATTTTGTATGATACTATCAAACTCCATTAAAAAAAAAAACAATTCAAATATCTTGACTGTAATGAAAATTATAGTATTGATCCCTGTAACTATTAAGGCTTCACAAAATGTTACCATAGAAAGATTACATGTTAAATTTCAGTGATAGTTGGAAATGAAAACCTACATGAAATATAATTCTAGTTCGCGATAAATTTGGTAAATACTAAAATAAACACCTACAATTTCTAACAACTAGAAGACAATTTCTAAAAACAATTTGTTATAAATAGATTTTCTTTTGCATATCATGGTCTTTAGAGGAAATACAATTTAATATTAAAATTTGAACAAAGTACCAAAACGTGTAATGGGAAACATGGTAGGTGCTAAGTTGGCCGTCTCCATGACAACAGCTGTAACATCTACATTTCCAATATGGAGATTAGCTAACAATGTGCTAAGTACTTACAACTTGTAGTTTCCGATTATTCCTCTTGCGTAAAGTTTCGATAACGCGCCAAGTATATAATTGCCGTATCGTGTTCGATTGAATTAAATGGTGTTGAATGGTAATGATGGAAATAAAAAGTTTTTATTGCAGCTTTGTATATACCTGATGGCGGTGGTTATTTTCATACCTTACCACCCAATGTCAAGTTTAATGCTACTTACAATGTTGCAATCCTCTACAAGTTCTTTCAAAGAGTTTCTGTTAAATACCTGTTTATTTTATTGTTATACGATAATATGGTCCTCACTTGCACTTATTTAATTGTTTTTCCATTGTGGCAAAATCGTAATTTATTTTCCGTTGGTCATTATACTTGTAATGTTAGTGATAATTTTATTAGAAATAAGATGAAAATTATAAAGGAGAAAACATACATTTTTGGACTGTAAAAATATTCTCTCTCTCTCTCTCTCTCTCTCTCTCTCTCTTTCTCTCTCTCTCTCTCTCTCTCTCTCTCTCTCTCTCTCTCTCTCTCTCTCTCTCTCTCTCTCTCTCTCTCTCTCTCTCTCTCTCTCTCTCTCTCTCTCTCTCTCTCTCTCTCTCTCTCTCTCTCTCTCTCTCTCTCTCTCTCTCTCTCTCTCTCTCTCTCTCTCTCTATATATATATATATATATATATATATATATATATATATATATGTCTAAACAGTACCTATATGCTTTACAGGGCTGAAAAGTAATGCCACAAAATTTTCAAAGCAAAACAATCGCTGCTAAATCCTATACAAACTCACAAATAAAATCTAAATTTAAGATAATAAAAAATAATGGTCATTTTCTGATAATTCCAACTTAGAAGTAATTGGCGATGATAAAAAGTCAAAATAATCCAGAATGAAATTTAATGTATTATATTTCTGATATAAAGTGTATTTTACTGTACTTATTATTTACAGTAATTTTATTTACTTTTTACTTGGTGGCATACACATTGTGTTTTAGGTCATAAGGTTTCTAATATTCTATTTTCAAAGACAAGATCTGTTTTTTTTGTTTTTTTTTTTTTTCATTTTACCTTTTCACTGATATCTTCCAAAATTTCTGACAACCCGATAATACGTTTTGTTTGAGTTTTAAATTAAGCCTAAAGAATTGTAACATTTGATATTAAATGTTGAGCTTGACTTATGAGAAAAATTATACAGTATAACAAACACACAGAACACAATTCTCACAAAAAATACGCGATGATCGTCATTTTGAAAAAAAAAATAATAATAATGTTTTTGAAGACCCGAAACTTAACAAAAATATATTTCTTCTTGAATCTTGAAGACTTGTTATTTTCATGACAAGGCACTTTGCTATCTTACGAAGACCTTCATGTGTGAAAGCAATGACTACATAAATACTATAAGACACGACATAGGATAGGGAAATAGTCTACGCTTTACGGGTGCTGTTCGTCACAAGTTTGACACACAGCTATCAGAAAGCGCTAGCAGCAGGTGCTTGACTGTACGCATCCCACTTGGTTGAGACTGTACAACTGTTGACCTCTCTCTCACAAACCTTCTCACTTACTTCCGTCAGCATAGTCAGTGTTGTCAGTTCGTGCGCTGAGATAAGCGATTCTCGACCTTCCCTCGCATCTCTGGTCCCATATGTGGCATCAGTGCGTTTTCTCTTACCCGACTGAAAAATTGTTTGACCGTAGAGCCACCTAGCGCCAGTCACATCAACTTCAGATTCTCTAGCAGAGCGACCTAGCGGGTATTGGTCAACTCAAGAATAAGCGTAGAATATTTAACATGGCCATGTCGTGTCTTATAGTATTTATGTAGTCATAGTATTAATGTAGTCATTGGTGAAAGTAAAGATTTCAAGTGAATTAAACGATGATCAAATTGATTTTAACCTCATCTAAAATTAAAACCGAACTCCTTCTTTTTCATTTTCATGAGGTCAATATTTTAGGGCATCGAAATATATTTGTAAATACAAGAGTAAACAATTGTGAAATGTATTTTCAATGATTGTAAAAACTATATAAAATTAAATATAATAACCATTTGTGATTAAAAAACCCATAAAATTAAACCAATCATAACTATGGTTATTCGTTTTGTGTTTGAAAAACAAGTTTTAAATAATTAATTCAAACATTTTAATTTTGTTTTAAAACTACGTTTTTGTTTAACACTGACTTATCAGCTTTATTAGAGCTGTAGTGGTCAGATTAAATTTATTTCTTGTGTTAACAGTAAATATTAACAAATTAATTAGAAAATCTAATTTTACCTCAGTATACTGTATGCGTTTTATTAATAGGGTATAAATTAATTAAAAACCTGTATTTACCAGATTTTCCCACAATTATAATATCTTAACGAAAACTGTGAGTCGTTATGTATTCAGCAGACAAAACAAATTATGCAAATTTCCTCGTAGGAGTGCGTCTTCCTGTTTATAATTATTTGTGTTCATACAATATAAAATTGGTTCACAAGCTTGGCAGACAGCCATCAGAGAGGAACTGACATAATAGAGCATTCTGACATATCTGACAGTATATCTGTCTCCCATCCGACCTGTCAGATAGCAGGACTACTATTATGCTAAATATAGGTTGGAGTTACAATATATAATACGGGGTATTTGGAGAGTCACTTCTGTTGAAAGTGTTTCTCTTCATTGAAATTATGAAAATGTTGCAAGCGATAAAAGATTATTATTATTTGAAATTAGCTATAACTGAGTTTGTTAATTTACCTCAGTTAAATATATTTCTTATTTTGATCAAACTTCCATATTATTGAAATCGTCGACGTAGTGAAAGTTCAGGCAGGACCACCATGTAATCAAACAAAATATATAAAATAAATTAATTTGCATATGTTTTTACTTGTTTTTACGTTACGAAATCCAAAATGTTACTTCTAACATACCATACGTCTATGCCGGTTGCCATCGTCACTACCAACACATCTAAGCTACAAAATGTATGTTAGGGACTTTAAATTTAGGCATATGCAATTATGTAATGTGCACGAGTGAGATTAGGATCTCTTCTAAGAATAGAATCAATATTTATATTATTAGGCGAAGTTATGACCTCAGAGTCCTCTCTTCAACTTAACCTCAACACTTACAAAATACATAACATTTATAACACACTTATACAAATCAAACATACAGAATATAAAAATCAAGTAAAACATACAATAATTACAAAATATAAAATTTAAAATTAACTAATCATTTATAAATCAACTCAAATAAAACGTTAACGAATGCTAAATTAACAATAACTAAGAATAAAAAGAACACAACCTCACACACACTCATCAAACCACATTCCCGAAAAAGCCCAGATGACACGAACCCTTCATGAACTACCTAATATATCAAAGTATTTTTAAGAGAATCAGGCAGTACTGTGGATTTTGACATACCTGTCGTGGTATCTATGTTAATAGGTAAGTGTAAAGATGCGTTGATAAAAATAGCACAGATTAAAAGAGTTGAAGATCTAGTCGCCGATACATTGTGGAATTGCGGACAATGAGAAGGTAGTTGGGTTGGCCAGAAAGATATGATCTACTCTTTTTGTAGGTTCTGAACCTCTACTGGCAATTTCGAAACAAAGAGGTAGGACAATAATTAGGAACTGATCCACGAAGTACATCTTAAATAAGTGGTGAGAAAGAGTAGATTGTACACAGTAAAAGATCTTCTTACACAGACTTGATTTGTGTGCCCCGTATGTAGAATCTAGTGTAAAATTGCAATGAACAAATTTATTTGATGAAAACAAAGTGTGGATGGTTAACAGGACTAGAAATATTAACAGGAGTTTTTTCTTTGATCTATTTGACTGAAATTAATGTGGACTGGAGGAAACTACTGAGAGTTCAGCAGAGTAACTGCTAAGTGCAGAGACATTTAATGCGGAGAAATAAAAAGACATTACCTTCCATAATCTATTGAAGTATCACAAGGACATTCAGGTTTTGTAAAGGGATAATTTGTTTTGGATGAAGTTATAGATACCAGGGCTAATATAAACAATAATAATATTATTTAATAATACTTCAATAATCCATTGGAAATCGAGACAGATTTAAATAGGGTTTGTATATTTATACATAGTATGTACTTACAGACGGACAGACAAATAAATTGGCTGTTTTAAAAAACACTTTTCTTTTGAAGTCTCTAAGAGATCGTCATGTTTTTGCTGTATTAGGGGTAGGATTAATTTACCAGAAGTTGTTGTTTGTGATGAACTTAAAACCTTGTTTAATCCTAATGTCAAAACAATTAACTATTTAGACAACATGCATCAATTTAATAGTGCTTAACTCTGTTAAATTAAACTCAGTACACGTTCCACGACTTGGCTCATTTAGTTTTAAAATTCATGGACAAATGTATCACATGATCGGTGGCTTGTTGCCAGTAGCAGGTCATAATATGCTGGATTATTGTGCGCGGATTTTGACGAAGCTTTAAAGCAACGACTTGGAATTGTTGTGATGTACCCTGTAACCCAAAAATTAATGACCGGGTTGCAGAGGATGATGACATATCACAATACTTATGCACAAATATTTAAATTTGTCAAATATTACATGGTAAATGCTACAGATGTACAACTACAATTATTCACAACAGGAAAGGCTTTTGATTCATGAGGTATAATTTGAAAACAAGTCAAGTGGCAGAGGTATGGAATTAGTGTCGATGGTGCCCAGTAAAATTTGACTTTATTGTGTACTCAAAAGTTCTGGATCATTAACTTGGATATACTATTTGAATCAACACAGTGACCCAATGTGTTACCTATTGCTTTTCCCATACGATGATTCAGTATACCGCACGTTAACATTCATAAAACAGCAGTAAGGACTGTTACAGCCCAATTGGAATATTATTGTTATCGTCTGGCAGTCAGAGTGACTTTCAATCTAATTCATTGCTTATGAAAACTTTTTGAATACTATGTGTTTGACAGTTATGTAAAAGTAGAAGTTTCCCTTATTGCTTATTTAAGAGCTCATCAAAATGAATTAATTGCTAATTGAAAATTACAAAGGTTAAACTCATTCCGTTCATAGTGATGCTCAGCAAAGGGGTTTCTTACCAGAAATTACAGTGGTTTTGCCATGATATTTTGTGTCTTCTCCGAGTAATACGCTCCAGAACTATCAAGATACTATGTTGATTATTGCTCGCTTTGGTAAGCCTGATAATGTAGATTGTTGCTCGCTTTGACAAGCCTGATAATGTAGATTGTTGATCGCTTTGACAAGCCTGATAATGTAGATTGTTGATCGCTTTGACAAGCCTGATAATGTAGATTGTTGCTCGCTTTGACAAGCCTGATAATGTAGATTGTTGATCGCTTTGGTAAGCCTGATAATGTAGATTGTTGCTCGCTTTGACCAGCCTGATAATGTAGATTGTTGATCGCTTTGACAAGCCTGATAATGTAGATTGTTGATCGCTTTGGTAAGCCTGATAATGTAGATTGTTGATAGCTTTGGTAAACCTGATAATGTACAGTAGATTGTTTCTCGCTTTGACAAACCTGATAATGTAGATTGTTGATCGCTTTGGTAAGCCTGATAATGTAGATTGTTTCTCGCTTTGACAAACCTGATAATGTAGATTGTTGATCGCTTTGGTAAGCCTGATAATGTAGATTGTTTCTCGCTTTGACAAACCTGATAATGTAGATTATACTTTTCATTTAGGAAGGAGAAGGTTGAATGTGCGAAAGTTTCACATGTATTTAGTGGTCTTGAATAATTACGATATATCAGGGATACTCTAGTTTTGTAAGACACAATGCGTTTAAACTAACTATTGTTAGATTTTTATCTAATGTCATAAATATAGCAATCTAAAAAAAGAAATGGATGATTTTCTAGAGTAGTTCTGTTTTTGTAACATCAAATTAGTTATTTCCCTAGATATTAAAAAAAAGTATTTAAACTACGTACTCATATATATTAAATGCTAGCCAAAGCAGACAGTCTTATTTTACATTTATTTATAGGAGTAATCTTAGTAGGAAAAACATGTAAAATTACAAAATATATGACAAATACGTTCATACGTCCAACGGACACAAAGAAACAATCTGTCTTAATTACCTTTAAAGACATTTATAAGGTTAGTTTTGATATGGCTAAATAATAAATGTAAATAACAAAATGTAATATTCGTTCATTTTGATAAAAGTCAATACATTTTTGAACTGCGTAGTATTTTTTAATTATTGCTAAATTTAAATTTGGATAAATGAACACATTACAAAACCAATATTTATCTTGTAATTTCTCATTTCGGATTATCCTAATCAAAGTATTTGATTTCATATTTAAACTGAACTCCTGTAAAATCCCTGTGGAATTTTGTAACAAAAGATGTAAAATTGTAACGAGGTCCCGGGCAGAGGCTAATTATCCTGGCCGGATGGACAAGGAACAAAAACCCTAATTGTCAGGAACAGTGGGAGTGGAAAATTCATAAAATTCATTGCGAAACTGACTCTTTAATTGCGAGTCTCCCGTTTCAGCACGGATGGATGGTGATCGCTAAAATATTGCATTGTTGAAGGATCAGTAATGTTTAATAAAGGCTTTGCTTTTATCGTTAGTGAACGTTTAGGAATGTGAAAATAACGACGGGTTTTTGATAAAATATAAAACTATTTAACGGAATATATGTTAACGTTAACAAATGAGGACTACACGATTTTTCTCAAAGGAGAATACAAAATTAAACCATATCATTCTACGGAAGGCATAGACTATATATATTTATATCTTATTATATTATATATCTTGTTATTTTTTAATAGAACCTAATGACCACGACTTTGTTTGACAAAAATATAAAAATAATTCTTGTACAAAATTTGTATATATTAAAACGAACTCAAGCGATTTTGTTCAAATTTTGTTATTGTAAACTTTAATTTGACTTGAAACCTTGGTTTACTTGACAAAATATTAGGTTGTGAACCATTTGTAAAGAACCAAAACGAACGTTGACCGCCATTAATTAATGGCAGCATTAAGATTTATTAGGATATTTCCAAATTACTGAGTAACTTAATTTTCAATTTCATACTGTTTCAATCATTAACAACATTAACTCTCTGTCATAATGTGGTTGAAATGTATTGTACGAATTTTGAGGTTTAAGTTCAAACATTCAATTTTACTGGACTTTATAATCTGGTTCGAAATTTTCGAAACGATTGAGATCAATAATTTTAGTTTACTAGTAAGATGTGGTCTTGTGGACAGGTGTGTGAGCATATCGTCTATAAATATGTACTGTTATTGTTGTGCCTGGATCCATAAATTTATTCTGTAAATCTCCTTGCTGTCCTAAAACAGCATAGACATTGTTGTGCCTGGATCCATAAATTTAATCTGTAAGCCTCCTTGCTGTCCTAAAACAGCGTAACCATTGTTGTGCCTGGATCCATAAATTAAATCTGTAAACCTCCTTGCTGTCCTAAAACAGCATAGCCATTGTTGTGCCTGGATCCATAAATTAAATCTGTAAACCTCCTTGCTGTCCTAAAACAGCGTAACCATTGTTGTGCCTGGATCCATAAATTAAATCTGTAAACCTCCTTGCTGTCCTAAAACAGCATAGCCATTGTTGTGCCTGGATCCATAAATTAAATCTGTAAACCTCCTTGCTGTCCTAAAACAGCGTAACCATCATTTGCCAATGAGTCTATGTTTGTTTGAATTTTCTTGGTTTGTTTGTGAACTAAAAACACATCCACTGTTTGGATTGTTCCTAAGCTTCAACTTTTGCAAACATAAATCATGTCTCATCCTCAGTCACAATTCTGTCCAGGTATTCATCGACACTTTCATCATAGAGGTAAAAAGAGGCGAAACCACATCCATATTTTATATTTTGTGATGACTAGTAAACTACTTAACCATCTACCTATGCACCGTACTTACGAAAATCTATTTTGGCAGTAATAATTTCATATAGAATGGATCTAGAAAAAATACAGTTTGTTTAACCGTTTGCACCAATTCATCATTCACAATTGAATGAAGTCCTTTTCTTTCTTCGTCACGCAATCCCTCGCAGCACTGTCACTCATCACTATTGCCATAAACTCGACACAGGCAGCGATGAATTTCAGCATCATTTTGTCCTTCTGACAAATCCTTCGCAAAGAAAGATCAAGAGGATTTGGAAGGAATTCTAGTCGGATTATATATCACACACTACAATAGATCGATTTTAAGTTGCAGTAAGAAAAGACTACTCCCATTCTTTGGACTTCATAAAGAAAGAGGAAAATGATTATTTCATTTGCATGTTTCATTTTATTCTCGTTCTGTTATAGTGATCCCAATAGATGAGGTGTATAAGTCAAGCATTAAAATAAAAATAAGTTAATATAAAAGTTAGACGTCAGTCAAACGTACTTATATAATATAAATTAGTAAGTATAATATAAACTAGGATGTAATCTTATATTAATTCTCTAAGAAATATCTGTGCCAGCCGCATATTTCCTTATTATAGGGGCGATTTTAATGACTGAACTGTCAAATTAATCAGTGTTAAAAGGCCTTTTCACACCGGCGTACTGAACGTCCTGAACGTTTGGTACGTTTTCGACAAAATAAATCGCTGCCCATGCTATCAAATGAGACGGTTCACACCGGGCGTACAGAACGTTCCGAACGTCCTGGACGTCCGCGACGGTTTTCGGAGGATCGCTCGGCGAGTGATTTTCCACAAACGTCCAGCCCGTCCATGGCCTAGCGCATGCTCAATGAACACTTCAGAACCACGTGCTCCGCTCCCCTCATTTCTGCAAAACCCCGCGTCATCTGTAGTGTGTTTGTTGTTGCTGGTGTTCTGTGCGTTTGTACCATGGAAGCGTTGTTGGAGGAAGTTCGTGATCATCCAGTAATCTGGGAAACAACACTAGAAATATACAGGAACCAGGTTATGAAGAACGCAGCGTGGGATGAGATTGCTGCAAATCCTCAGAAAGATAGTAAGTTGTCATTTACTGTAATGTAATAATATTAGAGCAATGATTATATATTTATACTCGGCTACTACTCGACTCGTTCATCGACGGAACAGAAAACCCAGTCTCAAACCAAGGAACTGGCGGAAAAGAATCTTTGCACATGTAACAACTACACTGAGTGAGAGGTGGCACTGATCCTCATGAACGAACAAGTGGACGTTTGGTACGTTGCTGGGCGGTGTGAAAGGGGCAGGTACGGGACGTCCCAAACGTTCCCAACGTCCAGGACGTTCAGTACGCTGGTGTGAAAAGGCCTTACCTGCAGATTTGTTGAATATTATTCATTTCGTTTAGAAACACTTATTTTGTAATAAATTTATTTATTTATAACACGGCTGTGATGGGTAAATAACATGTTTAACATCAAAATATTTTGAAATTAGTACGTTGAACTTATATAGTGCTTACTTTATTTGTGCAAATTCACGTTGTGTTGTAATTGATTGTTCTCAAAATTAAAAATTCGTTTCTAACAGCTGTTATATTACGTTTATGTTAACTTATATAAAGCTTACTTTATTTGTGGGGGATTCACTGATTGCAAAACTAAACCGTTAATATGGTTTATTGTTTGTGTGACAATTGGATCTGAATTTTTCATATCGCAGACTGTACATACTGTATAGCGCTTACTTTATTTGTGATTTATTGCCTACATCTCGTAAAAGCTAACGGTTTATATGGCTTATTGTTAATGTGTGACAATGTGTGGCAGGTTAGATATTCTAAATGCCGACCGCAGGAAGACCATGTGGAAACCATCAAACACTAACTGGTCGACGAGAAAATGCTAATGACAGAAATCGAAGGTTACAGAATAGTGAAGTAAACCAACAGTATCAACTTTTTAATGTCAACATGAAGTTCACACATTGTCAAAATTGGCTATTAATTTGATATTAACAATCCATATTCAATGTACAGTACGTAATCTTTCTAAGGAATGTAGATAGTGCCTAGATGAACGTCAATATATTGCCACAAAGGTAGCGTAAAAATAAATTTACAAACAGGGCTATTTAATTTACAAAACCTAATTACAAGTGATGTACCAGTTCCACGACATTATCTGGTAAACATCACTAACATCAGGAGCTATATAAATGCATTGACCTTTGCTTCGTTTGGACCCAACGTTGAAATGCCTCCAGATGTAGACCTTTACGTTTTAGAATACATGTTGCTGTCTAACAGAAAATAAGCAACTTATAGAAGCGTGTCCCGGTGTTCTACCCGTTTTCATGAAATAATCACACAAATGTCGTTATTCAAAGCTGTTCTTTGATGGACATGACTAGATTTAAATAATAATAACTGTATTAATCTTTCTACAGTGAAAGGAACTCGGAAACTGAACAGAACCTACAAACCAGTTATTGGCGCAGTATCTTTTAAAACTTTGATTTAACTTTGTTTATTTTATAAAAGAAGTCGGCAAATTATAAGACTTCAGAGCACAATAATGCATTTTTTGAACACACGTTGGTCTAAACACAAGTCATACGAAGGTTATTTTGTTGTATTGTTACTTTTTAAATTGTTGAACAATTAAATTTATCGTGAAACTCAAACTTGAATTTTTGTCTACGTATCTTAATAAGTAACACACAACTATTAACCCTAATGACTTCGTGTTACTACGGTAATTTAAATACTATTGTTAGATTACTAAACATTGTATCAATGTCATAAAAAGTCGAGTTACTGATAAGGGATAACTAATTTGAGGATAAATAACCAGTTTTAGGATCAATATAAATCTGAAGAACTATTTGGTCCAGTGGATCGCGTACCCTACACGAGAGTAACGAGTGGAGTTTAAATTTCTTTAATGACAGCCGCGAACAATTAAAATGCAGGTAATCTTGCAATCGTACACAAGTATAAATGTTATTACAGAGCAGATGTAAAAGTTATACCATTAATTTTGCTTGCAATTACATTTGCAAAGAATATTAAATTAGATAATTACAGTTAAACGACGAAGTTAGCCGACGATCAAATGAATTGTCTTGTAAATGCCAAGGAAAGAAGCAATAATTAATAAATGAGCGAAGAATTAAACGCCGGTTGTTATTAAACCATTTACTTGTTACAACTCAATTGACTTTTATTATGGTGCAAGAATGAAATAAATATCGTACATTAGTTGTCCTATTAGAGGTTAGGAATTTAATATTATGTTGACAATGAAATAGATTATATCTGTTTGACATAAAGGACGTACGTTGAAAAGAAAGAATTTACAAATGTGTTTAACTTAATCTGAAAAGCTACAGGGTTTGGAATTATATTTCATTAAAAAATGTGGGTTTTCAATATATGTTGTTAACTTTAGATACAAATACTTAGATTCTAACTGATTAATCGAAATACGCGCCTTATAGATGATCGATTATTGTATTCTTGACAGGTTAGTGAGGTTAGTATAGATAAGGTATTTTAAATATAAAAACACGCATATTAATATCGTGATTCATAAAGAAAAGCATTTAATATCTAGATGTAATTCAATTATCCATTAAATATTTTCTCCACTCCACCCCTTCTTTCTACATACTGTAATAGCAAAATTATGAAGGTTTATGAACGCATGCAAAAGAAGGGGGTGGGGTTGTAGGTTATACGGTCTTACTTCAACCCCTCCTACATCCAGGATAGATGGAAGATAAACGGTGCAAAATCATTGCACAATCTTTTTTATACATCACACATTCACAGTCGACATAGTAACAAACAAAACTATACATCTCCAAAAATGTAATTTCGGTAGCTGTCAGGAAAAATTTGACCTTGAACGTCGTCTTAGATTTTGTAGATTATATTAAATAATATTTTTATATGCAAGGTCATTAAGGTCTATTTCACTTTTGTCATAAACTCGTTGAACCATAATGATGTCGTATTATTGGATGAAATTACATTTAATAGACGAAGGAAATGGTTCGTTTTTGTGTTTTGGAGATTATTTAAATAGTAATTTTCTGTTATGAGCAATTTTCACACGTGTTAGATTGATTAATCTTCATGTTTCGCCTAATTTAAACTATATTGGTAGAGCCGATTAAAAAAATTATTAGAGCCGATTTAAAATTATTTGTGTCCCCCCCCCCCCGATAACTCTCCAACCAACATTTTTGGAGAAATGGAGACCATTAAATTTTGATTATATACTTGAGAAATACATTTCATCAAAAATTGATGAAAATCGTTAGAGAATATATTAATTTTGGTTTTTATATTTAGGCAGGTAATATCGAAATATCTCTAAAATATCTCCACATACCAAATTTAATTTAAATCGGTATGCGATTTGGGCTGTAGAACACTGGTCATCAATTTCTCGACTTATCATAACTTTTCCTATACTATCCTTTATCATATTTATGAATTGTATACGTGTAATTTTATTGCTAATATAGTGAACATTGTATTTCGTATGATAAAGTTTGGTGATAAATAAACCTTTATGAGGGAAAGTCCCCTAAGAGGTTCACTTTTAGTGAGTACGGGCTTAGCAATCCCAAGGTAATCTAGCTGGATCTTTACTTTCATTTATGTAGTCTTGGGATGGATCCCTCTCTTTCATCTTTCTTATCAGGCCTCCCTTTACCAAACTTTATTATTTTCCTACCCTGTAATATTTTTTACCCTCTTTTTTTCCTTTTTACAAGGCGATGATGACTGATAGGTTTTTTGTCTTTAAACGACTTGAAAAAATTGAGGGAATGAATTTCCTAATAATAATTTTTATGCGTATCGTTCATACTTCTGGTCGTAAACTTAACGTAAAATAAACCAGAACAGAAAGTATAATGACAGCGCGAACAAAGTACGAGATTAACCTTTAACACTGTGACAAACATAGCTTTAGATCTCTTGCCAATAGTGACACGTATGTTTCGTACAAAGAAAGAATGAAAAAACAATAATAAATATTGGATGTACAAAGAACTGTTCTTTCCTCTAATCGCTATCGCAGAAGACATCAAATGTTGTTGTATTGGTGGCCATCTATTCAAAATTACTCGTTAGTGAGTTATGACTAAAAATGAAAACCGTGACATTATTATAAAATATGTAATATCTAAAAATATACTTTACCGATTTTATCGTTTAAATTTAGTGAAACATGAAGATTAATGACACAAAGTAGTATTTTTATAAAATAGCAAATAAAAAATATTCCAGTTTAGGAATTACTGTAAAAAATCTATCATTGACTGCTCGATTTTTAATAAAATACCATTTACGCTGAGAGCAAGTAAACGCTCTATTTAAATGTATAAATATTTTTTCAATAACAACCTCTACACTATGACTGTCAACTACCGAATATTTTTATGACGATTAAATTTGTTTGGTTAATATTTCTATTATGTACGTGATGAGTAAGAGAGTTTGTGCAATGTTTTTGAATTGTTTTTCATAGAATTTATAGTATAGCCAAATCCATCATCTAATCAGTGCCGTTAAGCCAAGTTATTGTGTAATTACTTTATTAAAAATATTAATAAATAGAGCATACATTATTATTTAAAATAGAACCTCTGCTACATAAGTAGGCCATTATTAATAATTAATACTTTATTCATATCAAATATGTATTTACACAATATAATAATAAATTGATGATCCGTCATATTGAACCATATAATTACAGAAATAAAAAATTGCAAAATTTGCTAAATTATTTTAGTTATTGATAGTAAGTCATTGTACGCTGAATTTTCGTCGCCGAAGTCGTTCGAAAATCATTCAAATAGGATGGGTATTATTCCATAAATCATACAGTCAAATGAGCAAATCATAATAATATGATCGATATAGCCTACATTCTTCTGTGACACACGATATATTGTTAGAAACTGTTTGACGATTGTATTTCATCCCACATTATCTGTTCCCGTGATTAACCAGCAAGCCGTAAGAAGCTGACCCCACTTATTTAAATTTAGGAAGGAGGATAGTAATATTAAAATTAATTATCTCAAAAAATATAAAATATTTAATTACGAAATTGTTCTAGAAATATTTTGGCACATCCTAATGAATCAAATAGGCGCTTTAAGAGGAAATAGGAGCAGGTTTTGGATTGTAAAATATTCTCTCCAATAAATCGGATTAGGTAGATTACGTTAAATAAAATTTGTTCGTACAATTAAATAGGAAAAAAGTTATTTGATATGATGCGAAAAGACCCAAACTTTGGACAATGAAATAATCTTCGATATATACAGCGATCACTTCAAACCATACTTCTACAAAATTATATAATTGGAGTGAAGTATAGGGTGCTTGCAAGTATGTGTTTTATTACTCTCTACTTATTATTATTTTTAATCTGCTTCAAATTTGGTTTGGTAACTAACAGTTTCAAACAGGCGACCATTAAATTGTTTTTGCCCGTGATTATAAAAATAATACTGCCTTAACCAAAAAGCCACTACTATTTAAGATAAAAACAACCCTTGACTTCCTAAATTTTAAACCTGAAGTTCAAAATCTAAAGGCCAGGTGGGCCTATTGGTGGCGTATATACTACAGGATAGTTAAAATAAGAAAATAGGTTATTTCAACACATCACGTCATAGACTGTTCATTTTAGGTATGCTGTAAAATTACCAGGAAATCGTAAATATTTATATACATATTCAGTGGACATTTATTTTTGGAAATAAACATCTCTTCACTCTACGAGTTGTTATTTAAAAATTCCTGAACCGACAAATCCTATATTTATACATACTTTATTATTAGCTTACTATTTAGGTTATTAGAAGAGCTAAATAGCTAATATCTCCCCCATGGTGCAGGGATGACATTCAAA
The DNA here is from genome assembly GCA_963513935.1 of Aphrophora alni. Classification (NCBI taxonomy): domain Eukaryota; kingdom Metazoa; phylum Arthropoda; class Insecta; order Hemiptera; family Aphrophoridae; genus Aphrophora; species Aphrophora alni. The sequence continues at coordinate 65,574,484 of OY740769.1, read as the reverse complement.
TGAAACAAACCTTGTATTTCGGAAACTGTCCCGGTAATTACGATTTTTGTCCATGTAATTAAAAGTCAACAATGTGTTATTCAACCAACAATTTTAAATTTTTTGACCACAGTCAAAAGTTGTAATTGACTAAAAGTGTCAAATACACTAAGCATATAGAAACTTTGCTCTTTGCTTCTTTAAAGTTTCAAACAATTACAAAATTCGTTGCTAAAACAACAAATTTTACAAATGTAATAACAATTGACTCATTATAATAACCATAAAAACAATTTGAGGTTAGGTTAACCAACTAGATCCTCTAAATATAATCATAACAATGCCTATATTTATATTATTTTTGTTGTATAGCAATAGGCCTATTGTTGTTTTAATTAGGTGACCCCTGCCTCGCAGTGTATGTTCTTTGAAGTATTCTTTAACAGAACCAGTATGATAGATATAAGTTACTGGCATCTGCCATAACAAGCAAAAAACAAAAAAACGCGGAATAAATACAGTAATCCATCTTATCCTAAACAAAATCTTAAATGGTTTTAACATGATTAATTTATGTTTAGAAAATTAATTGTTTTTGCCGACACCAGGTGCGTCACATGTTGTACGTCATTACCCACATGACATCTTAGTGCACCCACATACAATGACGTCACAGTTGCAGTCAAGGCTAGCAGTGCAGTTGCAACACAATGCAGGTGTAAGATGTCCTTGGTAGCTCTACCACTTACTTCTACCATTGTAATTTGTCGCTAAGTTTTACTTTCGCTGGACAATATTGTTTGTAATTACTGTACTTAGGTCTAATTGTGTAATATGTGCAATGTACGCACATGTGCGTACACTGTGTACATCAGGCTTTATAGTTTATTTCGACCACCACTTGTCATATATTTCAAATGCACTGAGATATAACATACTTGAATTTAACCATAAAATTGATTATTTAAATATTGTATTCTGAATGATATCCCATATTTAGTCGCGGTGGTTAAGACAAAATTTTCTTTTAGGCCTACATGCGATTTGACACATTGGTTTTCTTTATTCAACTTACATTAGTCCAAATATTTGAATCAAATTATGAGAATAACTTTTAAAGAATTGAACCTTGGTTATGCTTCCTCTTGTTTTACGTTCTATAGTGACATCCACGAAGGACCCTGGGATCTACAAAAATATTTTCATATAATCTTGGGTTAGATCCTTTTTTTTCATCTTTTCTATCATGTCTGTCTTGGCCAACTCTTGTTCAAGAACCTGACGCTATTCAAGGGCAAGTAGTCTTTATTTTGTGTTATTTTATTTTCCTTCTTTTATAAGGCCCTGAGGTTTTTCGCTTTAAGAAAAAACAAGAAGAAGAAAATAGGTTATTTACTACCTATAGGACAATAAGCGACCTCCGATCTAACCTTCTCAACTTTTTGATAATTTTTTTTCAAAGATTTTAGAAAGGAAATAAATTTAAACTTGAACCGTTGTAATGATGTTATTTTTCATCTACAAAATGATCATTTATATCTCATTATGAGGTATTGCAGTAGCCTCCAGCTTGGATTCAATGTTCATAGAAACTATGGTAATTGTGTCAACAGATTACTCAAATTATAATGATAGGAAAATTATGTCATTTTAAAACGTTAATACAATTCGAATAGTAAAAAAATATTAATTATATTTTGTTATAGTTTAAGTTAAAATGAAGACAATATTGCAATGTCTTTGTATCTTAAATATTAAAGTTATTAAAATGTAAAACACTGCCATACTCGAAATTTTGTTATCTTTAAACTTCTACAGTTTATATATATATATAGAATGGGGGGGGGAATGACATTATATGGAAAGCACTTAAATGAGGATTTTACATGTAGTAAAACAGCAAATCTTCCGTTATCTAAGAGAGTTCATGCTAGCCCGACGTAATTTCTATTTACTATTTTCGATCCTTAAAGAACACAAAAACTAAAATCTCCTCGTTATTCGACTGGAATATACTACTTATTAGTGTTTGAGAAAAGTAAGGAAGCAAATAGTAGAAATTTGTTTATTATGTTTTGGGTCACTGAATAATTGTAGAAATTTATTAACAATATATACTGTTTACAAAAATTACACACTTTCCTACACACCCATTCACAATCGAAGTACTAACAGAAAATGTCCTTTCGGTATCTAAGTTGTCAGTAAAATAGCAAAATGATACATAAACACCGTCATAAGGTTTACTTCACTTGTATCATTAGGTCGTTTTAAGCAATAATATAATAAGATGAAATCAAGTTTAGCTGACTGTGGTCAAATATAACTTTTTAATAAAATATTTGTAAACAGTAATTTTCTATTATTTCCAATTTTTAGATAGATTTGGATAATTTAATCATCACTTTTCACTAGAATTTGAATTAAATAGGGAGTCAGAAATTACATAATTTATGGCCAATTTATTTATTTTTACCGACATCTCATGAACCGGCAATTTGGAGAGATGGGGGGGGGCATTAATTTTTTCTGGGTCTATTTATTCATTTTTTAAAAACTTGGTTAAAATAATTATATATAGTTTCGAGAAAATCGTATTTGAATGTTTTTTCTTATAGGAGCTTCCCCCAAAAATTATGTTATCAAAAAATAAAAAAGTCCTGAGATCTGTCCAATATATTCCCGAGTACCAAATTTGACTAAATCGGTCCACACATTTTGACTGTAGAGTATTGCATAGATGACAGAAAGATGTCAATCTAAAAACCACTCTTCTAGAGTCACAGGACATCAAAATGGATATATACTCAAAAAATTCATCATTGATTTTTTTTTAATTGAAGTTTCTATATACAGTACTTTGTATATATCAGAAAATAAAATAACATTCTTTATTTTCGTATAAAAAAAAACAAAAAAAAAACAAACAAACAAACCAACAAAAAAAAACAGCTTATGAATGAAAACACAATTTTCTACAAAAAACACTTTATGACTAAGTTTTTCAGTTTCTACATGCACTCACATTTGACTGACATGCGTTTGTATAGCAACTCAGGGTGACCATTGAAACGTCTTCTTGTATTTGTATTACATAAATAAAGTGTTTTTTTGTGGAAAATTGTGTTTTCATTTATTTGGTATTGAAGTTTGTAGAAGTGTAGCTCATTACAGTTGATTGAAAAAAAAAATGTTATGTATAACACATCTAAGAAAGTACGTCCGTGAATAGAATTAAGCCTTAATGCAAATGAATTCGTTTTACTTCACTTTCGTTGAGCCTTAAAAGAAAATCTCAAATTATGGTGTTCGTATTGACTAACTAAACCAACAAAAGAAAAGATCAAATAAATACTGAGCTTGATTTGTTAGATAATATTAGATAGAATAAAACTCGAACACAAGATCTCACAAAAATTACGTTTACTTAATCAAACGCGTTTCAACGACTAAATTGCCATCTTCAGTGATACATGAGCTACAATAACTAAATAATAACAACTCGTTTAGTTATTGTAACTCATGTATCACTGAGGATGTCGACTTTGCCGTTGAAACGAGTTCGAGTTTTATTCTATTTAAAAGAAAAGATTTATTAAAACTGCACGATTTCGGCTCAGTAGTTTCAGCTTTAAATTAAGGGTGTACGAGCATTTTCTGATTTTGTGTGGGTCGTTCAATGAATAATAATTATTTTATTTTTTAATACTGATTGTCGTGAACAATCTTTCTAAGTGGAAAGATAAATTAATTGGTACTTTACTATGAAACCATGCAGACTTTTCAATTTCTCAGGACATACTAATCTCGAATATTATTCCGATTCCCAACTTGCACGTGCATTGATAATGGCCTTGAACTGTATCTCCTATTAAGCACACGTACTACGCTAGGACTACTGGATTATACAGTGTTATCCAACACGTACTTCTTGGACCTCCATTAGACCACCGTTATAGACAGTTTACTGATAGAAGACCTAACTTTAGTAGCGTCCAGTCTCTTTCATTGTCTCTTGAAATTTTTTTAAATTTTTTTTATAAACCTATTTTTCTTCATATGCTCAGCAAAATTCGGCGTACTAAATTTTCAAATGCATTCTTTCTACATGATTTAAAAAATTTCTGAATCCTAATTGTCTTATAATATTGATCTAAAATATAATTAAAACCTTTATTATCGGCTTTAATTAATGCTCTAAACATAAATCGATTACTGGATCACAAGGTGATTAATACCACAAGGTACGTTTGCGCAAAATCGTATTAAAATAGAATGAGTTGATTTTTGGAATATTTATTCTTTTATTTCACTTGTGCTACTTTCATATTTTGTCAAAAATTTGTTTAAATGCACTACGTACTAAATTTTTAAACCTATAAATTTTAAGCTGCAGAGTTGAAAGACAACTGCTCAGAATGAGTTGGACATTCACTTTGTGCAAGAAAGCAATTCAAAAAAGAAATGGAAATTAGTTTGTTATAGATAACCAGTTCTAATGTTTGCCTCTTCAATTATCGCCACATTTGATATACACAATGATTTTTACAACTTGAAAATAGTTCATTAGACAACAACATATTTAGTTACTTAAAATCTCCCATATCAAACCCAATATAGAAAAGTTCCCTTTTGAAATTGATTTCCATATTTTTGGAAGACTATCCCTTTTTAATTACATAAGTTAAAAAAAGTTTTAATTTGTAAGGTCTATTTGTACAATGGTCTAGCAGGTGAACAGACTGAAAAATATTCCCCAAAGTTTGGTGCACATTTGGGGAATATTGAAAAAAATGTAATTTGGGGGGTCTTCTTTTATTTAAAATGTAATCAAGTAAGTAGTTTGTTTTGGTAATAACAAACATTTCATAAAATTTGATTCACCAATTTTAAGGCATTTACAATTGCTGACATCCATAATTTATTTTTGAGGGTTCTTCAACCCGGCACCAACCATTATATGTTATTTAAAAAAACTCGTCGACCCGACACTGGTCCTGTCACCGGCCGCCATGACAGTATGTCAACCCGGCAGCAGCCACCCCTCTTACCCATTCCACCTACACTACTCCTCCTCAACCCCTCCTTTCTCTTTTTTCTTCTCTTAACCACCTCCCCTTTCCGTAAGGGGATTGTAAAATGAAGGTAACTTCTCTCGCTGCAAATTTTAAGAAATAAGGGGACGAGCTTCACTAGACGAAGGGATAGACAATAACAAAAGTGTGGCCGTTTTTTAATTACGATTATAAATACTTTAAAATTTATTATAGAATAAGGTTAGAATATAGGTTAGGTTAGGTTAGGTTATGGAGGGGGGACCTCGCTCACCTACCTTTAAATTGCCTCGGTGCCGGGTTAAGTTGTGAAATTAGTAACGCCTGATTAACCTTATAGCGGTGGTCAGATTTGGTGCCGGGTAGACGTGCCGCCTTATTTTCACATTGTGACCCATTACTACCAACTAGAAATTTTCGGAGAGATACATCTAGTTTTATTGAATTTTGAATTTGGTCGTTTAAAATTTGTCAAGTAGTATGCAAATTTTAAACTCTTTTATCAAGTATGGAGCATTTAAACTTAGTGAAAATATAATTCAGAATATTGGACAAACAGTTACTTCGGCTAAATGAACTTTTTCTTCCATGACCTGTTCGTCAAAACAATTACCCCTCTGCGAGATGCATGTAAAATACTATCTAAGGTAAAAACATCGCTAGAACTCTAACGAGCATAAAGTTAGACGAACAACCAGACAATCTTGGTTCTTGACTTATTCTCAACAACGTATTTCTTGACAAGCGATGGACTACAATAAATAAAAGTTAGGTGTCGAGTTGTAGCAGTGAGAGTATCCAATCGTGTCTACGAGGTGATAAATCACGGACAGTTGTGAAATCTTTAGTGTTAAAGAGAAAACTGTAAACCATGTGTGTCGGGATATTTATTTATAAAGGTTGGCACTACATTTCATTATAGTACACACATAATTTTCCATGTTAATTATCGTGTAGGCGAAACGGTTAGTGTCTGTTTGGCCGAAATATATTAAACGAACTTCTAAATAGACTGAATATACTTTAAATTCTTTAAGATACCGGCATACAGTAATGTAACTCGACTAGAATGTATTTCATATTAATTGATGTTAAGGTGAACCACTCTCCCCGACACTACTTCCGGACCCTTGCCATTCTTATATACCTTAGAACGGTCCATATTAAGTAGTTGAGGGGGCGGTGAAGGGACGCTGCCACATTGGAGAGTTTTCCACGATTAGTTTTATTGCAATTATTTATTTTCATCATCAGTTAACATTCTAAGATACTAAAGTTGTATGTTAAAACGGAGTTATAAATCTGAACTGGAAAAGTATTGTTAAGGATGAGAATTTATAGGAGAAACAATGGAATTGTTTATACAATTTTAAGTTTTAAATACTAGACACGAGAACTTAATATAGCTTTTCTTTATCAGAATATCTATCAAACAGTCATTTTCCACACATTTTTACTGTTACACCATTTGTTTGCCAATCTCAACCCTGATGTCAATATACATCTGGGTTATAATATATGTAGATTGATAAGCTACATAAAATGAGCTATTAGTGACCGAAACAAAGCCTGCAGGCAAGAAAAAAATTGTTTTAAAATATTACACTTGTCCACAATGTAACGATCAATCTAATCATTTACAAATAATTATGATTAATGATATCAAAGGATAAATAGTTAATTAATTCATGTAAAAAAATAATAAAATAAAATAATAATAACAATAGTTAAAAAAGCAATTCTTATTGGAGAAAATGTAGTGGTGCCAGGTGCAGCTTGGGAAGGTTGGAATTTAACGGTACCAAGGGAAGTGTACAAGAAAAAAACAAAAGAAAACGGGACTTTAGCCTTGAAGGAGCAAACGCGCCTATACATTTAAAAAAACAAGTAACAGGAGAATTGGCCAAGGACAGATGTGAATAAAAATTGTATAAAAAAAATAAGAGAAAACAAGGGTGAAGTTAGCGTCCCTAACTGTACATCATAAAGTTATAACGGTTTGCAGAATGTAGGTCGACCAGTGAGATGAGATCCCACTTTTAAAAATCAACGGGCAGATTTTGAAAACCGCCACTAAAAAGACAGAAACTATGTTTTAACGAATCAACGAAGGGAAAGCCAGTTCAAGTTTCAAGAGAGGGGATAATATTCGGTACAAACCAAAATTGAAAAAGAAAAGTTAGTCAAAGACTGGGAGCGAAAGACTGGGGGTAGTCTAAGATTGTTGACCCAAGAGACGAGTTGTCTCTGCGTCATCTTGTTAAAGGAGTTTTTGTTTTAAAGTCTTAAAGTGTTTGTTGATCAGAGGAGTTGAGCGTCTCTGAGTTTGTAGCTGAAAGTCTATCAGCACCAAGAAAATCAGTATCAAAGAGGAATTAATATTTCGTCGTCAGGAAGGAAGGCTACTAATTGTAGCTAGGGCCATACGTCACCCTTGGAATTTCAATAAGAAATTGTGAGTGCTTCGTTTTGGTTAGTGAAAGAAAAACCAATGAAGTGATAAAGCAGAGTCAGTGAAATCGTGAAGTGTTATTGTGAAAAATGAACCAGTTGAAAAAGGAGCGAACCATTGATAAGTACAAAATTGTTAAATATTCTTTTATTATTATTCGTAAATTTCACTTCAATTGAGCCATCAAAGAATTCCCCCAGAGAAATTAGAGTTAGTGCTATTCAAAAATTAAATTGTTTTGTTGTAAAAGAGCAAGCCGTGGCAATAAATTAAATGATTAATGTTTAAAAGTTTAAAATTAGTTTTTAAATGATATGTTCAATAATTAAAGTAATTAAATTGTTTTGTAAAGAAAATCAAAGCCGAGGCAATAAATTGTATGTTAGATGTTTTGAGTTTTAGCTTGTTATTCTTTGTGAATAAAAATCAAGGTTTCATTAGCCAAAACTAAAGGAAAATATAATCTCGGTAGAATAATTGCTGATGTCCTAGAAAAGAATTTTAGAGAAAGTTTGAATATTGTATCAAATGCAGTAGAGTTAATAAAATTAGGTTAATAATGTAATTGTTTTTCTAAAATCAAAATATAGTATTAAAGTAATTATTTGAAAGGTAAAAAGTGTTTTGCGTTTTTATTTAAATAGGAGCTAGTTATTGTATGTTATATTTGACGCCCAATCGTAGGGGCTATTAGTTATTGAATGAGTTAAAGTTATGTTATATTTGTCGCCCAATCGTAGGGGCTATTAGAAAGGAGCTAGTAGTTAAGAGATGATATGTTATATTTGGCACCCAATCGTAGGGGCTAGTAAGAGTAAGGTTGTTATATGTTATGATTTGACGCCCAATCGTAGGGGCGAGTTTATTGAAAAGAAAAGTTATGTTATAACATTTTTACTTAATGTTATATGCTAAAAATGGCTGTTTGTATAAAAGACTGTCGGCTCGAAATATCAAACCAGATGTCGGTTTCTTACTCGACGCGTCTTTTTCTCGTGATATTCGAGTGGAGTTGACCTAAAATATGAACTATCCATCCATACTTCTTAATTGTTGCTACAAACGTGTAAACCAGAGTATGACAAACAAGCTGTACAAACAATGGAAGATGTTAAAAATTAAATACAAAATTATTAAAAAACCGTAATTTGTTCACTATAATTATTATACTATTTCGTTTCAGTATTATATATAGGCTTAACAGTGCATTTTTTATATTTTGAAATTTTATTATTTGTAGGCCTCAAATTATTATTTTAATAATATCATAATGGCCTATTTTAGTAATAACTCTCATCGATGTATTTTGTTTGACTAATTGATCTTCGATTGCATTAAATAATTCAATACAAGTTGTTTCAGATATTCGGGTTTATATTAAAGATTTTCTCACTGGAAAATATAGTAATAAGAAGTAACAATGTAGTCTGTCGAGTCGACCAGGTGGCATTGATGCGTTGACTGTAGTCGTTTATTGTGAACCATGTTGAAAGTAGTGTCTAAGGTCGACTCACACCGACTTAAGTTTTTTATTCATGAAATATAGTTCAATTGCCAAATTGCACTTGAATATATCAAAAATTCTGGTTATTTGAGTGATTATTAGGCCTACTTATATTAATATTTAAGTTTTGTATTTGCAAATTAAAGTTTACGAAATTAATATCTAATTGTACTTAGTAGGAAACACATTAGTTATTATTTATATTTCGAAAACTGTATACAGTTAGCTACATGATCCACAAGAGAAAGGAGAGTTGTCTCCAAAAATATAAATAAGAAAGTCCGCCTTTTAGAAATGTGTTGACGGTTTTTTGGTTAACTAATTTGTCCAATCAATAGAAACTAGCGAAATATACAAAATGTAATTTACAGTTGCGCTAAATATTCAAATAATTTACTAAAAGATTTTAATAAACATCGAGTTAAAAAGTAAACATTACTGTAATGGGTAGGATCTGTGACATTGTCTTGGTTGTCTGAGATATCATGAAGGAAAATGATAATGGAAATCATGATAGATTTTTTATATTTTTATGAGGATTAGTCTAGTTTATTTACTTTCTTTGGTGGGAACCATTCACTATAGGACAATTTCTAAATAGCTAAACCTTTTCCTAAGCAAGACATCTTTTCCCTGTTTTATGACGGTCGTGTTATAAATCTTAATTCTATTTTATTTAGAGTTATAAAAGTGTCTTGGTTTTTTCTTTATGACCACAAAGAAAGTTGTAAGTAAAGAACACCAGCGCCTAACTTAAGTCATATTGAGGCCTAGTTTAAAGACCATTTTGAGGGAAACAGTAAACTACTGAGTTGAGTGGATGGCAGTATCCTTCCTTTGCTGCTGAATCTTGGCAGTATACTCCTTAGCTCCTGATATCTGGCAGTACCCTCCCTTATTTCAACTGCCTGGGAGTGTTACTCCTTACCTGTTCATATCTGGCAGTATCCCTTATTAGCTTCAAATCCCCTATGGTATACTTCCTTAGATTGTAATGGATGTCAGTATCCTTCAATACCTTCTAATCCCTGTCAGTATCCGTCCTTAGATTTTAATTGCTGTCAGTATCAATCCTTTATTACTGATTTCTGTCAGTATCCATCCTTAGCTATACTGATGGCTGGCAGTATCACTCTTTACTTTCTAATCCCTGTCAGTATCTGTCCTTAGATTTTAATTGCTGTCAGTATCAATCCTTTATTACTGATTTCTGTCAGTATCCATCCTTAGCTATACTGATGGCTGGCAGTATCACTCTTTACTTTCTAATCCCTGTCAGTATCTGTCCTTAGATTTTAATTGCTGTCAGTATCAATCCTTTATTACTGATTTCTGTCAGTATCCATCCTTAGCTATACTGATGGCTGGCAGTAACCCTCTTCAGCTTCTAATGCCTTTCTTCAACATGCCAGTATCAGCATCCCTGTCTCAGTATTGCTTTTTAGCTGCAAATTCCCTCCTTAACTTAAGGCAGTATCCCTCCTTAACTGCAGATGTCTTGCAGTATCCCTCCTTAACTAATTATTCCTGTCAGTATCTAATGGTTACTACCTTACTAAGCTACTGACGTCTGGTTGTATCGCTCCTTTACTGCTGAGGCTGACTATCAACCCTTAGTTGCTGATGCCTAGCAGTATGTCTCCTTAGCTGCAGATGCATGGCAGGTCATCTTTGCAGTATACTTCCATAGCTTCTAATGGCTAGCAGTATCTATTCTTAGTTGTTCATGTTTGGCAGAATCCTCTCTAGCTGATGTCTGCCAGAATTCCTCCTTAGCTTCCAATGCCTAGCAGTATCCCTCCTTCGCTGCTTATTTCTGGCAGTATCCTCCTTAGATTTTAATACTTGTTAGAATTCCTTTTTTTACTACAGATGCCTCTCAGTATTCCTTCTAAGCTTTCTATCCCTATTAGTATCCCTGCTTAGTTTGTAATGTCTGTAAATATCCTACCTTTACAGCTGATGCCTATCAGTAGACCTTCTTAGTTACTGATGTTGACAGTGTCCATCCTTAGCTGCCGATGGTTGGAAAATTCTATTTTTAGTTGCCTTTCGTTATTTCTCCTTAATTACTGATGTCTGGGAGTAGTATCCCTTCTTAGCTGCTTCTGTATTGGAGTCCCTTCGTTATGTGCTAATGGCATTTTGTTCTTTTTTTTAATTATTAAAGCAATTTGTTTTTGTACGTACTACATAATATACGAGTATATCAGGCAATAAAATTCGGAAAAAAAAACAATTGTTAAAGAACAGGATATGACCTAAAGTCAACAAACGTCAGAAATAACTATAAATTTTACACTAAAAAGGAAGTTATATATTATATGTATAGCCTATGTATTATATATTTTTAAACCATGTCTTTTTAAGGCAAAATAATTAATTGTAAAATGGGTTGTAAATTTGCAATAATAAAATCCTAACTAGTATCAAAGGACATATTAAGGATAGTTTATCATGGGCAAGTTGTACGCCTACTCCTTCAAGGTATCAGGAAGTGGTTCACTCAACTCCAGGCAGTTTTACTACATCATAAATCAGCTGTATATTACTGATGCAGATAACAGTGTCTTATGGTAGGCTTTAATGAAACTATTTAATTTAGCGTAACGTATTCGCCGTTTTGCGGTATTTTGTAATTGTATCGTTTAAAAATAAATTGTAGGTTTTGTATGTACGTTTTATTTATCAATATGTCCAACAGTCTCGAACCAGGAAAGTTTCTCTTGATGCAAGTTTGATAATCACAAAAAATCATCCTAGGTACAAAGAATTTTTTAAACTAGTTAGACATGACAGTTATTTATTACTATCGTTATTTTCATTATGGTCGTATAATGTACGTAGGTGTACCATCTATAAAAATGAAAATTGAGACTTGAAATGAAAGTTGGACTTTTGGAAACTAACTGACAGTTTGAGAAATTTGACAACCATTTAAATACTTTTTTACGTATGTTTTTAGTATTCTAATTTAATAGTACTAAATAAAGTCGATATTTTTAGATTTTAATTCTGCAACTAACTGCAGGAAATTACAACTCGCTTAAAAATTCTATAGACACGTACGGTAGTTATTTCGAAACGACGACCAATTAGTTTAAACAAAATTAAACTCAATTTTATTAAAACTTTGTCTGTAATCTTTCCACTTTCTTATTAGAATGTAAAGAAAAACTGATTGATGTAGCTCAATAGGCGGAAATTTATCCATAAATAAATTCAAACTAACTGTCGAAGAAAAATCAAATTTGAATTCTATAATATTACTTAACGTTTAAATTACGAAAATAAAACAAATCAATACTTTAAGCTGAACTGGTTGATAACAGCCGGTTGTTACGACACTAAACTGTGTGTCTGTCAGACCTAAAGACCATAGACCTGGAAGACTGCTTTTCAGTAAGATAGTATGTATTTCATTCATCAAATTACCGTCGCAGTTATTCTAACATTCTCAATCAAAATTCGCTGACGGTTATAGCTTCTCAATGAACCTTATGATGTTGGGTCAAGGCCCCTGCTCGGAGATTGAACCAATAACCTATCACTCGTTAAGCGAAAGCACTAATAATTATATTTTTCTAAGAATTATAAATTAAAATTAATTTTTGCATAGGCTACTTGTGTCTAAAATTGAAAGTAAGGTTTCCAGAAGTAAACTCTTAGGCACTGTCAAATTGAGCATTCTGATATTTTATTTTTGTGTTAGTGAGCCCCCTTAATATAACCACAGCTACGAGAGTCGTGTGGTCATTACAAGAGTAGTGAAATGGCCAGTTGCGGAATTCAGTACACCTAAAGCAGTGTTCGTTTGTCTAACACAAATCATGAAAGTACTATAATGACATCATCAACTTATTTTATTTACAATAATTAATTTTATTCTTTTGACAAAAGATGAGCATTGTTTCGGGACCGTTCATTTATACTATAAAGAATATCTTCACGTTCATATCGACACTACAACCCTCTGCTAAATCCACGCCCCTCAGTAAAAGTCACGTTAGATACAGCTAAAGGACAATTCTTGTCTTTCTTTCCTTTTCCCCACTTTGTTCACAACCTTGACCCACTACTTTCACTATCCACACCTGACTATCATCCATTACATCTCCATCATTCTGTTCTTCATTGTTTTATTGTCTTTGTCACATCATTAAGTACTTTGTCTTCAGCTACGGTTTGTCAGGTTCAGGTTTCTCGGTTTAGGATTTAGGTCATTTAAAGATATCCCAGATAGAGAGAGAGAGAGAGAGAGAGAGAGAGAGAGAGAGAGAGAGAGAGAGAGAGAGAGAGTAATTGTACTGGGTGTAATAATAGACTGATAGCGTACTAAACTAAAATGTGTACATACTTCCAAGCCAACTTCGTACCTCGCTGCGCACATATGGATAAACTTTTCTTTTCAATGTTTGTAAAATGACAAGAGTTTAGCTGTTCTAACATAAAGATTATGTATAAACTGTTTAAAATATGTTTTAAAAATATTAGCAGTACTTTGTGTGTTATTTTTTGTGTTTGATTGTTAGACAAATCTTTGATTACTTGATTTTTATGATCGGTCTGACAATGTTTCATTTTTGGTCGTATTAAAGGGCGCCTTAAAACTATGTGAATGTGCCTAGAAAACCTCTTACAAACACTTTCGAGCTTACTTTGGTGACGTAATTTGTAATTTGTAATTTTAAACATATGTGTAGACGTTTTACAACGGTAAATTTTGAAGGAAACTTCAATATATAGCTTAGTAGTACAGGATATAAACAATATTAGATTATTGTCTATGATTATTGGAAATCAGAAAGTTTCAGCTTAAAATAGTGTTTTCGTAAATATTGTTAAGTAATATTAATATCTTCAAATTTTTTTTTAAAATAGAAATTATAGTTTGAATTTTACGAACAAATTCCGCCTATTGCATCACTTTATCTTTATATTTCAATAAAGAAGCAGTAAGACTGCATACAGGTGCATGGGTCGAGCTGTGCGCCACACTAGTGATTGTGGTAATTATATTATATTACTAAAACCCCAAAATAAGTTCTTTTGCTCTGTTTATTTTAATATTAAAATGCAAACCGTAATATTAAAATTAAAATATATTATAATATAAAATATATTAATATTAAAATATTCACAAAACTGCAACATGCAATATTTGAGATTAAAAATTGTAGTATTTCCGCTACGTATGAATTTAGTTAAGCTAGAAACAAAATAGTCATTACCGGTAATATCCACTCACTTCAAAACTATTGGTAACACATTGAGTGCGGCTGGGACGCCGGCGGGGCGGGCCTGCTGTGCGTGCCCTACTGCCGCGACGCTGGCGGGGCAGACAGAAGCAATGTTTTCCATTGCTCAGTGTGGCCCAGCGATTTGTGATAGAAGGGTCGAGTTTGCCCGCATTTTAAGGTTATCCCTTGTGTTTGTTTACAACTTGCTTCGTTTGTGGATCGGAGGCTCGGCGTTCGTTTGTGGTGACTGATACCTTTACGTCGCGCTTACAGAATTCGCGGCTGGTGACGAGTGTGTTTTATTGATATTTATTTTGTGTTTTTTAGTTATTTTACTTTCAATATCCCTTGTGTTTGTTTACGACTTCATCGTTTGTGTATCGTGGGCTCAGCGTTCGTTTGTGGTGACCGATACCTTTACATCGCGCTTACAGGGTTCGCGGTCAGTGACGAGTGTTTTATTGATATTTATTTTGTGTTTTTTAGTTATTTTACTTTCAATATCCCTTGTGTTTGTTTACGACTTCCTTCGTTTGTGGATCGTGGGCTCGTCGTTCGTTTGTGGTGACCGATACCTTTACGTCGTGCTTACGTTGTGGCCAAGACATCGGTGATGGGCAATGGTGGACGTGGTATGATGCGGCCAGGACGCCGGCGGGGCATGACTTCAAAGTCCTGGATTTGAAGGAAGTCGAGCTGGAATCGAGTTTTAAACCCTAAAACTGAACTTCTACATTAGAAAGTTAAGGTTTGGTGATAAAAAAAAATTTTAGTATTATCCAACCCTAATGGTCATTTTTACAGCAGTGAATGTGTTAACTAGTTTTTGTTTAAAAATCAGAATGGTTGGACGTACACAAAAGTGCGTTTTGGTATTATAATAAATGGGACTAAATAAAATTATTTACAAAACAGCAATTGTGAGGTTTTAAAAATTTGTTTCGAAAGTCTCCGTTATTGAAATAAAATGTAAGTGAAGCTACATCAGAACCAATGATATTGTCCAAAGCTGCAGTATCTTTAATTTTCAGTAAATTTCAATAAAAAAAGTAGTAGCCTAATATTGTAGACGGGTTAATGGATCATTTTCATACTGGTAGTGTGCACCTAACTACAGCTGTTAGGGCGGTTATTAAATCCAATTTCAAATTTTTCATTGCACTGAATATTTTTAATATAATATATTTCAAACATTACCACACAAACATATAATATTACGTTTACGAAATTCATACTTTAAAGATTCCATCAACGAGGGCAACATTTAAATATACTTCAAATTATGCTTTCAGACTTGTGAATGGATTTCGGGCTTTTATAACATATACTTTGCACTGTAGAAAACTTTTGTAATGTTTGTGAGGCAATATGTAAACTTAGGCTACCTTTGCTATAACTAGGTTCTATATGTTCAGCGACCTCTACTAGCTCTCGTGCATTGAAGATCTTTCCCTAACTAGTGTATAATTAGAAGTTTTAAAATAGAAATAGAAATTTATAGTTTAATTATATACCAAGTGTTCATTTTACTGTTGACAATACAATGCACAAGTTATCTCAAAATTGGTGAATCCAGGAATTGGAACGTAAATATAATGACCTGTCTAGAGAACCTTTTTTCCAACTCTTAAATTCTGACAAACACAATAAATTAACATACTAATGAACATAATATTACCAAAAAATTCTCAAAGATGGACAAATTACAAAATAAAATCCATTGGTCATGTCGATTTTGGCTACTACAACCCAATTTAATTGGTCGTATCAGTACAGCATATTGTAGTTTGGTCAACTAATTGACCTACAGTCGACTACTATGTGTTTGACCAAACTAGGTCATCGCCTGAAGCGTTCACACAAAGACGCACCATTTGTTTCTTGTTTCTATACATAGAGTACTAAGATTTAATCCAGGCAATCTTCAACACTGTTTGTGAAAGATGATTCTTGGTTTAATTTAAGATTAATGTATTGTTACAGAAACCCGTGTAAGTAATTAAATTTATACAAAGCTATTTAACACACTTACACTCATAGAGAGTCGAAGAAAAATTTGCATGCTGGAAAACCCGTAAAGAGAACTGGAAATCGTGTTACAACATTTTACCTTTGGGCTTTAAATACTATTATTAAATAAGTCCTACATATTATCTAGTTGTAAAGATATATGCTATTAGATAGCTAGAGTCGAGACGAGAGAGGAAGAATGTGGAAGACAGAAAGGTAGAAAGAAGGAGAAATATAGTAAAAAAGAAAGAGTGGCTGGAGACAGGAAGAAAAATAATATAGAAACGCGAAAGAACTTGAGGGAGAGAGAAATAATGGTAGAAAGAGAGAGATAGATAGATATACCGCCTTTATTTGGGCGCAGTAGAGTCTATGAAGCCCATTCTACCTGCACACATAAACAAGATGCATATATTAATATTGCATGCTCTCAAAATATTACATAAAAAGAAAAGATAAGATGGAGGGAGAGAAGAAAAAAAAATTAAGAAAAGAGTGGCAGAAATATTTTGGAGGAGGGAAGAGAATGGTAGGATGATAAAAGAGGGAAAGTTAGAGTTTGGGTGGAAAATAGAGGAGTAGAAAAAGTTGGAAGGAAAAGAGTGAGAGCAAAAATTTTACGTGAGGGAGAGGATCAGGGCGATAAATAGTAGAAGAAAGAATTTGAAGCACGAAAGAAAGAGAAAGGGAGAATGAAACACGGTGGGAGAAGATAGAAGGAGCGAAAGAGTAGAAAGGAAAAGAAAATGTCGTGGGGTAGGACAGGTCGGAAAAAGTAAACGGAAGATAAAGGGAGGAAAAATGAGGAAAGGCGGAAGTTGGGTGAGAAAGATAAAGTATGAAAACATTGTGTGGAAGAAAACGGGAAGATTACGGGAGGTAGGAAAAAGTACATGGGGGAAAAAGTAAAATATACTGAAGAGAGAGCATCGAGACCGGGAGAAAGAGGGTAAGAAAAAGTATTCACCTGAAATAAGCAACAATTGTGGAAATTTCAATCGCCTAATGAAAGAAAACTGATTTTTTTACAATTCATGATTTGTGTACATGAGGCCAGGCTTGGTACATCTCCATTGTAAAAATTGTGTTTTTTTTTAATTCGGTGAGAAAGAGCAGTTAACAAAGAAACGTGTATATAATTCTTTTTTTAATAATAGCATTGGAGCAGATAATGTCTACATTTCAATGCAACATCAATCAGTTCACATAAGTTGCTCTTAGCTGTCCGAAGTCTTCATCAACAAATATATATATATTGTGTATAACAACCTTTTTTAGCCTAATTTCCACCTGGTCTATTATGAACATTGTTGGCACATAATATGTATCTGTGTGTCCCTATGAATTTTGAGAAGGAACAAATTTTTAAACAGTTTTTTAATAGGTTTCAACAAAATTTTCTTGGTTACTTTAAGATTAGCCTACATAAATATATTCACATTAAAAATGTTTAAACATTGTGACGATGGTGGGGGAGGGGGAGATTGGATAAGTGAATTATGTGAAACTCCAAGATTTAAGTAGTTAGCATTAGTAGGCCAATTTTTTTTCCGTTGATCACCCATTTAAAAAAACAGTATTACTTATATGTTTGATAATTAAGTTCAAGTATTTTTTTCAGTAGAAAACTTTCTTTTTTACTCTCCGTGGCTCCCCATGGCGAGTATGGGCGTGCCATCGTTCTAGCTGGATTGAGTTAGATCTTTCACTTTCCTCTTTCCTGGTCGCTTTTGATCAACTTTTGTTCTCTCCCGACTCTGACGCTATTCGAGTATTCTAGGAGAGCTGAAGCGTCTTTATTGAATGTTTGTTTCTTCATTTTTTTATAGGACGACAATGGCCGAAAGGTTTTTCGCCTTTAAAAAACAAGAAAATACTTTGTGATTTGAATTTCAAAAGTAAATATTTATGCGATTGAAGAAAATCACACCTTTTGTAAAATATAAAATTACACTTTTGTATACAAAATTCAACCATTCCTTCCAAATAGTTTTTAAATAAATGCACAGCTTTTAAATTTACCATACGTCATATTATCTTATTTTCCAATAAAAAAACTGAACCACAAGATATAGTTTGTGCCGTCGTGTTTATAAGCGGGACAAATGAAATCTTTAAGCAAATCTGTTGTTTTAAATTATTTTATAAATACAATAAGTTTTATTAAATTGATTTCTTTTAGTTGCATGCTTATTACTGTACAATGAACTTAAAGTAATTTCATATTTTCCATGTTCAGACAACTTTTATAGATGAGTTTTTTCAACGCTTGAAACCGAACCCTGGACCTTGCGGTACGTAGGCCAGACGCGTGCACAGTTAACCGCACGTCTAAACCTTTTTATTTATAGTGATGTACTCATCTGTTAATATAGTATACTCTTATCTTTCTCTCTCTCTCTCTCTCTCTCTCTCTCTCTCTCTCTCTCTCTCTCTCTCTCTCTCTCTCTCTCTCTCTCTCGCTGTTGAGGTTTGAGGCGGAAGAGACCTAGCTTCGCCTAGTCTCCCTCTTTCTTTCTCAGAATTGACTGAAATCCATAGACAAACTTTAGTTGCAATTCGACGTATATGGCCAATATTTTGTTCTTTTTCAAAGAACAATTAAGTAAAATTGCCACAGACGAATATTCAAATTAGTTTAAATTGTTTTTAGCACCAATGTTTGTATTAAATTTTGATAAAAGAGGATTTAAAAGAATAAACTAGGCAGGATTTATAATAAGTCCAACGTATCTTACAACAAAAATGCGCCAGTATAGAATAACTGTATAGATGCCCAAATCAATATTTTATAAAAGGTTTGAGGTACAAAATTCATACACTTTTCATAGTTGTTATAATTTTATTTTTAGTCTACATTTAAGCTTATTAAAGTTCCCTAGGTGAAGGAGGTTTGGATTGAAATTATTACTCATATGAAAATAAATGTTAAAGTTGATATATTTTTTAATTTCCTGTAGGATGGCGTTAATAAATTTAATTTTTGACAAGAGACAAAAAAGTCGTACCTCTAAATTGCATACCATTCTATCTATCTCCCCATTTTCGTAATATACGTTTATTTACAAATAACCACAAAGAAATTTTTCAACATGAAGTGCTATAGCTAAATGAAAGTATAAGCAAAATTTGCTAAATACCAGCATTTTTCTTTCAATGTTTAGTTATTTTAGTTTGTTTTTTTTTTTTGTTTAAAAAGTTGTTAATTTATTTTGAATTTACAATACTGTAAATGTTGACTAAAATCTTAACGTCCAATTAAATTATTTTTTTAATAACTAATGTTTTTATAATTATAAATAATACATCTCAAATGGTAACCGATAAGAAAACACACACACGCTCGCGCGCACAAACATGTGTCACTATCATCTCACTATAACAACAATGCAATTGGAAATTAGCTCATACAAAATATTAAAATCCAATCAATATTTAGGAATAAATTCGCCCATTCTTAATTAGTTAACTGGCGAAACCGAAGATTCAGGTCTCGTATTAACTCGAAACAATCAATCAGAGATTAAGTCAAATAACTAATCGATTCCTAATAACCAAACTCGACCTCTCGGTGGCGTCTAATAGCATCAAGTCGATAGTCGACCCTCGGGCGATACCACTTCTACAACTCGCAGCCTAATTTATTCCGGTTTCTATACGCGATTCTAATCTTACAGGAAATTTATTTTTAGACTCGTTTATACTATGACGGACACATTTTTAAATTGTTTGAGAATAATTTATTAAATTACAGTTAAGTATGGGGTCGTAAAATTGTTCTATAAATAAGAATATATAAGTCCGATAGATTATACAGCATCAAGTAAAGTTGTAACTATATGCGATGGTTTCATGTTTTATTTTGATATATTTATAGTGTTATTATATTATTTTATTAGATATTCAGTGTACTACATAACAACTATGTATAGGTTGTACTTGCTTAGTTGAATATTTAGATGTAACCAAATAATTACAATTTCCAAACAAATAATTAAATTTTAAAATAATACGCCGACATGACAGGAAGCGAATTTCTTCTTCTGTGTCTGTCCTCTTACTGACCATGACATTAACATTATTTTATGATAATTTTTTTGTTTGTTTTAAGGGGAAAATCTTTCTGTAACCATCGCCTTATAAATACAAGTAGATAGGTTCCATCATGATAATTATCCAGCCCCATCATACAATGTACAGCATCCTCAAGGTAGGTATATGTCTGGGGTGGAGAGGAAAAGAGAGGCATCTACACTTTGTTTGTTGGGTTTACTTTCAGCGGTACAACCCCAATAAAACAAAATATATAGAACTCAAATGCTTCTGTGTAAACGCGTACCCTACTTTCGTTTCTTTTATCGGTGTAAATACGAATAAAACGTTTAAAAAGTCTGTCAGGAAGTTGTAACTTTAGGAATTAAATGTAGCTAAGCAGTAATTTGTGTACCTAGTTTTCTTGGAATGGGTTGTACCGTCAAGTCAGGCTAGGAAAGCAAGTAGAAGGGAGGACACGCCCCTCACACCAGTCACAGTCCTCGTCTGAGGCTGCTGTAATATAAACAGATCCTCTAAATGTAATGTCAAAAAGTTGGTCTCTGAACCTCGTAATTGTGTATATCACTACTTTCTTGACGTCAGCTAGGATCGAAGATGTAGAACCTCGAAATTAAAAAGTTTCCACTCGCTTTGCTCTTGTCAGTGTGCCGGGCCTCGAAGCTGTAGATATGGGAAGAAGCCTCCCCACTCGTGTCGAGGGCTCTCAACACTGTTAGATCTAGTAATATACGAAAATTACATTTCTTAGGAGGAAATATAATAACTTTGATATTTGTCATTTAGAAATGTGGAGTTGGTACCATTACACGCAGAATTGAACTCTGCAGATTTAATTTAGTGTATTATAAGTTGAATAATCCTCAAGATATGAACCAAAAACTTTTTCAAATGGCCGCTATTTTAACATTTAAATTCGATTTTGTGAAATTCAATAGGGCACATATCTGAGCACACTATATAGCACGTAAAATCACTTTTTTGATTTCCTCAGATCATGAAATATGAAAATCATTTTTTTTTTGTGATTACAAACTCACCCTATACTTCGTTATATTGCTTAAGTAATAACTAAACTATCAAATATTTTAAATAAAACTCTCACGGCAGGAAAAGAATTTTCTGCTGTTTTGTATGTGTTTTTGACTTGGCTTGACATTAGCATTAATGTGAAGATGGCTAATGTACATTAAATTCTTCAATAAATAGTAAATAAATCTAATTAGTATATTTCTGGATTAAATTATGCGTAATTGTGTTTAGTTCGGCCTGTAAATAAAGTTTACAACATTACAACAAATAACAGAGAGTTTATTTTATATTTTTCAATTAACTGTTTTGTTTTAGTAATGGAGTTGAACGTTGCGCCTTTGCAGAAACGTAGGAAATCCTGTAACCTCATAAACGGTGACATATTTAAAAAATTCAATTATAAATACATTTAAAAAATATATTCTCTATCAAATTAATAGTTCCTAAAGTATAGTTTGAAAAATATCATCTTATCCACCCCCTCCCTCCTCCCAAGGGAGAAAAAGAAACATATATAAATTAGTAGTTTTCTCTAATATACGTGCTCCAAATCATATTCGTTCTCAAGGTAATTAGGCTGTAGCTTTGATTTCCCTCCATTCTATAACAATTATTTTTAAAAAAACACAGACACGCAACAAAAAACGTACCCAAGTCTATAAAAGAAACCGCATTTCCACTATAATCGTTTCAACTATGTTGGCAATTGACACAATTATTTCAGAGCAAAACTAACAGCCTGTCTAAAATGTAACTGTTAAAAAAAATCCAGTTTCAAAAAAACCCGAGCTATAAATGTAAATTTGAAACAAAAATATCGCCAGCTTATAACCGAGAGTCGAGCAGCTATTAAACTTTTCGTCCCAACTGTCCGCGGATTAATTTTAATGAGCGTATATAATTGTACGTAACAATGTTTACGAGGTAGAAGTGTTGTTTGTAGAAGCGAGTTTAAGAGAGCTATTAACGGGTTTTGTGCGTAAAGCCAGTAGCCAGAGTCAAGAGAGAGAGAGAGAGAGGGAGAGACAGACAGTCAGGTAGGAACCCCTGCTAGGCTATCAGGCGCCAGGCGGACGCTCACCTCTCTCAGTCCTCAGCCAAATTAATTTCCAACCAATAATTTATACTGTTCAACCAAAATTATATAAGCAATCTAAGAACAATAACAGCATAATACTGGAATATAATTAACTGTTTTTTGTTATTAGTAAAATAATACACTGATGTGTCAGATACATTATACTAAATTTGTTGGACACGGGACCAAACCTAGAAATATGTTAAGTTCATGGAATTATAATACCAAATTATTGTTGCTTTAGTTAATCAACTAAACGCTTAGTTATATAATTCTGTTGTTCCTCTATGACACTTGTGATTTCTGTATACTTTCAAGGAGTAGGTAACCTATCTAATAAATGGGAAATGGAGTCGAGGAATTACTGTAGGCTATGATTTCCAGATATAGAAAACTAGAAACTTATTGTCAAATTTGTTTGCAGCTCTCGATATTTTTTAAATTAAGAATTTTAAGGAATTTTAATATTTTATTTCTATTTTACTCCGTGTGTTTCGTTTCAGCCGAAAACACGATACGCCTACGCCTACCCATGTGTAACCTTTTTGGGAATTTTGAAATTAAATGTATTTTGGGTTTAAAAACAAATTTAAAAAATCAGACTAGAGACAGTCACAAAAAGAGACCTGCAATAGTTTTATGTTTTTAAAATTTACAACAATGTAAAAAATAAAAATAATTTGATTACTGATGTAAGAGAGACAAGTAATAACAGCTTGCCAATAGGTTGGCCTAAGTACGCCAATAGATGGGGCCTATGACTATAAAACAGTTTGGTTTTCAGAGACATTAATGCAACATCCTCCAATTTATTACCTTTTTGTTATTGGTTTGGTTTGAGGTAAATCTAAAATTTTGAGTTATAATTTTATTATTTGAAATTCATTTTATAAACTTTTTAAATCTGTAACATAAGATCTAATGTTCAATGCAAGAAAATAAAAAAAGCATAAAACTTATGAAAAGCTTTCTTATATTATCATATTCCACTTATTTATTGTAATTATTAATTTATATACTAACTAATTTCCTAAGTGCTAATAATTATTGTTTCTTACAAATACATGTTTTACCCCTCATCTATACGCCTTCAGATCTAGAAATAACAAATATTTTCAATGGAATAGAATAATGCAAGCGTAGTTCTACAAAATCTCATTTAAATCAACGGAAGAAAACACAACCAATAAAACCTAAACATTACAATTGTGTCAGTAAAATACTTTCTAGGGGAAAGTTAATTATAATCTAATTTCTTGATCACCCATACATAAATATTTATCTGTTACCCTTATCCTCTCTATTGTAAGCATATACTCGAGAACCTAAATCCTAAATTTTTATTCTGTTTCTTCCTATGTAGGTATGATGTCAGGTTAGGTTGTATACTTTGTATAGGTTTGGTTGAGCTCTGAAGCCGGTACTACCTGCGCCCCCCTCCCCAAATCGGCCTGCAGTTGTATCACCAATGAGTCACTTTCTGTTACAATACTATGAGGATATAATTTTTTATATAAAACATAATATGATTATTTTAATAATATATTTGAAACCTACTAAAGAAATTATGGAAAAGATACCATTTTATAGTATGTTTGATAAACACTGTTCAGTATTCCCAAGAAATAACATGATATTTGCTTATACGGATAATATGATAACCAGAACATATTTGTGTTAGTGATAAAGTTGGTACATGATTTGAACGCTTAATGTAACTGAAATTTCTTTGAAATCGATGCAGTAATTCGCGAGTTGCATTCTTTATTTTCTACTGAAAAAAATAAGAAATACGGTATGTCTACATATTTTGTGGATTTTCTTAAAATTTTAACAACAATTTGTTTTGTTAGTAACATGATTTAAACATTAATTAAAATTCAATTTTGTTTTAAATTGATGAAGTTCATGTAGCCTATGTTCTGAATAAATACCTCATGTTTTAGTAATTGATTGAAAATCTATTATTTTCTTTATGGCCTAGCAACGAGTGGTCATTATTAACTTCATATTTCACTAAATAATTGATTGGTAATCTATAATTTTTATTATACCTTGTGAAAGAGTGCTCATTATTAGCATCATATTTCACTAAATAATTGATTGAAGATGTATTATTTTCATTATAGCCTGTGAACGCGTACTCATTAATAGCTTCATATTTTAATAAGTAATTGTTTGAAAATCTATAATTTTCATTATAGCCTATGAACAATTGTTTTAAAATCTATAATTTTCACTATAACCTGTGAACGATTCCTCATTAATAAGTTCTTGTTTAAGTAAATAATTTATTGAAAATCTATAATTTTCATTATAGCCTATGAACGAGTGCTCATTAATAAGTCCCTGTTTGAGTAAATAATTTATTGAAAATCTATTATCTTCATTATAGATTAAAAACTTTATTTTTATCATACCTAATTTACACATAAAAAATTTAAAAAATAAAAGTAATTATATGCAAAAAATACCTCAAAGTAATTAATTATGCCAACATTGTACTAATTTTAAATCATATTTTAATTTGAAATGTGCATTAGCAAAGAACAGGTATTAAGCTAGTCAGATATAACTTTATTATTTATTTATTATGAGATTACGTGTACAACATGTCTAAAAAATTTGTACATTTGCTTGATGATTTTAGAAAGTACTGTGGTGGTGCGTCCAATATAATCTAAAAACACTACAATTCTTTTTTTTTTTTTTTTTTCTTGATCTTAGGAATTTATGTTATAAAATGCTACTCTAAACGTGACCTAAATTGCATTACATATATGGACAAACCATTACAGTAGAAAGAGAGACAAGATAATGCACCTGACCAGTTGTTTGTGTAATTTGATTAGCAGACATTTCAAGTATTCCATATTTGATGTTGATGTTTTACCTATTCCGTAATCCCTCTCTCTATTCTCCATTCTTTATAATTATTTATATACCTGTCTCTACCAGTTTCAGAACATAAAGCTCACGAAACTCTTTGAATATTTTGTTTTGTTTAAGTTTAAAAAAAACAACAAGATGAAACTAAGAATGCGAGTTTGTTGAAAAGGAAACAAAGAATAAAAGTCAAATAGATCCACTTCTCCTTCGGATGGAAATGCAGTCGTAAAATGCAAATACTGTACTCAAGGTCGACTTGCAGCTGTAATGGCTCCACCACTGGTTTGGCGAGGACAGAATGATCTAATAGAAAATAAAAATTACGATCTCTCCATGGCCAACTACCAATATATTATTGTTTCGCTTCGTTTGTTTGACGGGGGGGGGGGGACGTAGACTCTTCACTCGCGCTTTTACGAAAGAAAAAATGTTACCAACTGTCTAACTTTGCAACATTGTAGATCAATTTTCATGAATTATGTACGAGCTCACACTACTTTTAAATAATTGTGTCAAGTGGTTTAAACCAAATTAAAATTTGGATAAATTAGTAGGCCTATGTACCCAATTATCATTTTTTGTTAAAGCACTATAATAAAATTGTTTAAAATTACACACAGAAAATTGGCCGAAACAGAATAGATCAACATTTCTTTAAAACGTATAACAAAATGTATTTATCACAATCTTCTTAAAACATATAACGTGGACCGTTCTCAGTAAATAAACAAAATATTTTCTTTACTGATTAAGAACTAATTTAACGAATTTACAAAATTCGTTTATTTATAGAATTAAAATCGTTTAAAGAAGTAAGAAATATTCTCAGTTCTCAAAATAATTTCAAATAACGTTGTCCTAAATGAGAACCTTTAGCTTAATTTTAAAGTTAAGTGTTATTTTAAAGTTTATATTGTCAATTCATTTTCTATTTTTCGTTTTTCATTTTATTTAATTTTTTTTTTTATTACAGCGGGATCTTTTAGTTTTTGACGGTTTAGTATAGATTATGAAATCTATATTTTAGTCTGCAGCTAAAATGATCACTCTCTTTCTTTAGAATTATATATGGAATAGAAAGATGCTAACTCCTTAACAGACATAGACTTAAATATTGCCTCTTCTTTAAATATTATGCTAAAAGCTTATATCTAAGTTATAACTTTTTTCTGTTATAAGTTACAATATCATTTTGTAGTATGTTATATGTTTATGTATTTAAATGAAATATTGTTTAATGTGAAGAAAAAAATAACTATAAAGGAGTTTATGATTAAAGATGGAATTTTTCAAAATTATTAATAAAATTTATATTTTAAATAATAAATATCCAATCTAAATTTCAAATATCGAAAAAATTTATTGTTCTGGAGTATTTTTAAAAAATCCCTTGATCTTTTCATTTACTGTTTACGGAGTTTTTTTAAACACCTTTAATTAATTTTGTGTTTACCGGCGTGATTTAAAATCTGCACCACATTTTCACGGTTGATTGTGAATAATACTTATTGATAATATTGGTATTTATCTAATATTACGTTAATTTTAAATTGCTACGTGAAGCATTGTATATGATGAATAAATCATCCTTAGTTTGTGATTCAGTGTGTTTGGACAGGAGAAAGACTTTTGGTCTCCTTTTATCACCTCATAATACTTTCTGCTAATTTAAATATTTGTTGGAAAAATCTATTTTATAGAGTCCTGGTTTACACATACAATTTTTAATAAAGTTTAAAATTAAAATTAGTGGCTTAGTCATTACAAATTAAACTACGTGAAGATTTATCAATTTAATCATTAAAAACGAAATAAAACAAGTTGTTAAAAAATGTAAGATATTGAAAGTGCATATAGAGGACTCCTGGTCCTACCACTTAACTGTCCAGCCTTTTAGTTAAGGGATTTTACTGTAAGATGTTATAAATTTGGTGGACAGTACTTTAAAACATTTTTTCAAGTTCTTATAAAGAATAGAACAAATTTATAGTTAGATATTCAGGGAAAAAACAACATAAAAGCAAAAAGAGATAATCAACGGTAACGATTTAGATTAAAATTGTCCTCAACTGTTGTCATTAAGGGCTCAAACTTAACTGATTGATACCTTCCAGAGTTCCTTCAATAAAGCAAAACAAGCTCATTATCGTTCAAATTTATGGGAAAATTACCAAAACCCGTGACAAATTTCAAGTAAAAGTCAATTACAAATCAGGAGGGGGAAATCTCAACTCCCGTCTCTAACAACCTTCATTGCAGATTTTTATTTATATTTTAAAGAACATTGATGTTTTGGCACTTCTGTTTAAATATTTCTATACAGTGTTTTAGAAATTTTGTTTAGCAATTTTGAAGAAACTTAATGTTTTATTAAATAAACTTAGTAGAAGACAAACATTTCAAAACTAAAACAATACAAATTTAAAAGAATAAAGTAAGGATTTTAACCCCTTTACTAAATTTTGAAAACTTTCTATGATAGTGTAATGGAGAATTTCATTTAATTTTTAGCCGAATTTTGTTTAGCAATATTTAGTTTCGTCGATCGCACAAAAATATTTTTCTGCGTGGAACGCAAGGAATGATATAATTTTCGTTACTACCGCAAGGGGCAACTCAAGATAACCTTGAAAAGATGAGGCGAAAGAGCGGCCAATATGGTTGCTCCCTGATATGAACTTGCCGGTCTGGACTATAAATAGATATTGTCACTTTATGAAAGCAATGTAATTAAGCATAGGTTGAGACGTATCTCGGTTGCTTAATGTATCCACCACAATAAAACCAAGCACTTAGCTTCACTGGTCACGATCAGAGAACACAGTGGTGCCACCATTACAATGAACGAATGCAGAAACAAAACGTTTCTAGCCTAAATACAATATCAAATGAAATTAACACGGCGAACTATGAAAATATACTAAGCAACACATACTATTTTGACTTTTTAATTTTGATATTGTTATATTTTAATTTGTAGATTATGAAAGTAAAATTCCGTTACTCAGTAAAACGCGTTCTTAGAAATTTTATAGGAGCTAGCTTTTGGCGTAGAGAGTAGCATCCTCCAAATTGAGTTTTTAGTGGGCAGTTGGAAGTTTTAAATGTAACATCTATCGAATGATACACAGTTTTAAAGAGAATAATGATTAGGGAAAAAAGGAGCAAACAGGAGGTTTAGATGTTGCCCCTATTTAAAGGAACTATGTTTCCCTATTTTTTACTAAAATTTGAAATAAGTTTGATTACAAATGAAGCTAATTTAGAGATTAACATCGTGAGCTTGAGGAGCAAACCCTGATGGGGTTCATGACGTACGATGATATAATGAGAGGAGCCTGGGGTTCATGACGTACGATGATATAATGAGTGGAGTCTGGGGTTCATGACGTACGATGATATAATGAGTGGAGCCTGGGGTTCATGACGTACGATGATATAATGAGTGGAGTCTGGGGTTCATGACGTACGATGATATAATGAGTGGAGCCTGGGGTTCATGACGTACGATGATATAATGAGTGGAGCCTGGGGTTCATGACGTACGATGATATAATGAGTGGAGCCTGGGGTTCATGACGTACGATGATATAATGAGTGGAGACTGGGGTTCATGACGTACGATGATATAATGAGTGGAGTCTGGGGTTCATGACGTACGATGATATAATGAGTGGAGCCTGGGGTTCATGACGTACGATGATATAATGAGTGGAGTCTGGGGTTCATGACGTACGATGATATAATGAGTGGAGCCTGGGGTTCATGACGTACGATGATATAATGAGTGGAGCCTGGGGTTCATGACGTACGATGATATAATGAGTGGAGCCTGGGGTTCATGACGTACGATGATATAATGAGTGGAGTCTGGGGTTCATGACGTACGATGGTATAATGAGTGGAGTCTGGGGTTCATGACGTACGATGATATAATGAGTGAAGCCTGGGGTTCATGACGTACGATGATATAATGAGTGGAGCCTGGGGTTCATGACGTACGATGATATAATGAGTGGAGTCTGGGGTTCATGACGTACGATGATATAATGAGTGGAGTCTGGGGTTCATAACGTACGATGATATAATGAGTGGAGCCTGGGGTTCATGACGTACGATGATATAATGAGTGGAGTCTGGGGTTCATGACGTACACTGATATAATGAGTGGAGCCTGGGGTTCATGACGTACGATGATATAATGAGTGGAGTCTGGGGTTCATGACGTACGATGATATAATGAGTGGAGCCTGGGGTTCATGACGTACGATGATATAATGAGTGGAGCCTGGGGTTCATGACGTACGATGATATAATGAGTGGAGTCTGGGGTTCATGACGTACGATGATATAATGAGTGGAGTCTGGGGTTCATGACGTACGATGATATAATGAGTGGAGCCTGGGGTTCATGACGTACGATGATATAATGAGTGGAGTCTGGGGTTCATGACGTACGATGATATAATGAGTGGAGCCTGGGGTTCATGACGTACGATGATATAATGAGTGGAATCTGGGGTTCATGACGTACGATGATATAATGAGTGGAGTCTGGGGTTCATGACGTACGATGATATAATGAGTGGAGTCTGGGGTTCATGACGTACGATGATATAATGAGTGGAGTCTGGGGTTCATGACGTACGATGATATAATGAGTGGAGTCTGGGGTTCATGACGTAAGATGATATAATGAGTGGAGCCTGGGGTTCATGACGTACGATGATATAATGAGTGGAGTCTGGGGTTCATGACGTACGATGATATAATGAGTGGAGTCTGGGGTTCATGACGTACGATGATATAATGAGTGGAGTCTGGGGTTCATGACGTACGATGATATAAATGAGTGGAGTCTGGGGTTCATGACGTACAATGATATAATGAGTGGAGTCTGGGGTTCATGACGTACGATGATATAATGAGTGGAGTCTGGGGTTCATGTCGTACGATGATATAATGAGTGGAGTCTAGGGTTCATGACGTACGATGATATAATGAGTGGAGCCTGGGGTTCATGACGTACGATGATATAATGAGTGGAGCCTGGGGTTCATGACGTACGATGATATAATGAGTGGAGTCTGGGGTTCATGACGTACGATGATATAATGAGTGGAGTCTGGGGTTCATGACGTAATATGATATAATGAGTGGAGTCTGGGGTTCATGACGTAATATGTTATAATGAGTGGAGTCTGGGGTTCATGACGTAATATGATATAATGAGTGGAGTCTGGGGTTCATGACGTAATATGATATAATGAGTGGAGCCTGGGGTTCATGACGTACGATGATATAATGAGTGGAATCTGGGGTTCATGACGTAATATGATATAATGAGTGGAGTCTGGGGTTCATGACGTACGATGATATAATGAGTGGAATCTGGGGTTCATGACGTAATATGATATAATGAGTGGAGTCTGGGGTTCATGACGTAATATGATATAATGAGTGGAGTCTGGGGTTCATGACGTAATATGATATAATGAGTGGAGTCTGGGGTTCATGACGTACGATGATATAATGAGTGGAGCCTGGGGTTCATGACGTACGATGATATAATGAGTGGAATCTGGGGTTCATGACGTACGATGATATAATGAGTGGAGTCTGGGGTTCATGACGTACGATGATATAATGAGTGGAGTCTGGGGTTCATGACGTACGATGATATAATGAGTGGAGCCTGGGGTTCATGACGTACGATGATATAATGAGTGGAGTCTGGGGTTCATGACGTACGATGATATAATGAGTGGAGTCTGGGGTTCATGACGTACGATGATATAATGAGTGGAGTCTGGGGTTCATGACGTACGATGATATAATGAGTGGAGCCTGGGGTTCATGACGTACGATGATATAATGAGTGGAGCCTGGAGTTCATGACGTACGATGATATAATGAGTGGAGTCTGGGGTTCATGACGTACGATGATATAATGAGTGGAGTCTGGGGTTCATGACGTAATATGATATAATGAGTGGAGTCTGGGGTTCATGACGTAATATGATATAATGAGTGGAGTCTGGGGTTCATGACGTAATATGATATAATGAGTGGAGTCTGGGGTTCATGACGTAATATGATATAATGAGTGGAGCCTGGGGTTCATGACGTACGATGATATAATGAGTGGAGTCTGGGGTTCATGACGTACGATGATATAATGAGTGGAGCCTGGGGTTCATGACGTACGATGATATAATGAGTGGAGCCTGGGGTTCATGACGTAATATGATATAATGAGTGGAGTCTGGGGTTCATGACGTACGATGATATAATGAGTGGAGCCTGGGGTTCATGACGTACGATGATATAATGAGTGGAGTCTGGGGTTCATGACGTACGATGATATAATGAGTGGAGCCTGGGGTTCATGACGTACGATGATATAATGAGTGGAGCCTGGGGTTCATGACGTACGATGATATAATGAGTGGAGTCTGGGGTTCATGACGTACGATGATATAATGAGTGGAGCCTGGGGTTCATGACGTACGATGATATAATGAGTGGAGTCTGGGGTTCATGACGTACGATGATATAATGAGTGGAGTCTGGGGTTCATGACGTACGATGATATAATGAGTGGAGTCTGGGGTTCATGACGTACGATGATATAATGAGTGGAGTCTGGGGTTCATGACGTAATATGATATAATGAGTGGAGTCTGGGGTTCATGACGTAATATGATATAATGAGTGGAGTCTGGGGTTCATGACGTAATATGATATAATGAGTGGAGTCTGGGGTTCATGACGTAATATGATATAATGAGTGGAGCCTGGGGTTCATGACGTACGATGATATAATGAGTGGAGTCTGGGGTTCATGACGTACGATGATATAATGAGTGGAGCCTGGGGTTCATGACGTACGATGATATAATGAGTGGAGCCTGGGGTTCATGACGTACGATGATATAATGAGTGGAGCCTGGGGTTCATGACGTACGATGATATAATGAGTGGAGTCTGGGGTTCATGACTTACGATGATATAATGAGTGGAGCCTGGGGTTCATGACGTACGTTGATATAATGAGTGGAGTCTGGGGTTCATGACGTACGTTGATATAATGAGTGGAGCCTGGGGTTCATGACGTACGATGATATAATGAGTGGAGCCTGGGGTTCATGACGTACGATGATATAATGAGTGGAGTCTGGGGTTCATGACGTACGATGATATAATGAGTGGAGTCTGGGGTTCATGACGTACGTTGATATAATGAGTGGAGCCTGGGGTTCATGACGTACGATGATATAATGAGTGGAGCCTGGGGTTCATGACTTACGATGATATAATGAGTGGAGTCTGGGGTTCATGACTTACGATGATATAATGAGTGGAGTCTGGGGTTCATGACGTACGATGATATAATGAGTGGAGTCTGGGGTTCATGACGTACGATGATATAATGAGTGGAGTCTGGGGTTCATGACTTACGATGATATAATGAGTGGAGCCTGGGGTTCATGACGTACGTTGATATAATGAGTGGAGTCTGGGGTTCATGACGTACGTTGATATAATGAGTGGAGCCTGGGGTTCATGACGTACGATGATATAATGAGTGGAGTCTGGGGTTCATGACTTACGTTGATATAATGAGTGGAGTCTGGGGTTCATGACGTACGATGATATAATGAGTGGAGCCTGGGGTTCATGACGTACGTTGATATAATGAGTGGAGTCTGGGGTTCATGACGTACGATGATATAATAAGTGGAGCCTGGGGTTCATGACGTACGATGATATAATGAGTGGAGTCTGGGGTTCATGACTTACGATGATATAATGAGTGGAGCCTGGGGTTCATGACGTACGTTGATATAATGAGTGGAGTCTGGGGTTCATGACGTACGTTGATATAATGAGTGGAGCCTGGGGTTCATGACGTACGATGATATAATGAGTGGAGCCTGGGGTTCATGACGTACGATGGTATAATGAGTGGAGTCTGGGGTTCATGACGTACGATGATATAATGAGTGGAGTCTGGGGTTCATGACGTACGTTGATATAATGAGTGGAGCCTGGGGTTCATGACGTACGATGATATAATGAGTGGAGCCTGGGGTTCATGACTTACGATGATATAATGAGTGGAGCCTGGGGTTCATGACGTACGATGATATAATGAGTGGAGCCTGGGGTTCATGACGTACGATGATATAATGAGTGGAGTCTGGGGTTCATGACGTACGATGATATAATGAGTGGAGTCTGGGGTTCATGACGTACGATGATATAATGAGTGGAGTCTGGGGTTCATGACGTACGTTGATATAATGAGTGGAGCCTGGGGTTCATGACGTACGATGATATAATGAGTGGAGTCTGGGGTTCATGACGTACGATGATATAATGAGTGGAGTCTGGGGTTCATGACGTACGATGATATAATGAGTGGAGTCTGGGGTTCATGACGTACGATGATATAATGAGTGGAGTCTGGGGTTCATGACGTACGATGATATAATGAGTGGAGCCTGGGGTTCATGACGTACGATGATATAATGAGTGGAGTCTGGGGTTCATGACGTACGATGATATAATGAGTGGAGTCTGGGGTTCATGACGTACGTTGATATAATGAGTGGAGCCTGGGGTTCATGACGTACGATGATATAATGAGTGGAGCCTGGGATTCATGACGTACGATGATATAATGAGTGGAGCCTGGGGTTCATGACGTACGATGATATAATGAGTGGAGTCTGGGGTTCATGACGTACGTTGATATAATGAGTGGAGCCTGGGTGACTTAAGACAATATATTATAAAGCACCTCATTATAAACCTATTTAACGTAATACAGTAAACAGTACATAAACTCCACTTTCGTTTTGTTGACCTATTCAAAATGCGGTTTATAAGTTGAAATTCTCACTCAATAACTGGGTTTGCAATACAGTTTTATACGTTAAATAAATATTCCAAAAAAAGCTACACAAGTTGTAGTTTAGTTGCTCATCTATTACTGAGGATACGACTTTGTCGTTGAAACGCGTTTGATTAAATAAACGTAATGTTTGTGAGATCTTGTGTTCGAGTTTTATTTTATCTGCTACACAAGTCCCTGAAATTCAATTTGAACCTCCGCATAGTCAAATAAATCTTTCTTCACTCAGGGTCACTAATAACATTAACTTTTGGGAGGCAAAGACTACATTTTTTTAATGATTGGTTTCTAATGTTTTTGCTCTTTTTACTTTCTCAGGAATATGTAGTATAGAGAAAGTTATAATGAGTTAAAAATCGTCGTCGAATTTTTTTACGGATACATCTATTTTGAGATCCCTGAGTCCATTTTAACCTTAGAGTCCTCTACAACGATATCCTTGAATTTATTTTCATCAATTTGGTATGTGGAGAAACTTTAACATTATGTTGGAAGATTTTACAAAATTTCAGACTTAACTCAACATTTAAGAGTAGCTGCCAATGCCGAAAATGCAAGTAAAACAATTTAATTTTTCAGCAATAATTGGCAGAAAACGAAAAGAATCTTAAAGCTGCCAATAAAAGCTCTATTTTAATCAAAATACTACTTAAGCTGACAACGTGTTTAAACCGAATAAGTTTAAACCGAACTGGCAACTCAAATGGATTTACTAGCAAAATCACAAAACCAATGTTTTCAGTGGAAAATGTATGAAATACTTCAAAATAAAATAGTCCCCATAAATATTACTAGATTCAGTTAACATAAGTGACCCGTGGAGTGGAATGATAATAAAGACTAAGAAGAGGGTGTTGAAGGTGACATCAAAGTGAGTCAACACTATTGTTTGTTTCACTATCATTCTGACCTTGCACTTTATTGCATCCATCAATCAACACAACTCAAGGTCCAATATATGTATGCTGTTTTACTAAATTATAGTTTACAACACTTAATCTGAGATAGGATGCCACCTGTTAACATCAGAGTTAACGAGTTATGAGAGAGATTATAGGTTAGCAATGTTATACGTGAGAACAAGTTTGATTGTATTTTCATCTCAAGTGTTATTCTGACAAACAGATTTTATAAAAACTAAGTTAATTAGCAGAACAATAGAGTCTTTTTTTCTGTTTTGTAATAAAAGGTAGGACCCGACAGTCTTAATTTCTTCTCTTAAAGACAAAAAACATGGAATTAAGGTTGCTTTTTTAAGCATTTGTCTATGTATACTATCTTGCCCAAACTAATTAATTTAGTATTATCAGAAGTTGGAGTAGCATAGTTTGAGTTGTAGTTGACTAAAAGATACGATCAATAAATAATCTTCTATAGGTCTACCAGACAGAAAGAAACCTGCGCAGAACCGTCATCTCGAGAGTGGCTCGCGCACGCATGTAAGGGCCATGGCGGGGAGGGGATTGAAGCGGTGATGGCAATAAATTGTTACACTTTCCCCATAATATAAAGGAATTTAAAAACTATAATTTAATGTCTTTTTACGTATTTTAATTTGTAATTTTTTTTTAAATTACTAATTGTAGTGGTAGGAACTTAAACGATACACCTTCACAGATTTTTATCGCTGTAGTAGGTTTGAAAAAGAAAATATTAAGCCCTACGCAATGAAGCAACGAGCGGGTATATTTGGCCTAACTCGAGCTCTCCCTCTCCCACCACAGTTTACCTGCGCGAGACAAAACTAGTGTGAGGTTCTTTTCTAAGCGCTGTCCCTATAGGAGACGTTAGTAATGTCGTTCCTCAGGGTTCTGTATATGGGGAACATTGTTTAATGTTTACTTAAATAATGTAAATCCTGTATTAGGTAATTTAAATTTTCAATTATATTCTGACGAGATGCAAGTTTACATTTATCTTGTGTTATTTTTAAAAACCATGAAAATAGTCCCGTACAGATCAACTTTACTTCTCCTCGTCCCTCCAATGTTGGCACATTGTCACAGTTGGTTGTAGGATGATGTATTACATTGTCTAACACCTTGATATTTACTGATTATTTAAAACATTTCATTTTGTTCTCTGTTATAAAACATGTGAGAAGGTTTTTGCCAGCTCTCTGGTACTGTTAATTTATTTGTATTTTTTATTAAATTCCAGTGAAGAATCTGATATTATAGTTGCTGGTAGGGCGACCTAATTTATCCGTACAATGAAAAATTTGAAGCTTATAACTTTAAAAACTGGTTTTTTTTTTTTAATGATAGTTTATCCAATTCAATATCTACATTAAAATATGAACTCAATTTCCATGATTTCCATTTATTCACGATGAAATGCCAAGATATTAAAATTAAGTTGACATCAATATAGTCAATATTTTGTTTATTATTACAAAGACTTCTTAGAAATAATTTTTTTGTATTATTGAAAAATTAAGTTATTATTAGGTTAGGATGCAGAAACAATTACGAATGACGCAAGATAGGTTATCATAAACTTGAATCAATGTGTGGCTACTTTCGTAGCTCAAGTTATAAAAGCTATTATGTGAACGAATTCTGACATGAGTTCTATTAAAGGTTGGTTCAATAGAAAACTATCAATAAATTATAATTAGACTAGATTTATATAGTTAAAGTAAAACTTTTAATTCCCCAAAGTCACAATGAAATTGTTGATAATTAAAACAAAAAGGTTCAACCAATTTCGGCTGAAACATCTGTTTCTATGTATCTACTAGATTTATACAGTAGGCTACAACCGAACTTGTATTATATGTGAAAGAAATATCGTTTTGTGGTAATGTTACGAAAGTTGAGTAAACATTGATACGTGTAATAAACTGTTCCCTAATATTTTGCCTACGTGTTGAAGGAAAGTAAATGTATGTTTAAGATATGACATTTAATGTTAAAGTGTGTCTGGTGAGTTTATCAATAATTATGTAGATGACTAGAATTTTACTAGTTGTAGGACAAACTTCACTGTTTGTTTAGTGCTAATTTAATTTAAAAATTTGAGTTTTGGTTAGTCATTTACTTATCCCATAACTAGATATTCCTTAGCCACTGCCTAAGGCATGCATACACTCATTGCGTGTCTATACGCCGTTTCTGTAAAGCAAATTACGTACTTTCATTAATATTATTGCTATACTACGTGTTTTACTATTTTTTTATTATCCTGTTTTGAGGAAAGATTTAAAAAATTTTAATAATATAAATGAGCTACAATTGTTTCACCTTGCGGCATCATCGGGCAGCTTTGTATTTTATGCCAACTTTGCTGCCCGATGATGCCGCAAGGCGAAACAATTGTAGCTCACTCTTCCCTCTTCTTTCTCTTTCTAATAATTATAACATAATTTACAGAAATAGAAATATTAGTGATGTAAATAATTTCGTTCAAACGCCACAAATTGAATAAATACAGAATCCATCCAAAGCATCTTGTAAACAAACGGTTTATCCAATAACAAACATTATTTCTTCACGGGTTTCAGCTATAAACGGACATCATCAAGTAGTGGTAAGTAACTTCATTTAGCGAGTTCTCTCTTGATGATGCCTAATTAAAGTTGAAACCGTTGTGTAATAAAAGTTTAAGTGGATTCCACTAGGATCGTAATAATTCTGATTCTAGTTTTATGGAATCTGTTCTATAAAGGAAGATAATATTATCAATTATTTTTTTCACTTAAATTACATATTACACTGTGAAAATTCTAATAGATCTTTTAAACGACTATGTCAATAACGAATTATATCATAATGGGCTGAAAAAAACCCGCAAATCTGGTGATAATTGCAATTAGTCTGTGTGGATGGATGAATTTGTCAGTTTTATGTTAATTGCTCACATTAAGGACTGATATTAATTAATTGAAGAAATTAGATTAAATAAATAAATGTTGTTATACCAATTTTGATAAAATTCTGTTTATAGAAAGAAAGAAAAAAGAGATGTTGGAGACCCCCAAAAATCAAACATAGATTGATAATAATATGTATAAATATTTAATTTTCGAATGTTTATTTTATTGTTTTTTGTTTAGTAAGGTGACTTTAGAACAGCTACCGTAATGAAGCCATGTTTTCACACCTGTATTCTGTCTTGCCTGTATGTTTTGTCGACATTGCTTATTCTAAAACTTATAATTTACAAATTAAAATTTGGAAGTAAGTCTAAATGAATACAGAGATTAAAGAAACAAAGTTTTAATTCACAATTATTCCTCACGTGAAGTTTAAGTGTTACGCCCATGTCATGAGCACGCGCATTATAAATAAAAACATATATACACTTACATGCTCCTAAGACAATTAATTTGAACCCATGGTCGCGCAGGCGTAGAAAGCCTGTTATATTTAAAGTCCTCTGTATGTTGACACTTAAAGATGTCCTGGCGAAGAAAAAACGTTTATTGTTATAATAGTTAACTGGCTGCATGGATGTAGGAGGAGGGGGGGAGGAGGTCGTTGACCAACAACTTACTACGGAGTAGCTCGTAGTAGAGAGAAAGAGAAGTGGGGGCGGGAGAATAGACCCCCTAGAGAGAGTGACGCGATTAGCCAGCCAAGATAAATAACCGTTTTTGTAGTCCTGCCTTGTCTTCGCCTCGAGTTTTTAGCTAGACAGGACTTTTTGTATTAGTCCAGTATCTTAAAATATTTAAAAGTATCAGAATAGTTTCTATATAATTCCGATTAAACAACAGTTATTTTATATAATCGGTTAATCAGTATCGAATTAATTTAATATATTCATTGTGCACGAGTTAAATCAGTAACGTTTTTCTAATCAAGTCCTCTTTATCTTTGATTATTCTTGAAATAAAAAAAAAAAATTCTCTATAAAATAATATATTATATCTTTTTAGTACTTGTGTCAGGAAAAAAAAATATTTATTTGATTATGATTTGGTTAAAGGTCACTGGCATAAAATTGGGTTTGAAAATATTGGTTTGTGTCACAAATATACAATGGGATCATAAGAGGTAACTTATGTTACACACAGAATGCTAACACAAAATTAATCTATCTTAATCTAAATTAGGTATTTAGTTAAAGAGGTTACAAAAAATAATTTGATTGCACCCTTTACCATATTAAAACCTTTATGTTTTCTGTTAATTCTATGTATTATGTGTTAAACTTTACGCCGGCCAGCGTAATGTTAGAAAATATCCAAAACACAACAAAAGAACGCCCCACAAACGAGTCTAATTAGCCATTATTTTTAAACATCAGTTGAACTGATTTTCACGAAATATGAGTATATTAATGATAGTTCTCTAAATGTATTTGAGACAAATATAGTGAAAATAACAAAACCCAAATAAAAATAAAATGAACTTTTTCCATAATTCTGAAAGATTCACAAAACGATTTACATAAAATGTGTTTGGAATTATGGATCTTATGAACAGTTTTCATAAATCGATTACCATGATTTATAATGTCCAGCACATAGCATCTAGGGCTTATATTATAAAATCTGAATCTGATTCTTTCGAGAAGTTTTTCTATATTTCCGGGATGACGTAGGAGTAAGCAATCTGTGGCAATTTGCATGTAAATTTGCAACTGTCAATCGGCTGATATTAGACTATTATAAATATGATTATGAAATAAGTTCAAAATGATCAATAAATACATCAATAGTGACTGAGACAGTTGGAAATATCCAAAATTAACACATACAACATCACAGCACCCCCCCCCCCAACGAAGATGTCATATATGTATAAATTAAGAGATATCGAAACTCTTAGAAACACATACATATTTAAGCATCGATTCAGTTGGTTATGATGACGTCTCAGAAAAAGAAAATTAACTATTGGAGTTCTTGAATAGTCTAAAATTTATATTAAGAAGACTAGCAATTATTATTATGCTGTTGACAAATTTGTAAACAGACATAAAACAACTTTGCAATGTTCAAGTGACGTGACTGTCTAAAAATCTAAAAATATACAACGAATATTGTATCCACCCAAGGAAGAACGATTTCTATAGAGCATCGATTTGGAAATGAAACATCCCTTTCATCCTGGACGAAATAAAGTGAACAAGCATTTGAATTCAATATAAACAGATCACAAGGTCAGACTCTTGACAAAATAGGTGTGCCTTCCGAATAGCCATGAACAGCTTTATGTCGACGTTTTAAAGGAGTTGTAAGTCTACAGACGGGATAGTTAAAGTTGAGATTGGTGCCAGCAATGACAACTCATTAGTGTACATATTGAAGCAATTATTTGTTTGTTTATATTATTGTGGTTGTAAAAAAATAAAAGTTGAACAAAATGAACACAAACTGTACGGTATTCAATCTTTAGCTATTACATACTAATTAAATCTTACTAAGATATAAAAATCCAAGATAAGACTAGTCCTACAATGCCGTTTGTACGAAACACTCTTTACAAACCTCTTCCCATTAAACCAATTCTTATAGAATATTATCTAACTTTTTTTAGTCCTAGCAGCGAAATACCGGGACAAAATTACTAAAATAAGCCTTTAAAAATTTCCCATTAGTTCAGTAAATCAACTAAAAAGATTTTCATAGGATGATAATAACAAATTACTATCTAAAATATGTGGTAAATTATGGGTTTAGCAGTGCAGATATAAAGTTTATTATTTTTTATTTATTTCTCTATTCTATTCTGTTGTAACATTTACAAAACCCAGGTCGGTTGACTTTTCAATTACTAACCAAATCAATGTGAACAGAACATACAAACATCACAACTTTAACTAAAGCTAAGAAGAATATAATTTGTAGTATTATCATAAAAATAATTTTTATTATTTATTAATTTATTTATTTATTTATTTTTTTATCCTAAGAGGGGGGAAATGCGCATGCGCACCATCAGTGGCCCAGCGAGACCGACTGGTGTGTGAGGCTGTACCACCTGTACGACCCACTAAAACCCTTCCTCTTTTATCTAAACCTCGTTGAGATTTCCATCCTGGACCCGCGATCATAAAAATAATCATATGTTTATATAAAATATCGATAATTGTCAAAATCTCTACTTAAATCAGGCTAATTTTCAAACTAGGAATTCATTAAAATTTATATTTAATAAAATAACCGTAATTTTAATTTGGTAAATAATTAAAAAGAGTTGAATAGATATTAAAAAATAAAATTAAAAAAAAAAAAAAAAAAAAACAATTAAGAGATAGGCTATGAATACTGTACATAATTTAATTCCATACACTATTGTATTATTAACAATAGGTCGATTATTTCCACTTTCTTAAGTTACTTCTGACCATGTATAAATATGTGGCCTAAATATGTACATATCATTTTTCTTTAGTACTTTGTGTATGCTGAACCAATGTCGAATAAATCTACCGTCTATTTAAATAGATGTGAATAATGGTCTGTAATCCATTATATGCAACTAAAGTGATTGACGTATAGCCATAACATATCTCCAAGTAACGCAAAGATTCATACTCTATTATAGCCTAGACATTATCTAATCACAATATAATTTAGGTAAACAAATGTACTTTCTGCATCGGTGTTCCAATTTAACTATTTAGGAGTTAGGTCTGAATCAGCTGTTCATAGGTTATATTAAAACCAATTAAAATTATCCTTGACTAGGCTACTACTATTTTATCATGCATGCAAGCATTCTAAGAAGAACGTACATATTTTAATTCCATCAATTACTGTTTTAACGATGCCACTATTGTTATTTTATTCCCACACATTATGCTTAAAACACAGAAAATACAGAACTGCAAAGCAATGTTACAATTAAATTAGCTAAAAAGTAAAACAGGTTGCGAGGGAGTGATAAACCTTAGAATTAACGAAATACAGGCAGGGTCAATGACTTAATAGTGTATTGTTATTAAAGTTAGATAAAGTACTTCCGGTGGCTACTTCACAGATTGGTGCAGGTGTCCGAAATACAGACAGAAGGACTCACAGATTTAATAACCCAGCTGATCATTACACTTGATTGAGTTTCAAGGTCGCCGTAGATTATTCATTGTCTGGTAAAATGTCAAGGAACTGCAATCATTATTGAAGGTGATTGGTTGCTTCATATGATATATGAGGTGTAATGCCATTATGTATTTTGTATTTACTCATACATTTATGTAATGATTGGGTAGTTATTTATAGAGTTCCACTTTGCCGATTTTGGTGATTTTTGTTTATATGAAATCTAAGAGTTTTTCCTTCATAGATAAGATCTACTACAATTTCCTTAAACTATCAGATTACCCTAAATTTCCGATAATGATATTTACACTAACATCTAAACAGTTAAATGTACAAAACATACAGTTATTATCTTTAATTTCTGACCGATCTTTTCCATATGGGTTGAAATATTGAATTAACTTTTTTTTTGTTCGCGGTTTTTTCTGAAGATCCGACAATCCGATTTCATTAAACATTTTTGTAAAATTTAAAAAAAGAAAACATAATTACAGATATGACAAAAATCAGAAATTTAGAAAAAGCAAAATAAATTAATTCTGATTTTTTTCTGAATTTTTGAAACTACTGAAATATCTATTGTATTAAATGGGAAAACACTGCAAAAATTATAAAAAAACCCACAATTTTAAATTTTTATATATATAACATTATAAATTGATATTTGTGTAATTTGGGTTAAATAGTATGCATAAACAATATAATAAAAGAATAGAAAAGAAATCCCAAAAGGTATCATTTTATCACTTTTCCCTTCATAGGATTGTATTATCAGTTAGGCAAATGGTATACTGAAATTTTTGTCAAATTGTAGGCTTAACCTAGGAACTGACTGTTATTTGTGCTTACATAGTTTTAAAAATTATATGCATAAATCGAAAAAACTCATAAAATAATCAAAAATATTCATAGCATAATATTATTATATAATTTGATTAGTAAAACTGCTCGGAATATTATAATAATATTATTAAAAACAATTTATTTCAATATTTTAATTGTGTTTTTCTCAAAAATATTTTGAATTTTTGTTTATCTATTTATTAGAACTTTGACTGTACCTAGCGCAAACGAATTTTTATAATATTAAAATTTTAAAATATACAATATATTCATTTTATAGTTCAAAATAAAAATGTATAGGATTTATAACTTATTTATAAAAAAAATATACTTATATAATAAAACTGTTTCTGATACCAGCATTCCTTACCAGGTAATTTTTTTCAAAAAAAACAATAAAAAAATTCTAGCTATTCATAAAATAATCTTATTAGATATAATTTTATTCATGAAACTTCACAGAACATTGTTTATTATATTAAAAATGTCATATTTTGTTACTTATCATTTTTATTAAAATGAGATTTTAATTCCTTGCCTCCTTTTGTTTTTCAACTTTGTACGTAACTCACATGGATTTTTATAATACATCACTATTATCTTCTCCCAAAAGAATGTACACTATAACACTAGAGTTAGACACTTCGCTAACGGTTATAATATAACAAAAAGCGGCAAACACCAGCCACCGGCTTTCACCCAATCGGAACCAGTGAGAG
Source organism: Aphrophora alni (assembly GCA_963513935.1). Lineage (NCBI taxonomy): Eukaryota > Metazoa > Arthropoda > Insecta > Hemiptera > Aphrophoridae > Aphrophora > Aphrophora alni. The sequence goes on along the minus strand of OY740769.1, from coordinate 65,530,718 downwards.
AGGATTAGCCTAAGCAGGGTTATCTCTGTGGGGGTATATCCGTTGTTTCGTCACGTATTTTTATTATCCAAAAAGGTTTTTGAAGAAAGTGTGAATAATCCCTAGCTACCGAATACTCCAATAGCGTCGAGGTCGGAACAAATTGATCAAGGAAGACCGTTTAGCCACAAATGACCAGATAGGAAAGATACAAGAGAGGAAGACCAACCGAAGTGAAGATGAAGAGGGGTAGAATCTAGCATAGCTAACCGCAGAAATGCTACCCATGCGGTCACAAGATATGACCCTTTTTAGATGATTTCTTCAGGGTTGACACATTTAGATCCGATGGATTCTGTCTAAGCCCGATCGCTCAAGATCGGCAGCTTAGTGAGGGGCGACCTCGGCCAAGTTGAAGCTTTTCACTGCACTGGTAGGCAAATCATTTATGGGTACCTTTCCATCGGTCGTAATCAGACTAAGTCGAACTTCTAGAGTCGAAGGGAGCGACTAAACATTTAACTGAGTAATCACCTCTCCAACCCCTAAACCCCTCTAGTGACGCTTGGCGAGAATAATGCGTTCCATTCAGTACGTTGGATCAACTATTTACGGGGTTAGCAAGTCTTTCATCTTTCTGACTATCTTCTGGAACTCACGAGAGATTGCTTGAGGGATCATCTATTGGTTTATGATATGGATCAGGGACAACAAACTAAGATCTGGAGCGGTTCAGGGAACGATTCTTGGGCCGGATCTGTGGAATGTGTCGCACAATGGTTTGCTTCGGCATGGAGATGTATGATGACACTTGCCTTGTTTGATATACGGACGATATGGTGGAGATTATCAAGTAAGAAATACTGAATTGGTTCAATTACTGATGAATCAGGTCATGCGGCGAGTAAATGAATGGGTGCATAATCACGGACTGAATCTGGCGTTGACGAAGACAAGAGAAGAATTTCTACAATCATCACGATGGGAGTGGAAACAGAGTAAATGCTGACGAAGCCCTTAGTTAAGTATCAAGCAAAAATAATTGATAATAAGCTCTCAGCTTCTGGGGGATCACAACCGGAGAGCGTGTCAATGAGTGTCTATGGTGACTGCCATACTTAACAAACTGATGGCGAATATAGGAAAACCAAAACCGGCTAGAAGGGTGGGAGCAACTGATGGTAACGACTGTTGTACAGAGCAAGGGTTGGGCAGACGCAATGAAAGTTTGAAAATACAGGGCGCACATGGCTTCCATTCAGCGACGAGCGGTACTAAGAGTAACTTCCTCATGTAGAACGGTGTTAGTGATACATATAGAATTGCTTGCTAAAGAGCGTAAATACTCTTATGAACATATAGTTCTAGGCAAAGCAGAAGCTTTAAAAGAAAATAGGGTGGAGGCCATGTCATTGTGGCAGCAGCGATGGGGTAGAGACCATAAGAGACAATGGACGCAGCAAGGCTGATTAAGAACTTGAGCCAGTGAGTAGAGCGATATCATGATGAAGTACATTTCTATATTCCCCAGGTCCTCATTTGGCATGGTACTTCAGGGTTTACTTGAATCGTATGGCCGAAGTAACGTTGCCAAATTGTATTTACTGCGAGGTTGACATTGACGATTTATATCACACGTTTTTCAAGTCTGGCAGATTCGAACGAGAACAATGTGATGTTCTCAGCACTCGATTAGGAAGTATAACATAGTTCAGAAGATAAATGACATCGAGGAAAATTCGGCAGTTGCGCGTTATGTGGACTCTACTCTGCTTTGCAAGAGAGGCGACGGATGCTTATCAGCGAACGTATGCTTCAGATGGAAATAAATAGTAGATAGTCTCAGTGGGCGGAATACAGCATATCTTAGGCTGAAGAAAATGCTGAGGCAGTCCCGTAAGGTGGAACTATAGGAGAGAAGAGAGATTTTAGCTGATAGTATTCCGTTACAACCTATGAATTGAACGTCGGTGAGAAAATATCCACGATGGATTTCCCCTTCTCCATATAAAAAAAAGTATGCTCGTGGTTGGATAATGAATTACGGCATACTGTTATTGATGTGAGCTGATAGATGAAAGCACTAAAGGTTTTAATTTCTGAGTTTCACACCATGGAGATGGGCAATCTATTGTGTACGTAAAATCAATGATAATAGTCAAGGCCTATATCATCGTTGAATTTACGTTGTTACCACTTCAGAAAGAACTAATTAAGTCGCATTTCCAACCTTTGCCATTCCTAGGGTGTAACATTTCTAGAGATCTACAAAATTCTAAATTAAATAGGAGTTTGTGCTAGAGTAGCAAAGTATGTTTTTAAAGTGAGTGGATAATGATCAATTGTTCATGATATTGCTTTAATCTATTCGGATATTTGCCTTCCTTAAATATATTAATAGACGTTATTTGCCTGATCATCATTGTATGGAGTCCTAGTAGTTTCGACAATTCTGACCTAGTTTTTAACCCTGGGTTCTTTTCTTAACTTGGTAGTTTCACTTTTAGCTTCCAACATAGCTCTGGGCTATTACACTTTTCGCCCTATTCGTGATTAATATGTTCTACGTTGATAAATAAAATTGAGCCACACTCTCGGAACATCGAAAAAATGCAATAATAATAATTTGAGTACAGGTGAACATTTGTATCGATAGATACCTGTGTTTTGTCGTATTAAAATTATTGCTTTAATAAAAGGGTCAAGCGTGTGCTGTAACCACACGTCTTAAGGCATATAGTAACTGTTACTTTTATAAAGTCGAAGTTTTCTAAGGGACAGATTAAATTGTACAGACATACAAACCTGTGACATTAAAAGGTTTCTTGATTTTACCTACGGACTCTAATAAAGATAAGTAAATGAATATACAATCCATAGTTAGTTGGCCATTGCAACATCTTAGTTATCTCACATCTCACAAACTGCTTAAAAGTTTACACTACGAATTTCTCATTGTGTTAGTAATTAAGTTAAGTTATGTTCGTCATACAAAAAACTGTAATATATGAATTCGCATCGTAATTGAATTTTAAGTCCAAATAATGTTTTACAGTTTTATAGATCACGCCGTGTTCAAATTAGAGGGGGGGGGGGGTGATATCTAACACTTTAAATTTGGCCTAGCACCGACATATTAATTTTTTCATCAAATAAACATATCTACATAATATTATTAGTAACCATATATTCTATTCTTCTAGTTTTATTTGATACTCCATATATAATTTTTTTTTAATTGTTCAATTATTTACTTTTTCGACCAAGGTATTTTTTATTTATTACAGCTATATTTTTCCCATATGTGGAACAATACAAAGAATATAAATGCAGAGTTTGAAATATATAGGATATCTTGTCTGTGTAGAATGGTTACGACTTACAGACAGGCAGACAGACTTACATACAATGTCTGTCGGTCAGCAGTAAAATTTGTAAGTAACGTGTTTTTTCACCAAATTATTCATGTAAAATGTAATTAGACTTAAAATATTTGATAACTGTCATAAAGGAAAAAATATTTTAATTAAACTTTACGATGATAACAGGTTGGCAGAGGTATATATATATATATTTCAGGAAATATAATACTACTACAAAATTTGTGTTGTAAGTTTTTGCTACATTTTGTTTTTTCTATGGATTTTGATAATTGGAGTACTTTGTTTACTGTATTTGGAAAATTTGACTAAATCATCTCTTGAATAGAAATTCGTAGTTTCTATTTAGAGATATAAACTGAGAGATAAATTTGTTTCTCACGACGATTATGTGAAACTCATTATAAAAAGTTGTCTAAAGTACACACATAATTATTAGCCTACTTTAATTAACCAATTACAATGTAAATATAAAAATAATAAAGTAGCCGTAGGCTACTACTACGTGATTGGTTTGTGAATGTCTAAAACAATTTTATTGTTAATAGTTAAACATAACCTTTCAGGGTTTCCAACTTTAACCACTTAAACAAGAGATAGAATTTACCATTCTAGACGGTTGAATAAAGCACTATTTAAACTCCTTCTTTCTTTAAGTAAATAGGCCTATAATCATTGTTTGTATTAATTTGTATTTTTTATATTATTTAAGTTTCTGGATGAAGAATTTATTTCGTCCTTAGATATAAGTAAACTACAATAAATGGTTCAAAATATAACGTTTATAAAAACAAACACAATTTAATATTTTTAACTACTAATTTTTTCTTACGGAAGTTCATTCTTTTCAACTTTTTATAATTAAAAAAAAAAAAAATTTACTCAAATATTTAAACAGTTTGATTTACTTGTTTTATAAACTCATCCTTAGTGTAAATCGTATTTGATTAAAATAGTGTTTTATATTTTCTTCTTTTTTACCAATAATTTCTAAACCGTAATTTTATTTTACAATTTGTTATTATTGGGTATATTTCTCATATTTGTATTAAAATCTTCACATTTCATCAACATTGAACGAAAACGGTATTGAAAAATGAGGTTTTTATCAAACTACATGGACAATTTTATGGGGGTTTTCCTCGATAAACCTTGATTAATAAAATTTGTTTAGGTCATGAGAAGCTATATGTTGCAAAAATTGATAGAGCCGATTTGAAAAAAAAAAAAAGAATTTTTAGTTTTGGTCTACTGGCAGCTATACAAAAAATTTGAGTTTATAGTGGAAAAAATATCGAAATTTAGTCAAAATGTAAGTGAGGGCGGGGATGTGCCATACTCTTAAGCAAGAATTGTTATTGCCCAGCTAATATTGGGTTTAAAACTATACAAAAATAAGCAACAGCTAATTTTGATCATTGGCTACGACTTGGACAAAAAAAAAATTAGAATTACTTCTCTGTTTATATTTTATATTTTTCTGAAGCTGAAGTGTTCCTCTGAAGATGATAGCAGAGTTATCGAAATGTACATAAGGTAATATAAACGCATTATACAGTTTTGTGTAGTTGTGTTATTTTGTGGTTTGGGGTTTTTCCTTGTTCATATACAGTCACCACAGTGCTCTAGTGGTTTGTTTACAACACTTTATGTTTATTTTTTAATATTATAAATATATTTTGAATGCATCAATAATTCTATCATTGAGTACTTTACTTAATACGAAAACAGAGCCACCCTACAACTCACATCTGGACATTGTTTTACTTCTGTTTTTTCTCTTACACCGTCGACGTTGCCGATTTAATGCAATTTAAAGTATCATTATTTTTGTTATATCCCTCTTAATGCATACAATGGACAGCTAACTCGCCCCCCCCCCCAAGCTGACCCTCTCGGCAAAAAGCTGGGAAAAAACCTCTCAGTGATGAGACGAGGAGGTGGGGTGGGACGTTTGTGTAATTTGATTTGTTGAACAGTGCATCAGTAAAACAATATGTATTCATGATAGTACATCTCGCCGGTAATAGATAACCTTAATGGAAACATTATTGGAAGCGGGGTGGGGGATTTTTTGTATAGTGACCACTCTGTCCATTTACTTGTGGATGTTTGGAGGACATGCAAATAACCATCAGGTCATTGTTGGCTAGTACATTGTGTGCTTAAATTAATTACAACAATGGGATTTTAAATGGAATTGAACTTGTTTGAATTCTTTTTTACGTAAAAAACTGATAATTGAAAACCCACAACTTATGTTCACCGTATCGTGAAATAAAGCTAATTTCAATTCTCATCAAATCTCTTTAATTAAAATATACATTTTCTCTACATATGGTAATGTATTTTCAAATATATATCCCAGTGATTTGTTTAGATTGTATTGGGATAAGTTAGGTTTTCATTACGTAGTTACTGTTTTCTTCTTCAAAAGAATGTCACAACTTAGGGAGGTTGTTCAGGAAATGAAAATAGAATAAAAGGACTTAACGATTCGTTTCTCACTTGCGTTATCTGTTTGTGTGTTTTATTATATTTAAATATACCTCACAAAAACTAAATTTAATACAGGATCTAAATATTTTTTTATAACATTCATAGTAGCCTATTTGTTTTGAAGTTTAAAGGTTAATAAAATTAATAATTAACCAAATAACTATTACAAAATGGCTGTCATTTAAAAGTTTCGATATACAATATCTAAGAAACTACGATACTAATAAAACTATTTAAAATTTATGGCCTTTTTATGAAACTTATAGTTTAAACCCTTTATTATATTGGTCAACGGTGATTGTAATATTAAATCCACCATCTATTTACATTTTTAACTTCATAAACTGATTTAAAGTATTACAAATTGAGGTTATAAAGAATACAAGTCAAATTAAAAATATTGTCTTTTCTAGATATACACGGTTTATATAACAATCAGTATGACCTTATGAAAAGTACGAGTCACAAACATTTCAGGGACATGAAAAAGGAAGAAACAAAACGAAATTGGTCGATTTAGAAGTGTTTTTGTGTGACAAATTACTCACACTTTTTATTGTGATGACGTAAGCAATGTCTGGACACCTGTACCACATGGAGTAAGTAGCGACTTCCGGTTCTTTAAATTTACTGGTTCCACTCAATTACTTTTCTTGAAATAGTCTTTGATAGGTGTCATTATATTTATTACCTTTTAATTAAAACTTTTTATCATTTTTTTGTGTTTAATTGTTTTCACTAATACGATATCATTTATATAAAAAAAAAACCTAGAAAACTACCCACGTCATGAATTATAAAAAAGTAAAGTGTCATTATTTTTATTATATTTTAATTAAAAAATTGTTTTGATCACTTTTGTGAGTAACTTGTTTTCATTAATGTGATTTCATTTGTTTAACACAAACAGAAACAATAACGTAGAAAACCACCCACATCAAAAATTATAAAAAGAAAAGTTTCATTCTTTTTATTACATTTTAATTAAAACATTTTAAAAATTCTTTTACCCCTTTTGTGAGTAAATTTGTTTTCACTAATTTGATTGATTTTGTTAACAGAATAAAAAAAACAATGACGTAGAAAAACCTCAAAACCTGATTTATAAAAAAATAAAACCAATCTTCGAATATTGTAAAAGTCCAGAAAAAAATTTTGCTTCGTCTTTAATGTCATTTAATAATTTTGCTACTATTAATTCATGGCATATGTAATCAGTATTATATGACAGTGGAAACGCTAACACGACACTAGATTCAGATTATCAAACTACCAATAACAACCAGTTTTGTTTAAATTTTATAAATTTCTGACCAGTTGGAATGATTATTTTGTTATTGTTTACTTTATGATTGTTAGACGACTGAAGGGGGGGGGGGGGTGATACTTTGAATGCTCACTATTTTGATAAATACGCGGCTCTCCCAACTTGAGTCACGTCACTTCCCAGGAAATGATCGATTCCGTTAAAGTTGGAATCTGGTATTTTGTCCTGAGTATAATTAATTGTTAAACATAAATAATAACTCACTATTTAGAAATTATGTCTTACGATGGAAAAATATTTAAAATTGTATCCAATGATTTTGATCAAATTGTCCAAAAAAAGACATAGTTCATTGCCCCCCACCCCAATTGTTATTGGTACAATGGAAAATAATATAAAATAAATTGTATCGTCCTTATTTCAGGCTCCTCTGTAAATCGGTTTCTCGACTTTTTATTAAATGATGTCATATAAATATATAAACCAAATAATGTGGGAAAACCCATTGCGTTTACTTTTAAAGTGTCTTTGTAATTTTACTTTATTTTGTTAGAGTTCCATTTTGAACTCGTTATGGAATTACCAATTAAAGAAAAGCGATGTCTCAAGGAAATTGTATAATCGTCTACAATTTGTTATAAAACTATATCTTATAGAGTTCCTTCAATTAGATTAATTAATTTCTGTTTGAAAATGGTGACCAATCAAACTTCGGGAAAAATACAAATTTATATTCTTAAATCAAACTTATGATTATTTTTAAATTTATTATTGAAAATAATAATATTTATTTTCCTTGATAATAGACAATTCGTTTATTTGGATGTTTTTTACTCTTATTACTTTATTTAAAAAAAATATATTTTTTCCATACCCTATCCCCTTTAAAGAAACAAGGAAGTTTTCCAAACTCTAAACAATGGTTACTTAAAACATGAATTCATTGTTGAAGCTTTACAACAGGCTACTATCAGTTTCGTTGTTTTGTATAAAGAGATAAAAAACCAAAACAAGAGAAGCTTATTTGTATTTTGTAAATAACAGGTCAGTTCATTAAAATGGATGTGGACAAGTTACATACTAATCTGGGAGAGAACAATAGCTTCGCCCAGGAGTTATACAATTGATTAGGTCATGTAAAAAGCTATATATAATAACCGAGACTCGGTCGAGGGTGAGGGGCAAGGCAGGGTACAATTATAGGGGGAACCCAATCATTGTCTACATGCAGGTGTGCTTCTACTCCCCCCCCCCCAACCATAGACTGATCACGCATTTACTTTTTCAGAACTACGTTTCCGTACACAGGTTTTTACATGTGTTAATAGAAAGATGATTTGTCGCTCTGTCTCTATCTAACAAAGTAATATTTACTATTCTTCCTCTTTGTTGGTGATATCTATTGGAAATGAGGTTAACGGTTTATATACGCGTGACGACGTAGATGTAATGTCGCCCTCTTTGTCTCCGTCTTCAAGACTTGTTCTACCATCACTCTCCCTTTCTTTGGAATATATTAATTAAAATTGTTTTCCTTTTCAAAATAAATACTCTTTGGCGTACTACCCAAGACAACTAATAAAAAGAGGGAAAAAAAGTAAAGCAACAAAAATATTCAATGAAAATAACTCTATTCATCTTATAATTTTCAACCCAATTTTCATAGCAATAAACAAAGACAGAATAATTTGCAAGATGCGGTTACGAATTAGGCTATAAACCAAAATACATGATTGTACTGTTCGTCATTAATATTGATACGTAATAAAAAAACTGTATACTTACGGCAGCCATATTGAATTTCAAAACTTCAAATTTTGAACTATTTGTAACGCCGTACTGACCTCTTCAATCTCGATGTAACCTCTGGAACTATACCTTTCTTCATACAGTCTTGGTTTCGACCCCTCTATTTCATCTTTCCTTTCAGGTCTCTCTTGACCAACTCTTGTTTTCTTCTGATTGTAAAGCTGTTCGGGTATTTGAAGGCTAAGCTAGGCCATTTTATGCTTTTTTTTGCCAAAATGATTTTTCGCCTTTAAAACAACACACTCACAAAATCCACTTTATGAAATTACACAGTTCTTACAATATAATATTAACCATGGTTAAGGCTCTGCTCCACCTCCGCCATATTGGATTCATCTCCCATACGAATAATGCTAGACTGGAGCAGTTGTACTGATGTCAATATTCATCTCAGAGTTATCGTTAAAATGTCATTTTAAAGATCACGTGAACGCGGATATTTTCCTTTTTTTAAAAATTGGGATATAATCATTAGTGGTTGAACAAATGGAGAGGACATTAGTAAATCGATTTTCTATTTTGCTATTTTTTTTGTAAGTCAATGAATAACATTTTCGAAAAATTTAAAAAGGAAAACACTCAGTGTTTTATTATCTATTACAATAAATAATGTCGAAATGTCTAATTTATAAGTAGGGCAGATACAATTGATTAAATGAAAAAATATACTCATGTGTACAAGGCTGCCCTCGCGTGGTTTAAAAGAGGACTATTCAGATCGGAGGAATATAGATTTTAGCACTGATGAGCCTGTTTTTTTAAATGTTTCATAATGTTACTTAAACTAAAAAATAACGTTAATTATTAAAATATAGTATTTTACGTAATGCCAAATATAACCAAAGTACAATTTCCATTTAAATAAACTGTAATTTATACAAAAACTCCATATATTAAATTAAAACATGTAAAAATACACAATAACGTCAAAATTCAGAAATCAGTTTCATTATGCACAACGAGACTATTAAGGAAAATAACATTGAAATTCCAATAACCGTCCAGGTTTTACAGCCTAATACGACTATGTGTTAAAATATAAATTAAAAAATATTGGTTTAATAGTACACAAGAGAAAAGTGAAAACTAGGTGTCAATAGAAAGTACAAGAACATCAATTGATTGAAGCCGTTTGGATTCTAGAAACGAATATTTGTAAATACTCTACAGAACTTGAATGATTTTCACGAATCTGTTCCTACCTACAGCTCAAACAGTTGCATCGCTAAGATTGCTGTTTTGTTTATCACTTCCTTCCGTTGTTATCATGGTTGTTAGTTAATACATGCATAAAAAAAGTGATTTTTATAGAATTCAATATTGTATTCCTAAAATAGTCTAAGTGTGCACTACTAATCCAACTTTTTTAACTTTACCTTTTTTGTCTTAAAAAATACCATTTTGCATAATAGCCTATACAATATCGAAAAATGATTATGGTTTATATGGGAGTTTTTATTGTTTAACGTGACAACGTATTTGATTTTTAATATTGGAGTGTGGGAAGTTTATGTGTGTTTTTGCACAGTTATTAAAAAATAAGCTAATAGAATCTATCATGTTCCTAGTAATACATTTAGATATGTCTAAATAATAAACTTTCATTCGTTGTCCAAAATTCACAACGACATCTCTATACCGGATAAAGAGTGTTAAATCACCAATATGATCTCTAAAACTGGAGGACATACAGTAGCCTCAGACTACGATTGTGTCTGGTCCTCCCTTCTACTTGCTTCCCTAGCCTGACTTGACGGTACAACCCATTCCAAGAAAACTAGGTACACAAATTACCGCTTAGCAAAATTTAATTCCTAAAGTTACAACTTCGTGACAGACTTTTGTAAACGTTTATTCTTATTTACACCGATAAAAGAAACGAAAGTAGGGTACGCTTTTACACAGAAGCATTTGAGGTATATATATTGGGGTTGCATTTTTTATTGGGGTTGTACCGCTGAAAGTAAACGCAACAAACAAAGTGTAGGGGCTACTCTTTTCCTCTTCACCCTCTGACACATTCCTAGCTTGAGGATACTGTACAAACACAACTGTAAATAGATATCCTCCTCTACTTTTTATGAGGTTTAAATATATGCCATCCAAATTTAGAAATATAGCCGCCATTTTCCAATATGGCGACCAACTTATTTTTTTAAATATTAACACCATGAGTTTATTGTGTTTTTGGATATAACATGTAAGTTTAAGATTTTATTATTTTTATTTTTGAAAAACCAACCGTTAAGAATCTACAGCCTATGAAAGACTGGAATTTTATTATTTACTCGATTGTTAGTGAATGGTTTTAACTATTTTTTATCTTACATTTTGGGTAAAAATATAATTTCTTACAGGATATAAGGCAAACTGGCTATTTGAATATGTAGAAATGTATTTTAATACATTATTTCACTACTAGACCCTACCTTGAAACAGTTGTATTGGACTTCATCAGAGTTGAAACAGTCGTTTAAGTTGTGATTATATAAAATAATTTAATAAAATACACTTTAATACTCTTAAACAGCCTGTCTGCCTTATTCTTTGTAGGTAAAATTTTATCACAGATTTAAGATTAATGAAAACCACTCACAAATGTCAAGTATATAATAAATAGAGAAATATTGACAAAGCAATTAAAATCCTAGTTTTAAATATGTTAACGGAAAAGTTCAACCCGTTCATTGCTCCGTACTATAAGTAAAGCATTAAGTTACATTACCCAGGTATTTAATGTTTAATTTAAGTACATAGTTACCGCGCAGTCATAGAATATGCATTTTATGACAACGCAGCTTCGTAAGGCGGTTTATAGCATTAAAAACATTCAAAGAATATATTCTATTTTACCACAACTTTTAACGGCAGGTTAAGGGAGAAATTAAAATTAACCATAACATGTGAACCATCGTTATGGTTTATATACGGCAATTTCCACGTTCTGGAGTAATAAACCATGAAATTAATGCGTACTTAACTAATGCTATATAAATAGGACGAGATAGGTCGGTTTATCGAGGCAGGTGTAAACCTGTTCGCTATAAACAATGCATTATGAGGACCTATAATCAGAGTATTTTTAGATTCAAGTTACAACTATTGCAGCATGGTGTGATATAGAGTTAGAAATTTAACACATTTTTAACAATTTTTGTCAAAATGTTAAATTTTAAATGACGAATTAGTCCGTTAGACAACTTTTTATAGCTGTTTTTAATTTATTTTTTTAAATTGAATTTTTACACTTACGAAAACAATTGCTATTAAATTTTTATGAAATTGAGCACAGTGAAGTAAAGAAGTTTGTTAGTCTAATCAGAACATGGATTTCTATATTATAAAAAAATGATTTTTGGTAACTATTTTTTTTTTATAAGAGATGAAAAGTGTTTTTATTTTCTTGCTTATTCATATACTGTAGTAGAGAGAAATCTATTCATAATGACGTGTAAAACAGAAACCGTTCACACAATTTTCATGAAATAGTGGTTGTACTTATAGTTTGCACTGATGAGGTGGGCAGATATCTCTAATGTGATTTATTACATATTATAGACTTTGAAATTTAAATTAATATTATAACTCTGGTAGATCACTATCAGATATTAAAATTTGGATTAAAAAACCGATAAATTTAATGGAAAAAATTTGAGGTCAGTCTTATGTACGTATTTTACATAATTTAGTTCATGGGCAATAATGGGGAAACCTATTTTAAAATTCCGCCATTTTGAAACGGTTAAAACTTGTCAGGTCTAATTTTATACTACATAAGACAGTCTTAGAATATGTCTTATTTTAACGGGATATATCTAATAAATTTATGTTTGTTTATACAAATATATATTCAATTTTTAAAATCCTTATACAGATTATTTAGTACACATTTCAAAGTCCCAAATGTTAGATCGAGGAAATACAATGAACTATGTTATCGAATATATAACCTCAAAAATCATATTTAAAGACTGATCTAATCTGTGGTAGTGAAGCTGGGAAGAAACCCGATTACCACTGTCCTTCATAGACTAGGCCTACACTACTGAAAAGTACCTGTTACATAAACCTTAATAAATACTACAATACTTAAAGAATAAACTAATGGCAGACAGTAATGGCATCTCATAGTCTGCTATCTCTGTTTCAGAGTAAATAATTTCAAACTTTATGACACGTATTATTCAATCACGCATTTAATACTGCCAAGAAAGTGTTTAAGAGCTTCCTTTTTTGACAGCCGTTTATTAAATCAAAAAGTCATAGTCCATAATAATAAATCTGCAATCTGCACAAGTGCTTGTCGTGGATTTATGCTTAGTGTGAGTACTTGATGAGACGTGGTGATGCCGTTTGTTTTTATGACCCTTCCCCTCACCTCTCCCCGCTACTTCCCGTCCGTCCCCACCAGTTCATCATATACAACTCAGAATGTCCTTTTTTTTCTACAAGATCGTCTTTGGACAAGTCGATTTACTCTAGATGGCTCTGTCTACTGATTGATATGTCCTACATTTGTGTATAAATGTTCGTATTATGACTTCTTCTGTGCTTTGCTCCCAACGTTTAATAGCTCGTGAAGAGGGATATTTCGTTTCTAAAGAGGGAGTTTTAAGTAATTCTTTCAATGAGCTTAGTTGGTTTGTAATGCGGTTCAAGATCTCAATGTGAAAAGCTGTTATTCTTAATGTATATTATTATATTTCTTATTATAACATACCAGTAATCTAAATAAATATGCAATACAGGGTTATTATAAAAGAATGGTGAGGTTTTGAACATGGTTTAAATGGAAACAGAATTGCTTACAGCTGATGTTGTTATTTATTAAATCGTCGTCTGTAACAGTTTTTTTACATAACTAATAAATTTCTATATGTGCGCCATTATCGCTCGGTAGATTTCCAATCGATAATCAAGTTCTGCCCAAACGTTAGTTATCATGTCTTTGTTAACAGTTGTCATTGCTTTATTAACCCTGTTCCTTAAGTGATTTAGGTCACGAATTTTTCTCGATAAACAATGTTTTTGATGTACCCCCACAAGAAGAAATCGCAAGGTGTCAGGTCTGGACTCCTTGGAGGCCAGCGCATAGGCATAGAAGAAGGAATTAGAATAAGAAAGTCACAGGTATAGGCTTTAGCGTGTTACAAAATATCCTAAGTTTGGCTACTGGACAGCAGAAAGCGCTAGTAGCCAACAGGGCTTGTGATACAGTAGCCAAGCCTTTTTGTTCCGATGCTACTAGCGCTTTCTGTTGTCCAGTAGCCAAACTAAGTATATTTTGTATCACGCTGTTTAACATGGGCTGTGACTTTCTTATTCTAATTCCTTCTTTTATTATATAACGTCCTTGCCGGCCTATCCATCGATGTCCAAACTTTTCATTCAAAGTGTCTGTGACAAATGCAATAAATTGCGGGGGTGCGCCACCTTGTTGGCAATGAAGTTTTTGAATGTTTTCAAATTCATCTAGCTGAGGAAAACAATAATTGATTAACATATCAAGATACACAATTCCATTAATTGTCTTTTCAGCAATGAATAAAGGCCCTATCGGACGATTTTCATCACACCACACCAATCATTAACTTTAGGCGAGTCACGTATTTTCTCAAAAATTGTGTGTGGATTTTCATATTCCCATATGCTTGTGTCTATTAACAGACCCAATGGTACGGAATGTAACTTCGTCTGAAAAAAAATATATCATCTAAAAATGATCGGTTTGTTCAACAGCGAAATAAAAACGTTTTGCACCATCATCAGGGGAACATTAATGAATTAATGAACATCAGGTGAATGAATGCTGAAGCCAGCAACAAAACACACTTTGCTTTTTCTTTATTAGAAAACATAAGAACACTCCAGAAAACACAAAACACACTACCACAACAATGCAAGAATTGATTTGGAGGTTACAACAGCTGTTAAACAAACTTTTGGGTAATAGGCTATCAGCGATACCAATACAAAACCACAAAATTTCTCTACTAAATTAATGAAACTCCACCATTCTTGTATGATAACACTGTATATTAACTGATCTGGAAGGGAAATTGTATTGGTAGATCAAGGTGTCTTATCCAGTAGCTAAGTTAGTTTAAAACGGTAGTTACACAGGATTCCTGAACTCGTAGTTGTCTACATCACTACTTTATTGGTGTCGGCGAGACTCTATAGGAATGTATAGGCTATATATTAAAACGTTTCTGTTATTGTCTTGGCCCTATCAGGCCCGGAAAATATGTAAAGTGACCTACATACGCTCGTGGCGGTGATGCGATCCTAACTATACAAATACCACATTTTCTTAGAAGGTCAGAGTTTAAGAATTACATTTTTAAGAATACCTTACCTATTTGTCATTGTAGAGAGGTGGATGTTTGTATCAATACAAAATGGAAATCTGCAAATTTTTATAGAAGTTAGTATGTTATTTAATGAATAACACACGAGATATGAATGTAGAGTAACTCATGCTGAAAATAAAAGTAAAAGATCACATTACACAAAATAACAAATACCCAAACATTACTCGAGACTTTAAAAAAAAAAAATCATTTAACGCTTCTGGGGAAATTGAAAAACGTCAAAATTTAACTTTTAATTTGAAATTCGCAAAATATCTGAAGATTTTAAGTTGGGTCGAAAAGCGTTGACAAATTAAATATTATTTCCCTTGAAACCTACATTAGCCAATTTTTAACTATTAGACTACCTGTCTTGAGGGTATGAAATTAGGAATGTGGGATTGGCTTTAAAGTGCTCCGTTTTAGATACCTTTTAAAAATAAAAACACTTTTGTAATAGAAAAAAACAACGTCAATTTCGTTGGTAATAAGTAGTTATACTTTTAGTTTTACCAAAACAAAAATTTGTTTTCTATAATTCTTATTTTTATTAATACGCATGTGGAATAAAATAATAAAATTAATTTTACTCGTATATAGGAGTAGCCTACATTAGTAAACCTTCAACTTTATTCTTTAGTTTACAAAAACAATACAGAACCGAGCGTAGCGAAAGTTGAGCTAATGTGTTTATTCAACGCGTGGCAAGGAAATGACCCAACCCCCTTCCCCTGTTGTGATTCCCCCTTCCTTATTTGATAAAAACATTTGATAAAACCTTATTTCAATATGAAAAGACTGAAATATTTGTTCATCAGAAGGCCTGTCACTAGACTTCCGTTCTAGACCGGAACCACTCAAAACCTCCGCAGTTTGGTGCTCAATTATCACATTGTTTACGCCTGACGGTCTTTGAGGTTATAGTCATGCAGAGATTAAATATGTTTGTAAAATGGAGAGAGATGAAAGTTTTACGTTCAGAGATAAAGAGTTGATAAATTGTTTTGGTATAAAACGCTTGATTTTAACCTAAATTGAACTTTTATGTTATGAGCAAATTTTATTGAATTGAGAAAATATTTATAAACGTTTTGGAAATGTAAAACGTTAGTTACAGTAAACTCAGACTAGGAGTGTGTCTGGTGTAATGGGCGTGTCCTCCCTTCTACTTGATTCCCTAGCCTGACAACCCGTTCCAAGAAAACTAGGTACACATATATACTGCTTAGGCTCTAATATCTCTTTACGTGTCCATTTCTTTAATATGCACCTTTCTGTACTCTTGTAAACGTTTAATTTTTATTTACACTGATAAAAGAAACGAAAGTAGGGTAGGCGTTTACAGGATATGAGGTCTATATTTTTTTATTGGGGTTGTACCCTCTGAAAGCAAACACAACAAACGAAGTGTGGGGGCCCCTCTTTCCCTCTCCACCCCAGACACATTCGTACCTCGAGGATACTGTACTCGATGCCGTTAAATAACTTTAGTCTCCATTATTTAGTAATAAATCTCCGAAAGGAACAGATATTTTATTTTATATTTTGGGAAGAACT
The DNA here is from genome assembly GCA_963513935.1 of Aphrophora alni. NCBI lineage: Eukaryota > Metazoa > Arthropoda > Insecta > Hemiptera > Aphrophoridae > Aphrophora > Aphrophora alni. The sequence continues at coordinate 65,513,874 of OY740769.1, read as the reverse complement.
ATAAACAACTCAACAGTTGTTTGCGTCTTTTGTATTCATTTAAGAAAAAAATTAAAAAAGAAGAATTAAACATTAAATACGCAAAATAAGTAAACGTGGGCAAAAACCCAACATCAAACTCAACTCTTTACAAGCGCTTAAAAAACTTAGTGTTTTATCACATTTGGAAAAATTCGAAGTTCGGCCTTTATGAGCCTTATTACTGTTACATTATGAGTTTTGTTGGGGGGGGGGGGGATAACAACCTAATATTGTAATTTAACGAAAACTTATCAATTAATATCAATTTTCAAACTTATTGTTATTTTGAAAAAACAACCAGACTTGCTTAGAATATCACCCAGGAGAAAAACAAAATGTTTGATCTAAAGATTCATTTTTTACCGTGGATAAACAGATAAAAACAACAAAACAAAAAACGTAAACCAATAACCTTCGAAATTCGTTGTAGGTTATAAGCTTACATAATGTCAGTTCTACGCAATGTCGGTTGTATTTAAGCGTCGCTTCTAAGAATTCTCTTTCTACAAATAGATCCTTTGGAAAGTAGCTTTTTCTTATTTTTCAAACCGTCAAAGATATATTACTATACTTGTTCAAAGTTAGAAGTGCTAAAATGGTGCTAAAATGGTATTTGACCAATTTTTTTTGGTCAAAAATTGTCTCTCCACTCTGAAAGAACTCATTCAACCACAATTTGGAAGTTAGTGTGAATATTATATCCCGTTACATTAACAGACCGTTACTTCACGGCTTCATAAAAGAAACTATTCGGTTGATTCAATTATCCATATAATATATATATACAGTACTCGTACTTTTATATGTAGAGCTACATTTTACAGTTCCTATCAAAATCTTGCTTCACTTTTAGTTTCTATTGTGAACTGAGAGATTTTTAAAATTCTCACTGTAAAACTGCAATTTTAGGTTGTAAACCAAGATAATAATTATTTAATGTTAACACTATACATAAACAATGAAATTTATTTTACGTCAACACTGCAATCAAAGGGTATGTAATTGGGAACCCAGAGATTGATAATTTTATACTAATGTTTGAATAAATTTGTCTAACATTATAACTAGGGAATTTTTTAAATTTTAGGGTCACGGTGTAAAATTTATCCCAATGAGTTTTATTTTAAGTAACATTGTTATTAATCAGATCAATTCACTGTTAAATTATTATCAAGACAATTTAGATTAAGTTAAGACTGCAATGAATTATTCTTGAAATAACTCAAGATTTGAATTGGTTTTTCAGTTTAACTGAAAGTGTTTTATTGTACAGCATCACTGCGATAAATGGTTTAGTATTTAAAAAAGAGGGATTTTATTTTACGTTAATGCTACAGTAACTTTTTTTGACTTTAAACCAAAAGCATTTATTTTAATTAACACTTATCTGTCAGTAAAGTAAAGATGTTATAATGCAGTGACACTCTAATGAACGAGTAACAGGTCTAAACTTAGAGCAGGGAATTTATATTTTACGGAAACGCTTCAATGAAGTAGCCTGACTTATTACACGAGGGATTTTTTTAATTTTTTTATTGTGATAGGCCTACTGCATCCAAATTGTCTGACATTGGAAGCTTAAGGAATATAACGAATGAATTTTAATTAATTAATTTGGTGATAAATCCTAGGGTTTGTAATTTACGAATACACCGCAATGTACTGATATGAAATTATAATCTAGGGAATTTCATTTTACTGTAACACTGGAATGAATTGGTCCGAAATTATAATTGAGGGAATATTTTTACGTAAAATTACAATTAATTTGTTTGACAACACAACTAAGTGAAATGAATTATACGTTTCACCAAAATGCAATGATTTGTTCGAAAAGTTTGACATGAAACAGTTTTTATTTTACAGTAACATTTAAAATTATTATTCAATAAATTAGATGTCATAAAATGCAAAAAAACTTAATTATACAAAATAAACCTAGTCCACCTTAGATGAAGTTTTGATCTCTGGTCTCTTAATTAACAGTTAAAATTAATTATATAAACATATATTATTGTAAAAATTTAACTAATATTGACAATTCGAATTGATATAAAATTGATGTTTTGAGAAAATAAAATATTATTAATTCTGCACGAACTTTAAAACGTAGTGCACGATTTCATGATTACTGCAAAAACAGCTGAAACAATAATTTACTTTATCGAGGTTGTTTAACATAAAATAAAATAAATTTCCCTAGCTAATAGATTTGTAAATCTGGAGGTGCAATATTGTGCAAGAGTGCGCCGTTGTACTGGAAAAAGCAGGTGAATTTTTGGTGAAAAAAAACACTAAACTATTTCGCTATGTGTTTGTTATTTGATGAATATCGTCATTTGGCAAATACATGGTGGACATTTAAAATGTTTTTCGAAAGATCTTTCATTCTTAATCATAAATTACTTGTAAGAGTAAACGCAAGATTTTTACGGTTTTTGATTCCTTAAAATGATGACGTATCTCAATAATGTCTTGGGGATTACTGCGTTGTTTTTTAGGTCATATACAAGACCTTACGATTGACTTTTCAGGGCGTGCTAATTTATTTTCTTAATTCTTATATACATGTCATAATACGTGACTAACTACGTCAAATTGAACTAAAATAGGAGATTTTTAATAAAAAATTTAGCTTCTCATTGTAGGAAAATGAGTTAAAAGGGTGAAAATGTGTAACTTTGATACACGTTGTATAAAATACTACTGTAACTGGATTACATGACAGTTTAAAAAATACAATTGTGACATACAAGTAAAAAATGTCAGTTTTATTTCTTGAATTACTGGATCTGTTATAACATTTTTTAAACGATAACTTTAGTGTCAAATTTTTGTCACTATCTCAGAAATGTAGAAATATCGAATTTTATCAAATATGAAATATTTGACATCTCAAAAAAAATTCTATGAATTTTCTTTTTTAAATGAGGAAAATGTAAGTGTAAAAACATAAACTAAGTAAAAAAACACACATTTTACATTTTTGTATAAAACTGAAATGAAACCATTAATTGCATATATTGTGTTAAATGTTGATGAAAACAAATATAAAGTTTGATTTAATATTTGCATTGGCCAGACAGCATAAAAGTGTGATGCAAGATTTCGTAAAAATGTTTTTTTCTAAGGCGATAAACATTTCGTTAAAATATAAAAGCATACAAACAAAAACTTTAAAAAAAAACAAAATGTGTTAGATTATTTTAATGTACATCAATCTTCTTATTCTTTATGTGATTTTATTAAACAGCTTTTCTTTCATATTTATCAAGGTTATGTTTAAACCATTACTAGAAGCAAATGTGAAAAAAAAAAAAAAATTAACATTAATTATAATATTAAACCAAAAATGGAAGCTTGTATTAAAAAAAAAGTTCCAAGGCTTAGATTTAGTGCAAAAGTTTACCTGGTCAAGTTTTAGATTTTTATAAAACTCACCAACTTGTTTGTTTTTATTTCTAAAGCTGGTTTGTCCATGAATGGTTAATTTTTCATAGACACTGGTGATCCTATTCCAATAGAATTTTCACAGATATTTTTCAATGATGCAAATTAATTTAAATATAGATCAACACAATTCCAAACTGTTTCAAATATTCGGCGGTTTAAAATTACTGTTTGTTCAATAACCTCAAACTGGAAATTATACATTTATTAACTACATCTTTTATCGAGCCTAGCAGTATAGAATCATTAATATTAGACTTACTATCTACTATAAAAAATTAAAGAAACGAAATTAAAAAAAAAAAAAAAAAAAAAAAAAAAAAAAAAAAAAAAAAAAAATAGGTATACTCAAACTTTCTCTCTCATGAAAACCAAAAAGAAAAACCAACCAAAACTATTATGTCACCAAACATGTCAGTTCACTCGTTATCAGTCAAAAATTTTAAATGAGCCATGGAAGCCATTTTTGAAAAATATTTAACGTGTTTAGATTAAATCTTATTTCGTTAAAATTGAACTCTCCATTGAAGCGATCAAAGTCCATTACCCCCTCCCCCCATTATTCCTGAACCTTAATATTTATTTTCTTCTGATTTTACAACACTAGGGCCTACTATTTGACTAAAATTTGAACGAAATAGGTAGTACCGATTTTGAGAAATTACGTCTTTTTACAGTCTCATTTTGGAGAAATGGAGTATAAAAACTTTTGTTTTTGTACTTAGGCGCGACATTTAGCAAAATTTGATGAAGATACTTATACTTATAATGCCGATTTAAAAAAAAAAAGTTTTTTTTTATTGTGGCAAACCCCCTCTTTTCGTTAAATATTTAGTTATCGAAAAAATGAAAAGGATGACTTGAGGTATAACCGAAACAATCCCACACACCAAATTTGATAAAAACCTGTGCATTTCTTGGGATGTAGAGATTGCACATTTGACATATGACCACTGACAGACAATGAGTTTTTGTTGACGTAGAACTTCAAATCGGATAAATCCGTAAAAATTCTACACCCGCTTTTTGATCCATCATATAAATTTCTCTCTACCACGTAAACAAGTAGTAATAGGGTTTTAGCTATGAAGTGAAATTTTTAAAAAGCGAGAGGCGAGAGGGAAATACTCTTTCATAAATTAAGACTTAAATTAATATTTATGTAGACATAAACTAAGAATCTCATATGCATTTGGATAGACAAATAAACAGTACAGCGATGTACATACCGAAGGGTCGTTATTTTGTCAAAGGTCTGACTTTAAAAAAAATAAAACTTGACAGGCGAAAACACCATACAACACCCTGTGTACACCTAGATCATAGTCCTCACCTAACCTAACTTACCCTAACCTGACCTAACTTACCTTAACTCAACCTAACCTAACCTAACTTACCAATACCTAACCTATCCTAACCTAACTTACACTAACCTGAACTAATTAATCATAACCTAACCTAACCTAACTTATCCTAACCTAACTTACCCTAACCTAACCTAACCTAACCCGCTTTGCATATTTCAAGACTTGATTTGTAGCGTATATTTCTAGCAATATACGATAGGGTGTTACATATGGATATGACAAAGAATAACTGCAATACAGGAGGAAAGTCATATAAAGAATATTTTACGATATATTGGTTATTATTATTATTATTAAGTAAAAGGCTATGATCGCGCTATACTCTGGTTGTTGTACGGTTTTTTCAATTGTCAAGTTTTATTTACACAAAGTTTACCCTTGTCAGATATCGCCAAACACCCTTAAAGCTGAAAGTTTTTTTACCATATTCAAGTTGTACGAGAAACTTCTCTAAATGGTTTTATTATTATTATTTTTTTTCTTCAAAATACAGTACCTTCATTTCATTGACAGATTAAACTTTGTTGCGTTAATTATTGTTAAATGAACATAATATCCTTCTACATTTTAAATAGTTACTGACATAATGTGCAGAAATGAATCTAGCGCATAAAACTAATATTATATTTATATCAAATATCCACCACTATACTTCAGTATAAAAGAAATAAACTCCTAACTTCTACCAGAACGGTTTCCCCAGTATTATCTTCTGACAATAACAGTTGTGATTCCTTGCCCACTCCCCCTCCCCATCAGAGAGAGGGTCGTTGTGTCGAGATGGTGGTCGTAAAATACAGTCCCTCCTAGTGATTGACAGGCCGACGGACATTGAGCAACGAAGTTTTATTAAAATACCGAGACCCTCATCTTATTAGAATCGTTCCGCTCATTACTTTCGTTCGATCATTACAAACGATCGCTCGATTTATGACACGAAACCCTCTAGAGTCGACAACCTAATAAACATTCACTCTATAATGCGGAATAATTGCGATTTCAACACGATTTTACATTACAAGTGCGTCACGTATACAGAAACCTATTACAGTCAACGGTTTGCAATTATTACTACGGATAATAAACTAAACTGCCTTATTAGGGATTTTCTAATATAGAAATTCTAGACATTGCGATCTTCCTGCTGGAATTTCAGACTCCAGATACTTTGAAATATCAACCGATCCTGCAAGTAACATTTACTTGTGCCATTTTTTATCTACTGTGTACATACATACAATATATACACGTATTTAGATGTGTATATAGATATGTGTGTATATATCCTTGTGTGTGTGTTTTGTGAGAATTTTGTGTACAAAGTAAAGACATATAAGTTACTCCGTAAAAATCGCTTGCTTCGGCAGGATGTGAATAAGGACGAGAATAGCCTAATTATCTAAATTCAGGCCGTAGGCACAACGTGGCTATTTAGTACCTACAATCCTATCCTGTAATTTAATGTTTCCCATAGTCTATCTCTCCAAATACACATAAACACACACACGCGCGGGCGCGTCTGGGTTTAAAGCCAGCTTTGATGAGACTAATTCGTTTATCCCCTTAATTAACTAATTAATTGTACTAATCCAAGGCAAAATCACTAGAATCGAGTTGCTACAATCTGGAATTTAAAAATCTCGTTACAACTTATTCACGAACTGTCGAATTTATGGCGATATCTCGATTATTACATTGAAATATTTAAAGTACAGTACTGAAATTAACAACATATTAATTAAATCAACATTTACTACTGCAAAATCTGTACACTCACTGATGGATACGTGCACAATGATCAACCAGCGATCTGGATCTTGTTTCTAGGCCCGCAATGAGTCGGTTTCCAAATACACAATAATTAGTTCAGGTGTATGCCGAGTGGCGCGCTATCGGATACCAAGATACGCATGCCATATCTCCGTTTCTTGTTTAGTTGACATTGTGTATTTAATACAATGAGGCATTGTACTATAACACATTAAAAAAATTTCGTATAGAATAAACATAAAAACATTTTGTATCCATAGAAAGAACGCATTTTGAAAAAAAAAAAAAAAAAAAAAAAAAGTGAACAATAACAGAATTAAATTAATACGCCTATAACTTTTTCTTTCAAAACTTAGTTTCGGCAAACTGAACTTTTTCATTATGGATAGTAGCTCTGAAACTCCCATTTTATTTACACATTCAATGCAACCTGTACACCGCCTTGAAATAACGTTAAGATCTGTCGATTTTGCTTAATTAGACTGAAATTTATTACGTGGTATACTTTAAGAAACGTAGAAATATTTCGTTAAACAGAAAAACTCGTTAGTAAATTTGAAAATGCTGGTAGTTTTGAACAGGTTTTAAGAGAATTTTTATGTTTTTTAGATAGTCTATTCTAAAAAAAAGTTCAAATTTAGAAATGCATGCGATGATCTACAGATTTGTTTTCGATAGTGATATCATGAGAGAGATAACGCTAAAACATCTATTTCGTTTTTTTTTTTGGATGTTGTTTTGGATTATATTACGCTCTCTCATGTCTCATATCAGGTCTTCCTTGAACAACTCTTGTTCTTTCCGACTCTCACAATATTAGAGAGCTAGGGGTCTTTGTTTTATGTTAATTTCTTATAAGGGGATGATGAACGAGAAGTTTTTAGCTTTTAAACAACAATGTGAACAAATTGAAGCTATTCGAATGAAAACATTATTTTATAACAATGACTGTTCATAGTCGTGATAAACAAGCATAAATTACTGTCCCAGACAGGTTTAAAGGTTTTGATCATATTTGAATGTATCTCGAGGCATTCCCCTCCCCCATTTATTTACCAACTCAAATTTTTTAGTATTCTACCTGCCATAAAAAATGCGACTTTCTTAAAATAGTCTCCAACGATTTTAAATAAATATTTTAATCTCATGTGTGTGAAATAGTGCAATGTTTTTGCACCGATTATTAATTTTCTAATTGTATTGAGTATGTTTATTATTTATCGCATTAGTCCTCAAAATTCATAAAAACGATAGGATGGGCACTCTCAATATTTATACAAATTAAAACATTTCAAAATATTCTAGAGAAACGTATCCTTGGTGGAAATTCTGTGTGGAGCAATGCGACCTAACGACAGAATTTACTCTTGATTTGATCTAGTTGAACCTTAAACCTAGGGTTCATTGTACAATAAAAGTGGTTTGGCACATTGTAAACATACTTAACGATATTTGATAACAGCTCGACAAAACACAACAGAAACTGTATGTAAACACCGTAAATCAAACACAATGTGTAATATAAACCAAGACATTGTAATGTTGTGGCTATTTGCTTTTATACAGTTGGAGTAATTTACATCAAAAACATTCACCTTCACTCGTAGCCATAACATTCGAGAGTGCCAGTCATGCTTGGAGATAAATAATCGATTGTTGCAGATTAACTTCAGGCTGTTTACATTCTAGGCTTCTAATTGGTATAATTACTTAGTTACAGGTACTGCGTGTTATTTATTACTTAGTTTGGGAATTTGTTTTCGTTTTAAACACAAACTTCTGTTTCGATATTCAGAGAAGTGAACATCAGACAAAGTGTAGCATGATGTGATGGTTTATGCAATTTAAAAGTAACTTTTTGACTTGAATTACATTACTAAAAACAGGGGGATTGAACCTACTCGGGCGAAGAATTGGATATATTAATCGCTGAATGAAGTTCTTCAAGGAGGATATCTGAGCACAACAAATGGTGGGTTGGTTTTCTGGTTTCAATCCACTGCGAAAGAGTAATTCAAGCTAAGTAAGGATTTATATTCTCTTATGGTACGTATAATAAATTAAAATCCCCACGTATGTGCATTATACAGGAAGCTTTCTACGGGTGAAGGTCGAGTCGTCAATAAATAATATAGCATAGAATAAACTCGATTGGTTGATCGTAGATAGAATCTCTTATATATTTTCTATGTTATCGAGCGGTCAGTGGAGTTGCCTCAAGAAACTGGGTAACAATAATTTGTATGGGGGTATTTTTTTTCTTTGAAGTGATACTTCTTTACGCAAGTTAAAGTGAATTGGATTCTTGTTAAAAATAATGCAGTTAATTTACCAATCTTTCATTTTGTACTGTAGTGAAGTCTCTGATAATAAATTTATTGACAGAGGTTGATTTCCCTATAATTTCGATTAGAGATTTTTATTTTATATTTTTCTTCAGAAGAGATTCAACCTTTGATTGATTTTGTAAACCATAAATTATTCAAATGAACAATGATCGCAGTATATCCACCACTAAATCAGGAAGTACAACTAACGCTGTATTTGACAGCTATTTAGGTAAATTACAATAAAAAGATTCATTTCATACTTTAGTTATCATAAACCAATTTTCTCCTTTCTGAAATATGAATCTATGGGTTTTTATAACAATGAGCCAAAATATTCAATAATGGTACACTCACCGGAATTCCTTACAAACCTAACTTGTTACCTACTTGGCATGTGTGTAGATTTTCTGTAAGTTTAACTTCTGTATTGTGTAGTGTAAAATACACTGTCTCTTTTCTAAATCTAAAATTTGACACATATGTATAAAAACAGTTATAGCCTAATGACTAGCGAGGTATATTGACAAGGATATACCACGTGGAATAAAAATGAATGTTGCAAATGATAGGACATTTACTACGTAACAATTATCCGTTAGTATTAATTACGATGTAGGAAAATGATTTATAATTATATAATATATCTCTATTACGCAATTTTAATAGATGGCCCCTAGCAACCGGAAACATCTTTGATTTTTTTTTTTTTTACCAATAATACATATAACAATCCTAACAAATGTTTTTAGCTGTCAGCTGTTATAAATTTATTACCTTATTTATCACCCAATACGAAAAATTATGCGCAGACTAGTTATGATAAGTGATGCTCGTGATTGAGATAAGACTTTGATTGATCAAGGTCACGTCTCTTTTTGTATGACCATTCTCGCTCTCGTTACTCAAATTCTTGTCTCTCTTACGAAAGCCCAGTTAGAGACCTTGGCCTTGTGAGTATCCTATTTTATAAGATTGGCTTTAAGTAGCTCATTTGATAAGATTATTTTAGAGACTCATATAGTTTCCTTGCATCACTACTTGTTACTTAACCAGATTAATAATTTACTCAAAATTTTGATCAAAAACGAGATATTGTAATAAAAAACATAAATATTATATTTATGTGTGCACATTCAAGTGTAGTAAACATTCTGGGATATTATTTATACCTTTCGTGGGCTTTAAATAGCTTGAGCGAAATGGATCTATTCTTTTCAGGAGCTGTAAAAAATGAAGAGATGATTTATGTCTGTACAGTATCTTGTTATTCTTGGTGTTCTATAAGTTATTACGATTCACACAAAATATTAGTTGTTTTTATTTTTTGCAGTAGTTTCAATTTGTAATGTTGCCAATGCTACTAATACAAGAGTTAGAGGTTGTGCATTTAAATTTTTATTTTTTAGAGGTTGTGCATTTAAATTTTTATTTTTTAGAGGTTGTGCATTTATTATCTACTTTTTTTATTCTGTAAGTAAGGTTATGATTAACAGGTAATTTTGTAAATTGCAAGTGAATTAAACATGTTGACTACAGACAACGATATTTGATGTGAAAACCTATTACAAGCATCGTGTATAACTATTGTGGATAGCATCGTATAAGCTATGCATAACAGCATCATAATATCTCTTATGCCATCGAACAAAGGTAAGTTTTATTTGATTATTAAATTTGAAGATCATGAGACAAAATTAGCAGACTTAGAAGTGGACCACAAACACTTTAATGGCAGATAAAAACAATGAAACATTATCTAATGTTCCATCTAAATAAATCAGGAGATTATCATCAGAATGTAACATTTTAGTGTTCAGTTCATCGTTTAGTAGGATCATGTTTAAAAGTTTTAATCCAGCAGTTAGTTCACGGCTTAATTAACGATGACTTTCAGGTCGTTTTTAAATGTGTGAAATAATGCTTAATCAATTTCTTTATTAGTGAAATTATGTTTGGAAAATACTTTGAGCTGAAGAAGAAACATTCCTTCTTTTTTTAAATATGAATAGTGAAAGTCAACATAAACTTCCCGAGTTTGTGTTTGGGAGGCGTATACAAATTTTGAGTAATTGGCTCCTAGTGTTTGATAAAACTGTTGGTGCAACATGTTTGACTTCTGGTCACGTTTTATTGACTAAGGTTATTTCTCCTTACATGTTGTTTTACCATATGACTTCTGTTAGTATGGTGAAATGTTTAGTCAAATATTCTACCAATATGGTGGACTTTAACTCCATTATAAAATCAATCTTCCTGAACAGAGTAATCTGGAGAAGAGGAACTTTTGAGTGTGCGCCTACCAACCTGATTGTTTTCTTGGAGCAAAAGTGAAAAACTTGGTTTACAGTCTAAGTGAAAGATATGGAAAATCATTAAATTAATTGAAAGTGTATGTTACATATAGGCTATATTTTGCTGAAATTGGTGAAGATAAGGTTCTTGTTCAAAAAGTGATAACAACCGGAACAGTTTCAACAATGTGTGAATGCAGATAATCTGAAAAAGTAAAATAATAATTGTTTATTTGTTTTATTATTTTGCGTCTACTGGATTGTCTGACATATGTATGATTATTTAAAAAAAAGAGCTATGACTTGGATTTATTTAAAATCACCACCTTAATTTTGTTACTATGTAGTTTTCACGTTCATGAGAGAAAATAAAGTCATGAATCCTTTCGAAAATAAATTGATCCCACCCATCAAACCCTTGGACAAACAAATTTGCGTAATCATTATAAATAACCCCAAACAAGACCTCATTCCGTTTAATCTGAACTTGGACGATATTTTGTACTTCCCTCCTCTCCCCCAACTGATCAAAATTCAGTTTTATTGAAAGCAAGTGGGCCATCTGTGCAATGAATGCATATTAGCATAGTACTGAGTGAGCTATGGATTTGCATGTGTTCCAATTTGTCCTCGTATTTCATTAGGGCGTGCAATCTCCTATGGTAAATAGGCCGGCATCATCTGGTCACAGGTGCTGACCCTTCTAATCATGCCTTTTAGTATTTACATAAAATTGTTGATTTAAAATTATGTAATTCTGTGTAGTTGATTTGATAAAGTAAAATTAGTGATTTATATAGAAATTGTTAGATTGCATAATTAATGTTTATTTCTTTAAATGTATCTAGTGAAGGTTTAAAATACTTGATTGAGCTGAAAACGATTGCCACTAAAAAATAAACTCAGTGTGTATTCGTCAGTCATTGAATTCAAAGTGTTAAGAAAAAATATATTAAAGGTGATTTGATATGTTCTTCTGGTGAATCAATGTCAAGAACTCCACTTTAAAGCCCGTAATAGTGCGCAATGACAGATGGAAATTCTTCGATGCCATCCTACCATTCTTTTATCTAAATGTAAAAATAAACTGATATACTAGACGGATATTTGTTCATAAGGATCCAAATCGTCATTTAGGAAAAAACAACAACTATAAATTGTCAATTATTTAAATAGGAGATAAAACAGTAATGTAAGCTGGAGTAGTGTAATAGACAATATTCGTCAAGATTTTCAGTTTTCCAGACATTATAAATATGAGTTTTCTTTAAAAAATTTCCAATACTTACATGAGTTTAAAATTGAATATAAGTTGACCAGAAATACGAACTTAGGTGCTTGAAAGCGACTTTGTATCTAATGTAACATGACCCTAATCGTTCTACTGTTTTATCCCTCTTGTGGTGATCATCCTTGTAATAAAGATGATGTTGACCCGGGGAAAATCTTTGGTGAGGGGTCAATCAAATTAGCTCATAACGTTTTTGGTTTAAAGTGTTTTTGTTGATTTATGCCTTAAACAATACATTGTACATTATTTGATTTGGAAATAAGATAACCTATGAAAACTTATGATACGGAAGAAAGGAACAGTTGTTGATTAAGAGAGACTTGATATGAAAGATGAAAGAGAAAAATCTAATCCAATGTTAGTGAAATGGACTTGAGTATGTCTATCGGGATTGGTACATTCATACTCAATAAAAATTAGCCTCTGGAGAATTTCTAAATATATTAATATAATTAGGTTTTTTAAAAACATTGCTATATTTTGACATATAAACATTTAGATAAGTTTGCAAATATTTATCTTTCTACTAAAAAAAGCAGCATATTTATTTAAATTCAATTTCAAATTAAATTACTTCTAACAAGATCAGAAAAATCTACTTTATGGTAAAATAGCAATTGCTGCCTTTTAAAGTAAATTTAACAAAAATTGTGTAAAATCGAAAATGCTTCGATTTAATTGCTTGACTATATATATTCTTTAATCGTGGATATATTTTTTTTTACAAATCACAAAACCAAAAAAAAAAAAAGTTAACCTAACTTTTAAACGATAGCAAAACTTAGTTATCTAGGTTATAAAGATAAATTATTATGTAAATAAATGTATTCTGACTCACATGTATTAAATTTGCTCCGTCAATCCGTTCATCCAACTCTATATTGCATAAATAGTATAAAATTTAGTGCACAGTAATTTTTAACAATTTTTTCAAGAAAAAAATTATTTCAATATAATTGGAGCCAAATTGTGAGTACCTTGATAACAGATAGATGTGTTTTATTACCTCTGTACTGTTGTCATTATTGTTGTTATTATTTTAATTAATAATATACAAGTCCACAATAACATACTTTGGTTGTCATCCTCCCAAGTAACTTCCCTGCGGTAATTTAAAACGTATATTACAGTTTCACTTTGAATAGTTTTAAAGCACAAAAATATCTGGTTAATACAAGTGTGATACTCGTATCCAACCACGTGAATATTTACAAAATTATTAAACGTCGCAAAGTTTAAGTGCTCGTACTAACAATACTTAAACAAGTACAACTCAGTAAGGTTAGTTTGTTCTCCAAAGTCATGGAACTATCAACCAGCAGCACTCAACCTCCTTCTAAAGATAAACTCTGCATTAAATATGTGCGCGGACATGTGGTCCCATTTCCACTTGGCATTACAAGAATACATACTTGGTGCATTAGAGTTGTTAATATTAAAACAGTAATAAATTTATTGAAAGGTTATGTCTTTGTCTCTACCCGACACAACGACCTCTAGATTCTAGTTAATGCAACTACTTTAACTACTTTAAAAAAGTCTTGTGTAAAGGACGTTAAGCCGTCAATGGCTTTATGGTTGTGTTGTGTACACGATATGTTTAATGGAAATTAAAATTGTAAAATATGAACAATTGTGACGCTTCGTTCTTAATGAAAAAACCCCGGTTTAGAGTAGCACAACGTTCATTTACTAGAGGAAGGGTGGGTGGGAGACTGGACGTTTTACTGTCTCTAGATTTAAATTAGAAAACACACTCGTTTCATTATGCTTTTTACGAAAATTAATGACACTATTTTAAAGAGACATAGAATGTATCAATTGCATGAGTTTAAAAACAGAAAAACATTTAAACTGATATAAAGTAATGGTTGATTTTAAATTATTTTTAAATAACACGTTAATTGTTATTTTATCGCCAAATTTCATGTTACGAAGTTGAGGTAACACAATGCTGACACACTATCAAGAAAACAAGAAATTATGATTTTTCTCTTCACCACCGATTTTAACTAATCTTTTATTGATTTTCGACAACCAAGTTGCCCCATCACAAATCCGTAAAAAACATGTCGATTGTTAGGCACGGGACAGTAAAACCAAAGGTGTGTAAACTTCATCCTGTTACTGTCCTAACACGATGCTGTAGCTACTCATTTGACGAGGTAAACATGGGTTTTTAGGTTTGTGTATACGTTTATGAATACGTTCTTTTTTTGTCCAATTTTCATTAAATTTTGTACATTATTAGTTTTTAAAATGTCTAAAAAAAATCCAATATTAAAAAGAAGAGGAAAAAGAAACCCTACTAGAAATATGTATTTTACTGATTATCCGCTCTAACAGTAGAAATTTATGTCAAACATTTTAGCAAATTTGGTTTTAATTGTTTGTTAAAATAAGCAATGTTACAGCAAACAAACTCTTTTTATTAACTAATTAAAACGTTCCACAACCTAAGTAATCAGAAAAGGTTATTTCTGTGTTGTGATGGTACCGACTACGATCGAATTTATGATAAAAAAATGGTGACGTCATTAAAAAAACCAAATGCAGAGGTACCGATACAAGCAAAACGCATAAACACATCTTCATATATACATAGTTTTATTTATTAGTAAGAATGTATACATGGTTACATAGTGCTAGATAGGCAAAATGGCGCCTATCAGTTTAAAAAAAATAAAAATACTTAAAAGTTGGTCCCCATATTTACCCTATGGAGATCACAAGTTTTGGGCAATGTTCAGAGAATTTTGAGCAAACATTGAAATATACAATATTTTATATAAGCCATTTAAAAATTAATACAAAAACAAACAAATCGTAGGACATTGGAATTTTGTTTTTATTAGATTTTTGTCAATTTTCCCCTTCAACAACTTTTACTATGCCTAGTTTTTTTGTAATTGATTGCATGAGAATAGTCTTAAGGTATTTTAACACTCGAAATGTCATATAGGAAATGAAATAATTTTTTACAGACATTCTAATACATGAATTCTAATACAGACACTAGTTCTTGATAGTTCTAGTGTATTAGTTCTTGATCCAGACATTAGTGTATTATGATCACCTGCAGTATTCCGATTCAAATTCCATCATCATGCAGACACTAAGTTTTCCTTTGGTCCAGAAGTGTACTACAGACTGCAGTTTAAAAGTTGCTTGATATTCCATTGAAAACACAACACACTTAAAAATGTCTTTTAACGACGATTTTAAGTTTTTTTTTTTTTTTTTTTTTTTTTTTTCATTTAGCCAACTATATATTACACTCTTCATACTTGGGAAAAGAATAATACAACTGTCAATGAATAGGACAAAGTGCTTCCTCATTACATATGATTAGGCTTCCATTTCTAATTTGATTAAAATCAAACTTAAATTTCGACTATTAGAGCGTTATCACTCGTTATAGTTTACCTGTAGGTATATGTATGATTTATTTTTAACAAATTTAAATCATGATAGTATTGGATATTTAGCAAGTTTTATAAGACTACATAAAACATTATTTATGAAAAACAATTTTAAACTGCTACCATTTTGAAACTAATAGAAAGGTTTACTTTCTTTTTTTGCTCATTCGTGCTATAGATCAAAGAAATACTATAAGTAGCCAAGTTTCATTGAAATAGGTTCAATAGCTTTGAAAAAATGAGTTTTAAAAATATGGTATGATTAATTTGTTTCATACTATAAAGTTTATCTTTTGAATCAAACATATGAACAATAAACTATAACATTGCACAAATTTGGTGTTTTATGATTATTTAATGTTTCATGATTCTAATTATAATGCAAAATTTAACTCGTGCATCATTTCAAAAAGTAGTTTTTACACCCAATATCTTTTACATAAATGTAAATATCTATAATGCCTCCCTCATATTACAATAAAAACACGCACGAATGTATTTTATCTGAGACATGAGGGGTGCACTTAAAGCTTTCCAGTTTTTGACATAATCTCTTAGCACTTACTTTGCAGTTTGCATACTTAATGGATGCATATGACATCATCGCACCTGGACCTCTCCATCAGACATAGCCACCTTGCAGTATTGTTCTATACCCTACCTTAAGCCATATCTACATATATTTATTCCGTTCAAATCCTTGCTAATGATGTGCATGACAGGGGTCTTTCAAAAGGTGTGACAAAAAAGAAAAGAAAATGAATTATTGTGGGGAAACAATTATTTTTCAAAAATGAATCTTGGAACAGGTATTCATGAATAGTTAATATACGGTAACTTTTAAGTACGGAATCGAATGATTGAATTTAAATTCATTATTTTAATTGACATCGGTGTGAACGTTTTTAAATAAATGGTGCACAAAACATTTGATAGACTTTCTCACGCACTATCAAACAAATCACAAACATCAATCAAACAAAACGTACCCGAACAAAACTTACCCACAAAACCTTCACGTGACTGGGGTCAAAGGATCCATTTGTATTTTAGAAAATTACATGTAACTAGTAATTTTATATTTTGTTCACTATGTTGATTTAAATTCTGAACTTTCACATCCCAAATTGGATCAAATAACTTACGTTTATTTTGAACTGTTCATTCAGAGTCTATTTTACCTCTCGATACTTCATCGATTGAGCAGATTTTGAGAAATTACACAGAAATCTATCGAAATATTTTTGTGTTTTTTTTTTGTTTTGTTTTCTAAGTGAAAAACTATTGCAGTCATCATAACCTAATTTGTCTTTAAACAACTTCATGGAAATTTAAAATCTTCACCTATAACTCAGGAACCAGCATTTTTAAATAATAGGGAGCGATGCTTAGTTAGGGTACTTTGGGGCTACATTTGAAGCGATTTAAAAAAAAATCCTAATTTTGTTTTTATAGTCTTCATTTATTAATTATACATAAAAAAATGAAAGATAGATCTCGAAATATAACTAAAATATGCCCATATATCAAATTTGATTAAATGTAGTGTCTTTAAAGCACTGCACACACGACAAACGCTAGACAGACATTCCTAAAACCATTTTTTTGGACTCGGAGGATTTGAAAAAGGGTATTTCCGCAAAAAAACTCGACACCTGCTTTTTGACCCATCATATATTCTCTACATTATGGAGCCTATATCGTGAAAAAGTAAAAAATTACTAGAATTATAAAAACTTTACTTCTAGTACTCTATATTTGAGAGCACTATCATAGAATATATTATACTTTAGAATGTGTTGTACAGACAGAACTAAACTGGACAGAAAAATCAAACATGTGATTATTTAGTGTTAGTTTTCAGTTTATATCTCTACAGATAACTAATGTGTCTATACTTAGTACGCAATAGAGTACGTGCAATGTTTATTCCCCTTTGACTCACTGTTGAACCTTAAAAAATAATACAACTTAAAACTCTAACGTATTTGGAAACGTTTAATTTACGCAGAACATACCATTAGCGTCCGTTATTGAATAAGAATGAGTATAATATTATAGCAAAAAATAATCTAACATACTCCATAATCACAAGCGGAGCAGCGTGTTAATATTTGCAATTAAAATGGAAGCGGACAAAGCTGGGAAGTTTTTGTACGCTGTATATCATTAGGAGATGACGTTTGGTTGAAACGTTTAAAGTGTGTAGCAATTACAGCTAACTTATGTTGCAGGCGTGTAATAGCATGTTTAGACCAGTATTATATCTATGTAATAAATAATCATACACTTTACTCTACTAAGCGTGTTACATGTAGATTGAAACTGTAAAGAAACCTGCAATTCCAAAGATATATTGGAAAACTAATTCCCTTTCTGAGAATCCTTCAAGTAGACATTTCAGATCTTTGCCGGTTAAACCCAGTCAAAGTTTGTATCAACTAATTTATTTGACTTATATTTAAACATATTAACTCCTCAATTTATGTAATGGAGAGAACGTTATCTTTAACAATCTTGTCAAATTTAATCCACGAGAGGGATTATTACCTTTTTAAATTACACATTTCAAAAATACTCTTATTTCAATTATTTTTCTTGGAAATAAAATCGCGACATCATTGTATGCAATATGTACACCTGTATATCTGTATGACCTGTGAGAATTTACTATGGCTAACTATAAATAATGTAATTGACTCTTATGGTTAAGAGTGAATATTGTAAAACCCATTCTACTGACAAATTTTAAATCAGACAAAAATGTCGCCAAACTCAGATATCTATTATGTATTATAATCATCTAGCAAGAGACAATATTAGTTTGCCGGTCAAGTTAAGGAGAACACTGCTGTCGATCAACGTCGTAAGCTCGTGCCAAATAGGCCCCTTTGTTATTTATGGACTGCATAAAGCCTATCATATTTGAGTTGTGGACTGAAAAAGTTAGATTGCTCCACTAGGAGGTGACTCGAAAGGCAAGATAACCTCCTTATTCCCCAAGTCTAATATAATAATATATACCTCACTGAAAGAAAGGATTTACAGCAGGCAGCAATAGATCTGATAAAGAGTCAATGGCCAAACTAATAAGTTTGGTAAGAACGAGATTTAGTCGGTTCTGTTCCTAAAGAACAAGGGCAGAATACCTTATGTTGTTTGTTCCATAAAGATTCAGCTACTTGTGAAGACCTGAAGTGCTGATCCCTGGTCTTATAAGCTCTAGTAGAAGAAATCTATGGGAATCTGGGATAAGTTCTAGTCAGATAAATTTCAATATATACTCTTATTTTTCGCAGTGGTGAAAGGTATACCATGGCTTACTATACTACCCCAAAAAAATATACTCGTGTGTACATATATAGGCCTACGTGGTCGTTAAAAAGACCAGCAGTATGAAAAATATTTTTAAAAAATCTGTTAGATTTTGAAACTTTGCATTCTTGTAACAAGAAAGTACGAGTATACAAGAGTTGAAATAGTATCTTATACACCTCACCCTTTACACAGTTTTAGTCATATCGATTTAAGACTAAGTGAAGTTTGTGTAAGTACTACGTTTTGTGATGTGTTAAAATTTTCGGCCGCTGTCTTGTATCCGCCATATTGGTTTTGATTCAATTTTTTAAATGGCAACATGGTAGTTTGATACATGTTGTTCAATTCTGAGTTCAGTGACATAAATATTTTTTAATATCTCTCACCTATCTCCAGTTATTCACGAAAAACCATAGGAAATTTGATAAATTTGACTTTTTTTGAATACTGCAAATTTAATGTTTTAATTATTTGAGACCCATGCTACTGCACTAGTCTTTGATTTTGTACCTCAATGGAACATTGTAAAACTCATAGTATATCTTAAACAACTTCAAAGTGGTTTTAATGTACTTTTATAAAAATAAAAAACTAAGACACTCATTAATAGGCCTAATGATGATCTCAAGTTTAGTTATACTGACCTATTTCTGTAGATGTCCATTAAGGTAAAAGCAAAGTCTAGTGCAGTATCATGGGTCTCGCACAATTAAAAGTTAAATTTGACGAATGAACCTTTGAACGAATTGATTTCGGAAAAGCTAAATTTCTAACTAAATAATTTTGTACGGAATACGTACATTATAAAGAAATAAGTACTAAATTAGTTTTCGTCACACTGCTTCAAAAACAGCTGTATTCAATACATGCATTGAGATGCTAAAGTTGTTCTTTTTAGTCCTAGGACCTAAAAAATCAGCTGAGGTCGTGGTCATCAGCTGTTAAGTCGTTTATAGGAATTAATTAATGATTGTAAAGCATCTATAAAAAACAACGGATACTCTCGATTGTAAATAACCGTTAAAACAGCTGTTACCATCGATTTGAAGGCAAAGAGGTTATAACTTTTTAATTTTTGTGCAAATTGTTTTTCTATATTATTTACAGTATAACGAAAAATATAGTTCGTCACTTGAACCAAATGAAGCTTTTCGATCCTCGTTCCTTTTCAATGAGCTTAAACTTGAGCTTGTATCGAAAAGCTTCATTTTTTGCCCTAGTGATGTATTATAGGCCTAATATTAATTCAAACATTTGATTTCTAGTAAACAGACATAAAGCCTTCCTGTAGTATAAAGCCTTATTAAATCCAAGATGTTCCAATATGGAACTGATACATTTTCTTCTTTTTGAGCCGAGTCACGTCGGACCCACGTTGACTGTTACGACATAAACGTGCGGCCAGAGATCTGTTTATAAATATTGATATATTGAACGAGTGGAAAACCTTGAAACTACGGAACTTTTATAGAATTAGTTTAATAGTTATGATTATGCAGTGTTTCACTGCAATGATTATGTATGGATGTAATTGAGGTATTGATATTCAAGTATAGCTATTGTACACATGTGTCTTATATTGTAGTTAAACGGTCGTTAAGTTGTAAGCTATAGTATAATTACTCAGCACAAAGTAACATGTTATTTATTACATAAAATTGAAGTAAGATTTATTGTTTTACTTTTCTGTAAGAACTTATAGTTTCTTTAGGCCGTTTGAGGTCTTTCTGGAAAGAATCAAGGTTAAATATGAAAATACATGCAGTCACTTTCAACACAAATACACACTACTTTTGACTTCACACACTTACCTCTCTGCCACGTTTCAAAGCAGTTCACAGAATCCATTTTTGATATCGTTATCAGCTGTCTCGTCATGTTCTCCTTAATTGCATCGATGATCTGAAAACTTTCCTTTTTAAAGATGATTTAGCTTTGGGAAAAGTCAAATGCCGTTGAGAGCGAAGTGTGAGCTGTAGGATTCTGAGGCATCTCGGTGCTTGCATTTCTTTTGAAAATTCATGTAGTAGTCCTAATTTGTTGTTTGGTCTGCAGAAGTTGTCCGACTCTACCCGCAGTCATCGGGCGTGGAGAACCTGACATTAGAAGGACTGGGTGATTGTTTTAAGGTCATATTTCATCTCCGTTTATGATGTTTTGAAGAAACGTGGGATATAGTTAGCGGTTTGAAACAAGTCCTTGTCAACTGTAAATTTTGTTTGGTGTCGTAACACCATGACAACATTTAAACATTTAAAACTGAGAAGTTGATCTACTCGGTCATTGTGATTGTGGAACTCTTACAGTATACATAGGTCATTCAATCACGTATAGCACCCAACTAGATAGTACAATAGATCTAAATAACCACCGATCATATTTAGACTTGTTACAAATGTCATCTGATTTATGTATTCATAATTGTTATTATATTATATTTTTCATACATATTTAAAGTTGAACGATTAATGACTTTCACTGTACTGACGGTAACCTGAACAAATTTACTCATTCCCCCTCCTCAAATGCTCGGCCTCATATCTCCGTTCAAAAAATAATCTCCAGTTAAATAAATATGTCAAAATTAAAATTAATTTTAAAACAAATTAATTGAAATATAGAAATAGTTACCGAATTGGGACCAATTTGATTTTTTGTTTTTTATATTTCATGATATTTTTCAGTTTGGAGGTGGATTGATTAGATGCTGTTGAGGCGTCTGTAGCGAATGTTTGAGTGACTGTGAAATCTGATTTTTATAAAACTCATAATATTTATGTATTTTCGACTTGGAGAGGTCGAATTTGAAATAATTTTTTTACGCACGTAAATCGAAAGTCATCTGTGAGGCACATCAACTGTTTTGTGTCAGGAGTTGTTGTTTTATCTGCTTAGATTATTTCACTTGAGTTGAGTTCTGATTTTGAATTATTTTTACATACAGTTTGTAATTTATTATTTAGTATAATTAATTTCCGACCGGTTGTTCTTGTTTTGACATTGTAGAGAAGTCAAAATCAAGAAATAAACGTTGAATTAGTGAAACTATTTTGTTAATGTTTTAGAAAGGATAGTAGGGCTTCCCTCGGAAGCTTCATAAATCGTAGCTAAAATTAAAATTAAATCAAGAAGTCACACAAACATATAACCAAATTCACCATCAGCATGACCATAATTCCTCAGTTTCAGTTTCCCTGGTGTTTAAACTAGAAATTATTTTATTAATGGTTGTGTGAAAAGTTGACCTCCCCCCTCGTTATAAGACTAAACGAACTGAATCATGTTTATATTTTATTGATGCATAAAGTAATCGAGTGATAGAAGAAAACACAGAAAACAAATTTAGCGTAACTTCTATATACGAGTAAATAATAACTTATTTAATATTGTTGTATCACTATCCAACTCGAAGAAGTTTTTAATTCATATAAATAAAATGATAAAACCAATTTTTAAGAGTTGAAATTATTTTATATTTTGCACAGGTAAATATTCTACTGCAGGTATCATATTTTAAAGAAACTATATAGATTTTAGTTTCATTTTAAATCCTTTTACCACTGCAAATTATGCATCTTTAACTTAGTTATATTTAATAACTAAGTTATTTGATTTTTCCCCCAAAATAGATAGCCCTAGTATGTTTTGAAGTTCAGCTGTTAGATTCTCTACTGCCTTCTAACAGCCCAGTTCTGTATTGCATGCACAACTCCTTTCACACTCGCGCATTCTGAACTGAACCCACTGCAACCGTTCGACTCACATACAGAGGTCTCGTAACAATAGCTATGGGACTTCTCCAGTATACGTCAAACGATTTAATATTCGGAATGCGGGTATTATTCATCGAAACACCAGCGTTTGTCTTGAAACCGCACAGTATTGTTTTGAGTAGCCGCTATTTGAAACAGAAAATACAATTTAAAAAAATCTTTTTTCATACACAGTTCGGCTCTTAAAAGAACATTATTCGTAGATTTCATGATTGGAACAAGTTTGAGAGCAAACACATGGACGAATACAAAAAGATCATCGTTTCACTCAGTTAATAAGTTTCCACAATCTTGTTTACACAATTTAGTCGACCAGTTCTTAAGATATATCAATCCGATAACTTTAAATGTACTGTTCTACTAGAGGACCAAAACGTCAAGAACTATGAAAAATCGATGTCGAACTTTCAGCCAATCTTAATACTTTCATAATTACGTAATTAAACAATCTATTACAAACCAACTTAAAAAGATATTAAATTAAAAAACATATTTTATATATAGATTTATAAAAAAATCATTGTGCTACGTGTTTTGTTAAACTCCTTCCTAAAACCACCGCTTGGTTCAGCACGTGCTATCGTACTTCCGTCTTTCCTGCACGTAGGCCCACTCTATCCATTCAATTAGACGTCACAAAGCACACGTGCCTACTGTTAGAGAGTCAAGGTAAATTTACTCAAATAACTGTTTACCGATGTACTGATCGAAGTGTCTACGTCAAGTTCATGACCGATTCCGTGTGATTCTGGTAACAGGTAATATCCTATAAGTGAAGCCTGAGAGTTGTACAAAGAGGTAGAACATAATTATTATTATCACTAAACATGACATAGAAATGGTTCCTTTTTCTTGAACAATTTACAGAATTGAATATTAAAAAAACGAAATAAACATAAATAATCATTAATGTAGGTAGAATCCTAATGTTCTTATTAATATTTAATCTAGTAAAAATCTAAGGACCGTTTCGGAAGTTAAGGATTTAGTCACTCCAGGGTTATAATATACTAGCCTTTCCATTCGGCGGTGATACCCAGAGAAATTAGGTGCGTTCTCGAAACTCAACTCACCCTCCGTGTTTATGACCGGTCGTCCCGGCGAGAGGGTCGGGAGGGTGAGTTGAGTTCCGAGAACGGTGCCGTAACATTTCGTCCCCGGTAACATCTCGTCCCGATTCCACGAGCGTGTGGTTGGGGATGAACTTTCTACTTGCCTACTAGTAACATCTCGTCCTGGCACATGCGCTAGGTTAGGTTATAATATAATATAAAAAATCATTGTTTTTACAAATTTTAAAAATATGTTAATAGTAATAACACTTCTCGTATGAAAATTTTTTATCGAATTTGGTAAAACTAGATAAAATACTTTTAAATTCATTCAATTTACCTCCGTTTACTTGCGTTGCATTCCTCAACCCTTGTCAAACTTTCGTCGGGACTAGATGATGCAATTAGTTTGTTTAATCATTTGTAAAACTGAGCGGGACGAAATGATCCTTTTTTCTAGGAAATTGGCAGCGGGACGAAATGTTACCGGGACGAAGTGTTACTGAACCCCGAGAACGACCAAAGCCGCTGGGTATCATAGCCGAACGGAAAGACTATAACATGGTTTCAATTCTGAAGTTACAAAGTTGGTTTCGTGAGTTTGGGTACAGTCTAAGACTTGTCGAAAGTCTAGGATTTGAGACTAAAGGTAGATCCGAGTGGGTTCAGGAATTGCAGATCTATGAAAACCTCGGATCTCACCGTAAGTCCGGGACTTGATTTTCCTTCATTTCAGTGCGTTTTTAACCCTGGGTGAGGGCAGGATTTAAGTTAAAGTCTAGAGTTTAGTGTGGCTAAACTTTTTATCAATGTATTTTGGCTGTAGTAGTGTTAAGATGGAGTATTTAGATTACCTCGATTACTTCCATGGAATGAGGAAACAATCTTAAATTTCTTACTAATTGTTAATCTAGTAAGAATTACTGAGTTCTTAATAATTTTTAAGGTAGTAAAATCTTAAAGTCTAACCTAATCTAACCTAATCCCCTACAAAGCCTTTTTGCCATTACTATCCTTAGCATGTATTATTCAAATTTAATTAAAAGCTGTGGATGTGATTATGATTAATTCGTTTGAATTATGGCACCATAGTCTTATTTTTGTGGTTTACTAATAATTCACGAAATCTTTGAAGCCGATTTATTATATTTTTTGACTATTACATTGTATTGAAAGTTTAGCACAATGTTATTAAAAATGAAAACGGCAAGATGGATTGTTTTAAGTACTGTGTATATCACATTTTTTTACATCTGTCTAAGCTACAACGGGGTCATGGTAGAACGGATGGACAGAACAAACGTATCCCATAGCATCCTCAAGGTAGGAATGTGTCTGGGGTGGAGAGGAAAAGAGGGCCCCCCACACTTTGTTTTTTGCGTTTACTTTCAGCGGTACAACCCCAATAAAAAAAAATATAGACCTCAAATGCTTCTGTCTAAAAGCGTAAAACTACTTTCGTTTCTTTTATCGGTGTAAATAAGAATAAAACGTTTACAAAAGTTTGTCACGAAGTTGTTACTTTAGGAGTTAAACGTAGGTAAGCAGTAATTTGTGTATCTAGTTTTCTTGGAATGGGTTGTACTGTCTAGTCAGGCTAGGGAAGCAAGTAGAAGGAAGGACACGCCCATTACATCAGACACAATCCTAGTCTGAGGCTACTGTACAAGTATCCTCCAAAACTTTGTTTATAGAATATATAATAAATATTGTGTTTAGTGTTTGTATATAGATCTTTTGTTTTTGTTTAATACACCTGATGATGTCGTTTCGTTCAGTGGAACAATTACAGTAAAAAAAACTAAATGCATAGAATCATTTCTTTCTTCACAAAACACACAAAAACAGAAGTTTGATGTAATTACGGTTTATTTTCCGTTCAAGTTACAGTCTAGGCGTTTGCCAAACAGCAACAATCCCTCTAAAGATACAAAACCGCATGTGTACAGAGGCTTCTAACAGCTGTGAAACGTCTTCATGTGCGTGTCACAACATGCGCAGACAATGAACTCGATCGGCAATAATACACTTCAAGGTCTGTTCCTCATTAGAATTCAATGCGAGCCCTGACCACCACATCACTGGGCTACTACAAGACTACATTCATTCTGTAATGACGTCATTCATGAGATGGGTAATGTTATAGTACGCGTAGAACAATAGAATGAAATACAATTTAAAGGTTAAGCCTTACCCTCATTCAGTAATAGTCTGGTCTATTGGGAAGGAGAATATTAAAAATCTAGAAAAATCTCTGTAATTTTTTTGTTTAAAATAAAATACTCGATACTCATCTTTAAGAACGTAATGGGATTCGAATTTATGTTTGTTTATTTTTTAATTATTTTGTATGTCTTCTCTTTTTTCTAGTCTGATTTTGAGATCAGTAGATGCTGAATACGAAGATGAAAAATATTAGTTTGAATAATGATGAAACACTTATAGTTAAAAAGAAACTTCACAAAACCGATTCACATGGCGTCACTTTAAGATTATTTTAAAATTGTAAAATCTAACTTAGTGTCCAAAATCAAATTTTGATAAATGTTCTAAACTCCGTGAGAAGGGAAATTACGTTTTGACAATAAATAAATATTGACTACTGTTGCGTTTATTAAAGGGTTTCCCCACCCCCAAATTATCAGTAAACAGTAATTTCCTTCTACGTGATTTGGTTCAATGTTTTAGGCCATACATTTCCTTATTTCAATTAAATTTGAGACAATTTTTCGACTTTTATGGTCAAAGTCCAATGGTTTATTTTAACTTTTTGACATATAACTTCCGAATTGAAATTTTTAAGGATATGATGGAGAATTTTGTTGTTGTTTGTTTTGACCTATTTTTGTTTTGTGTATAGGAGTGTAATGTTTACTTTCTTATAGTAGATAACTAAACTGGTTAGAATTTAACAGATTGCAAAACCTAGTGAGACGTTATTTTAGAAACAAATACTTAAAATTGCTGACGACTAACAAAGGCAATCCTATATATGCTATTTTACTTTAAAAAATATACCCGAAAACTGTTGTCAAATTCGAACTCACAGCTTTATTAATATTACAACTTTCATCAAAATAAGTAAACAAATAAAAAGTTCCAAATGTTAAAGGGTTTTTAATTTGTACTTTATGGATTCGAGGGTAGTTTCAAACACAAGAAAAATATAGCTTTAATGAAAAAAAGATTAATGCACAATTTCACACATTTTACAAATACCACAGTTTTTAAACTCAGCCCTAAATTGATTTTAGGGCAAAGTTACAAATTCACTACTTGGACAATAGGATGTGAATTTTGAATCATTCAAGGACAAACATGAGAGTATCACTTCTGCTTGTGATTTAAGCAGCACGTTAGTGAGAAGATTTGTGCCAAACCACCACAACTTGCAACCCACTTGAGGAAATTTGTAATTTTCATTAATTTTTCTTTACGCCAAACTGTTACAAGAATTTGCCAAAATAAAAATCCCTTTAACACCCTCCATATCAAACTTTAAATTTTATAACTCACTCTTTATATAGTTCAAACAACATACATACAGAGAGTTATTCAACATTCCACAGTTGATCAAAATGTACTTTGAATATGTGGAGAACTTTCGTTACCACGACAAATATTTTCTAACCATTATAATAGACTACATTTCTTAGGCCTTCTTAAAAATTAGAAAACAAAAAAGTCGAGAACTGAAGATAAAGCAAATAAAATGAAGTTTTAAAAAGTTTGGCCTAATGAGTGACACACACACACACACACACTCACAGAGAGAGACTCGAACCTACACACGGACACACACGAACACAAAGTAATGTTTATAACATTTTGATCAAAATAGAGCAAAAATTAACAATACGAGTTTGAAAAATTGACTAAAAACCTGAAATTCATTAGTGCTACTAGTAACAATATTTGAAGGTAAGCTTGTAGAGATTAATCCATCCTTCCATAACCGTGTGTCAGATTATCCACGGGCACCTGTGACCAGCTCGTGCCCACCACAAGACCAGAGGACATCCACTTCTTGTAGACACCGTGACCGCAGAGATTGGTTACAAGCCGTATTCATTTCATTTCCAGTAGAGTTAAGCTTCGCGTAGTGTTATTCAACTTTCACGGACAATTTATCTTTTCAAATCAAATTCGATTTCGATTTATCTTCCATAGAACTCTGCGAAACACACTGTGGCTTATTAGCTATGCCGTCTTGATTGTAATTTCATGTCGAGAGATTGAATCGCTCGTCCAATTATAGATGACATTAATGTGTGCGTGTGTGTGTGTGTGTGAGGGGGAGTCTTATTTAGGTTTTATTGAACTCGTGGTGATGTGTGTATAAGACAATTTCGCTTCGCTCGAAGTATGTTGACTCATGCCTTGCTCTAACAATAGCGTTGGTACTTTGTAAAAAATCTATTACAAATATCCAGCCTTTAAATATCCGCTGTATTACAAATCGCCTACTCAAGTAACATAAATTTAGCGTTGTTTTCGTTTACGAAAAGTTTCTGCCATACGCATCCAGTTGTCCAAATATTTCTGAGTTTACTTTTGTATTTGTATTTTATCATGGTTTGAGTTACTAAAAATATCTTTGCGAGCTAGTGGTAGCTCGCGTTTGGAGGTTTAAGCAATAAATACAGATTTTGTAATTTGTGTGTTCATTAGTTTATGTCATAAACCTTCACCGTTTACAACTTTATATTTGAAATCTTTTTATAGTTGAATGTTAGATATTCAATTTTCTCGTCCATGGCTTTTAAACTAAAATTTCTAACTGGAAGTTTTCGTGAAATTAGTAGCCAACACTTAATTTTGTTCATGTGTCGTTTGTATGTGAGAAATTTGGTGCAATGTTTGTGCATTAGCTATGTTTATTTTTGTGCCAGTAAACAAGTATTTCTAGGGCTTGAAATTAAACGTATCGTGAAGGTTATAGTTTAATTTTATAGCTACCTCCATCAGTCTATGAAATGTTGTTTCTTAATATTAATATTCAAATGTCACCAAAATTTTACCAATTAGTTATAAAATTTAAGACTCCGAATAACATCAATGGCTGTTTTTTAAACAATAAAATATCAAATTAGAAAAACATGTGATTAAAACGTTTTGAATTTATGTAAGCTAAATTGCATAACAGCTTTGTGTATTGTTGTTTTTAGAATATGTAGGCTTTCTTTTGAAAAAGAATCCTATATAATTTGAACAGTAAAATTGAATCTAAAATATATTTGATAAAAATACACGTAACACAAAAAAGATACTGAGCTCAAGAATTAAATCAAATATTTATAAAATATATTTTCTTTTTTTCACAGTTGTTTAAAGGCGAAAAACCTCTCAGTCATCATTGCTTTATAAAATAAAGGAATACAAGAGCATAAAAGACCTCTATAAGCCCTCTAATAATGTGAGTGTAGGAAAAGACCAAGTTTAATGACCTCCATTTATGATAGATGAAAAGAGGGATCTATCCCAAAACTGCATGAAAAAGGTGTAGTTCTAGCTAATATAGGTTCCCTTGGGATTGCCAAGCCCGAACTCATTAAAATGAGCCCCTGAATGTTATGCTTTATAACATTTTCAAAACTACATGTTTAATTTTATAAATGTTATTTTCGTTTCAAAATTGTAAAGCAACAATTAAACCTACAAACCATTTGACTTCTCTTTTTAAATATCTCTAAGCCGTGAAGTCTGGAAAAGTATACATTTTGCATAAATTGAAATAGAATCATTTACAAATTGTTCAAAATTTAAATAAAATTATTTTAATAAAATACATGGAGAGATGATATAATGTAGAACAAAAACTCGAACACAATATCTCACAAAAGTTACGTTTATTTAATCAAACGCGTTTTATATCATCCTCAGGGATATATGAGCTACAATAACAAAACTATAACTGCTAAAAAAAGAAACCTTTGTAAACCAGTCATCAAATAGTTATAGTTTTTTTATTGTAGCTCATATATCGCTGAGGATGGCGAGTTTGTCGTTGAAAAGCGTTTGATTAAATAAACGTAATTTTTGTGAGATCTTGTGTTCGAGTTTTTGTTCTACATAATATTATCTCACAAGTCAAGCTCAATATTTATTTATAGATGATATAATACCTAAAATATTTCCGTAGTGATCATAATAACAATATTTAGAGCATTGTTAATTACCGAGATATTTACCTGATCAGCTGTTTAAAACCTATTACTAACTTATTTTGAGGTTAAATTTACAGAATAACTCTAATGAATATGCAGAACATCTGGGCAGACCCAGGTAATATTTTATTTTAAATTAAAACAAAAATTTACCAGTTTTCCAGTCGACGTGATATTTATATATACAGTGTTTTTAAAATGCTTTTTTTCTTAAATGTGTGTAATCATGCACACAAAGTTGTTTGACAAACCAACGTTCCCAGTAAAAATTCTAAAAAGGAAAAAAGCAATTACATCTAGTTACAGTACAAGCGTAGATTCCCGCAGTTAGGTAACCGTTTGACAATTGATTGTTTCTACACAAGTCGTATTTATGAGTTCCGTAAATGGTTAGAACATTCATTAAATGAATGCCAGTGTTTGTGTTATTAGAAATTATTGTAATAAAATATTAATTGGAGGCTAAAGCAAGGTTAAATTTATGATTACCAGTTTATGAGTGAAGTTCATGAAGTGGGTTCTACGTGGGATATGAAAAACCTCCATAACTTTGTGCAGGCGTATTGGTGACAGTGAAGATGAGCGGATCCTCTGATAGTCTGTCAAAAAGCAATGTGTCCAGTTCCGTAAGAAATGCAAAAAAAAATCAATAGATATTAAGAGAGAGAGAGAGAGAGAGAGAGAGAGAGAGAGAGAGAGAGAGAGAGAGAGAGAGAGAGAGAGAGAGAGAGAGAGAGAGAGAGAGAGAGAGAGAGAGAGAGAGAGAGAGAGAGAGAGTTTTGGATTAAGTTGGAGTTTACCAAGTGTCTATAGTGAAATTAGTATCTGTAAATGACGGGTATTAAAGTTCAGTTTCTTTTTTCGGAACACAACTGTAATAATCTTAAAGACCTTCTATGTTCCTTTAAAATTAGTTCCTAATTAAATAGTAATAAATGTTACCACTGTATCGATTCAACTGGATGGATTATCAGACGATGCATAAAATCAAATTATGTTATTATGTTTTATTAATATCAAATAAGTAAATATGTATCGCATTTTGTCCTATTTAGAGAGATATCAGTGCCAAAGAGAATGTCCTATTTAATAGAATGACAAAACTTAAAACTTCAACAAATTTTCTCAAAATCAGTTTTAATTATTTCTAAAAAATTAAGATCAAAAGTTACCCATTAGTATTCAAATAAAGCGTATTGGTCACTATCTCCTCAAAAAATCCGAATCAGATGTTTGTGTTAAAGAGTAAAAAGATATTTACAACTCATTGTGAAGTTAATTAACCAAAGTATTTTAGTATTTAGTTCAAATTTTAGTGAAATCTGAAAGTCAATTTTCGAAATCAATTTATCAAACTGCATGTAAAATAAAATTACGGGTTACGAGTAGTTTGGATAATATTAAAAAGAACCCTTAATTCAATGTTTAAGATCGGTAGTTAAAACATTGTAAAATGTATTAGTATTTTTTTTTTTATGTTTAAAACCACATGTAAAAAAAAAAATACGACTAATTTGAATAAAATAAATTTAAACCCTGAGTGAAAATAATTCATTATGATATTTTCTAATTTTCTTTCTTGCTATAAACAATCTTCGGTATTCAAATTCTCTTAAATAACTTTACCCAATCAAAATTAGTAAAATTTTCGTTCACGCATACAACCCTTCCTATCCCTAAATGAATCTACCACTTAATTGCTTTGCATAATCTTTCCACCCTGTACTCTTAAGGTTTCACCCCCTCATATTAATATAGTAATTAGACACATATATAGTGCAAGCAACAGATTGGTAAGGTGTTGCAAATCCTTTTGACAATACACACTGGAAGGGATTCTGACGCCCTTTTTCAATAGCCTAGGATTAGCCAGTGCTAATTAGACGAGGGGGTTGGTTGGGGAGTTATTTTTCATTTGCATGGAAAGGGTAGAGTAATTAAAGGAGCCGACAGAGCGTGTCGACAAGGGATGAAGTAACTACTTTTAATGACTGACTTTTTCCTCGGAGGAAACCTATCTGTTGAATAGTCCTAATTAGAAATTATTAGCTGGCTGAAGAAAGAATAGGCTTAAGAGGTCCTTCTTGAGGATTATTCTTTGTACTAAAGAAAGAATAATTTACATCCTTAGTCGCCATGTGCTGTTTTTTATATCTTTTTTTTCTTCTCGCGATTATTACAGTTTGCTAATCAAGAAAAAAGCCTATCAGGATTAGAATCGTAAAAGTTGTAATTACATTGTTATAAGTCGCTTGTGCTGTTTAATTTTCTTTTAAGGGGAAGGATTATTATCGAGGTAAGGATGTCTCTCGAGTTTGTAAGGATGTCTAAAGGAGTTGGATTCTTCACGTGTATGTTTCTACGTGGACGAAGGTCTACAGTTTAAAAAGGTCACCTGCTCATAAAATAAAATATTGCACAAACTTAACCTATTATAGTCACTACCATTTCTAAAAGTTAGTCATCAGCCAAAGAGTTAAAATGGACTATGGTCCTCATCATACAAATGACATATCTTAAAATGAGCTTAAGCGATTTAAATTAAATTTTGATGAAACAGATTTTTTGGGTTTTTAAACCAAATATTTTTGGTCATATATTTTTAAAGTAGGTATATACTTTGTAAAATACTTAATATTTTTCACTTAGGAGACTATCTAGTTGCTGGAAATCCAAACATAACCATAGTTCATTGAAATAGTCCAAATAATATCCAAAATAAGTCCACTCCATCATTACATCTACCTACCTCCTCTGTCAACTCCATAGCGTACATAGGCTTTCCGGATAGCGGATTTCTTCTAGTTTTTTATCCCTGAACAACACCATCCATTTCCCCGGAACTATTATCGCACACCCCGGTTAAGGGTAAAACTTTCAGACCAACCAACACTAAAAGATATAAGATATAAGTATCGCCTTCATTCTTCTACATTTACTATAATCATTAACCACTTCCAACAGCTTACACCAACCAAGCGCGTTGCCGGGCCGAGATAGGGCTATTTTAGTTCTTCGCGTAGGGTCAAGGTCTACCAGATAATGCACCAACGTGATAAAGAAGAAGCTTTTCCTAACCTCCCTTCTTTATATTACCTAGGATTGTAGAGGCTCCCCTGGTGTTAAGCGATTTGGGTTACATCTTGGTGTTTTTGAATAATTTAGATTATTATTTTAATTGTGTTCATTGTATCACCATACATTTATAAATTTTACACACACACGCACATATATAATACCTAAAATCACTCACTCAACCATCAGGGGCGCCTCGAGATTTAGCTCTGACTCTAGAAAAAACAGCCAGGACGTATGAGTGCAATACTTCCACTTCATTAAAATTAAATCCAACCATTTACACTTTTATAAAATATTGCTTCACCCATTTTTTATTACACCTTTAACTATCCACCTCAGTCCCTCAATCGTCCCTATTTTTTCTAAAAATCTGGTCTTCATAGTTTTAAGTTAATTTGTTTTGTTGATAACATAGAAATAGTGCCCAGTATTATGTTTAATGTATCAATATTCCCCAACACCATCAGCTCAAGATTTTAAACTTCGGTTTGAGTGTTTGAGTAATCCACCTTCGGACGACACGCCGAAAGCTTCATAAATCTCAGCCATTTATTTACCTCTTATAAAAACAACAATCCCCAACATATTATGGGCAAGCAATGTGTATCCGAACCTTATTCTTTTGGTTATTTCTCAATATATAATTGTATTTATTTTGGAATGTTTTATGTGTTATCCTGGAGGGAAGTAATATTCTAGTCTTTAGATTTTGTGCTAATACGAACACTCAATGCTATTTCTAAAATTTTATATTCTATTTTGTTCAATTTTCCGGAGTTAAGGTTTATTTGTTAAATTGTTTTTAAACCCTTAGAAAATTCGTTTCACTTCCACTCTCCAATCGTTAACCTAACACCAATCACTTAATCTCATTATAATCGCCTATAATACACCACATACACCACCAGTGATTAATCAATTACATTAAAACCATTCACCAATAAAACTCATGTGACATTAAAATTGTGAAGAGAATGGTTTTAGTTTGCGACTTTTCTTTTTAAGTAAACGTATTACATTCAATTATTATTACAAAATTTATACACCTTTATCATTGTTCTTCTCTTAAAAATTCGATTACCTAAAAGTCTACCATTTGTCACCGCAAATTAATCATAAACTACCATTTTTACTCAAAATTACCAACCAAAACTTCAAGAGCAACATATTCAAATCTTGTCATTTTCTACAGCTTCAGGGTATGAGATACTGGAAATTTTTATGGCAACAGGCCCAAGTGATTTTGTTTTCTGAACATACGTGTTCTTTAATAACCTCACCAAGTCAAAAGAAGAATGACCACAGGTGATCTCCATCCATCTTGCTATTCAACTAACAACATTAGCAGCACAATTTCTATAGCTACTTAAGCTTCTATTTACTTCCATTACTCTATTACCTGTACATAATTTCCTCTATTGCATCCTGAACATCACCACCACTATATTTCGGTTACTTCCCAGTATTTAACCTGTAATCATTATTAATTCATGAGTACAGAAAGTCTTTCATTATACTCTCATTATTTGAAAGATTTAAAAGATTAAATCCAATAATTTCTGACAATATTCAAATTTCTGTTCACCAATTTAGATTTAGGAACAACCATTCCACTATTGATCAGATCCAAAGCATTACCAATCTGATAGAACAATCTCTAGAAAGAAGGAAATCTGTTCTTTTGTCTTCTTAGATGTGGTGCAGGCCTTCAACAAAGTTTGGCACGATGGTTTTATTTATAAATTAAACCAACTAAAAGCTACTGTCCAATATTACAGTCTTACTTGACTGAGCGTTTCTTCCGTATTAAGTAAGATAGTATCTATTATTCTGAACTAAAAGAGGTGGAAGCAGGGGTGTCTCAAGGTAGTGTTCTGGGTCCATTGCTTTATCTTTTATATACAAGAGACATTCCAACAACACTTAGCAATATTATTGCTACGTTTGTGGATGATACTGCTGTGCTATATGTAGAGACATAGGCATTATACTAATAAGTTGCAGGAATCAGTAAATATTATAGTTTCTTCGACTAAGATGTCGCTAGTTAAACTAAACGAATACAAATCTGTGAATGTAGATTTTACCAAAAAACTTATTCAAAACCATTGTATTACGCTAAACGGTTTGGTGGTACATTTTTACTTCTTCAGTTCTGGAAGTGTAATATCGGGATGAATTACTAAGGTTCGTGGATTTCGTGGTTTTTCCGGCAGCCCGTATAACCAAAATTAACTCCGGCGGTGGAAATTTCATAGTGTTACGGACTTACGGTACAAAGACTTAAATACACTTCAATTAAGCATAATGTGTGTATAGTGAATTTGATAAGTTAATATATCAGTCCCCATATTTTCAATGTTTCTAAATTAATTTTCAAAACTGGTATCCTGGTGTAAGCCTACTTGTTGGTTTGACAGGGTTAATAGTATTTAGTAATTATATTCAAGTGTAGAGAGATTCGCGGACCTGATTTACAAAACGTGGTGCTTAGATAGGCTAACCCAAAATTAACCATTTTTGACATAACTGCCAAGAACTTTCTACAATGTATTGATAACCTGTATTCAATGTATGTAAGTCCCTGAATATGGTGGGGGGGGGTAGTGAATAAATTGTCTACAGATATAGCTTTTATATACCTTCCATAAATCAAATTGATTATAAGTGTCAATGAAGAATGGCAAAACTTTCTCTAATAAAAGATTTCTTGAATCGCACTGTGAGCTTTAGTCTTCGTAAAAAACAACTATTTCCAAATTATAACACATTTTATAATGTTCATGTTCATTTCCATAGTTTTGTTTGTTGTTTAATACGCGATTTTTAAGCGTCTATTTGATAAAAAAAGTACATTTTGGAACAGTGACATAAATTGTATAAAAGCATATTGAACATATAGTGTTCATGTTGTTACAGAAAATGTTTTGTCCACCACAGAAAGGCCAAATAATTGAAATATGAAGAAACAAACTTCCGAAAAACTAATAAACCGTATCCCATTTTGAAATGGAATTGTCGATTCATACCAATATCTTGTAGAAATATTGAGAACTACAAATCTTAGAGTAACACAAACATCCTTTCGCCCATTAGGCCTACTCAGGTTAATATAAAACGTCAAAACTAGAATGTTTTCATTGTTGTAAAACACGAACCTAAAAATAATTCAGTTCACCGCAATCACCATTCGGTTAGCGACAGCCCCACATGTTTCACAATTTAGAATAAAACTTTGATGTTTTTATTGACATTTTGTCATCAAAGCAATTAGAGCTGAATGTCGGTCGCTCCGCTCCAAGCCAATACCTGCCCGACCGAATAATTGCATTGTACTCGTAATCACTCGCCTTGGGGCACAATTAATCAATAGTAATAGACACGAATATTCCAG
Source organism: Aphrophora alni (assembly GCA_963513935.1). Lineage (NCBI taxonomy): Eukaryota > Metazoa > Arthropoda > Insecta > Hemiptera > Aphrophoridae > Aphrophora > Aphrophora alni. The sequence continues at coordinate 65,477,150 of OY740769.1, read as the reverse complement.
ATAACTGACATACACAGGGACTTACAACGAATAATTGTTAATACATTATATTAAGTTTTGTTTACGAGAAGAAATTAGCATGTAGTTTGTTGTACATATTAAGTTGAAAACAATTTATTACTATTTTTTGTTTTTGCTTTGTTGTTTCTTTTTATAATAAGTAATTAAAGTTTTCAGAAAAATTCCTATATAAAAACTTTATAAGTAAAAATTTAATTGTTAATTAAAACGGCGAAAGACGGAAGAATATAAATGGACGGTTTCTTTTTCAATTCTCTATATGTTTGTGTTAAAATTTGTCATATTAGGCCTATACCGGGTGTACAAAAAGTCCCTTACCGGTTTAATATTTGTTATTTGGATGACACTGGAAAGCTGAAAACCTGGACTTACAATATGAATCTAAGGAACTATTGTTGCACACCTTGAGTGATAGCGTCGGACCAGGGGCGGACGTCCCATCAGGAGTACAAAGAAAATCTTAAATGATCCAAAAAAGGTTGATCCAGTACAAAATGGCAGGTTTTACTTGGTTGTAGACAGACATTTTATTAGTAGCTACAATCATAGCGCACTAATAAATCAAAACAAGAATGCTGCTATAAATACTGCATTATACCTGTCATATTACAAAAGTACATTATGAAGTTGGTACCCAGTTGTTAGGCCCTTTCTTTATAAAAGACAATTTAAATGCTGCATTATACCAACATTTGCTCCAAAATGATATTATGTCAGTATTTCAAAACATATTAGGAGAAAATCTTCAGAATATCTGGTTTCAACAGGACAGAGCACACTATAGCATAGGTACAAGTAAGAGAATATTAAAACGCTGTTTTTCCACAACGGTTGATCGGTAGGCGGGGGGGCTGTACAGTGGTCAGCGCTTTACCAGATCTGTCTCCAAGACAAGGAATACTTCATCGTTTCCTCCAGTTGCCCTGCAAATTTCTGTAAATAGTTTTTATGTGCCTTTTTCCAACTGTCAAATAACCGGCGGAGAACAATTCAAACATTTACCTGAAAACATTAGGTAATAAAATCTGTCTTTTTTTTTTGTAAAACCTTTGAACATCTGCCATTTTGTACTGGATCAACCTTTTGAAGTGCGGTTTGCGGCATTAAAATGTGTCAGTAAAGCCCTTTAAAAATGATGTACAACTCGGCCTATGCTTTCATTTAAGATTTTATATGTACTCCTTATGGGACTACCCCCCCCCCCCCTATTCTACACTGTCACTCATAGTGTGCAAGAATAACTCTTTAGGTTCATAGTGTACGTCCAGGTTTTTATTTAAACAAAAAATATTTAACCGGTGCGGGACTTTTTGTACAACCCGGTATATTAGTCAAACTTTTACGTTACAGTATTCTATTTTCTTCGAGTGTAAGGGATGAAATTAGAAAACAAATTAAAAAGCAAAATGTTTATTGATATACAGTGTGTAAGTAAAGTCTGAACACATACACTAATCTACAAATATAGAAAAATATGTGATGTGTTAATAGGTGTTTCTAATATATTTCAAATAATATATTGACATGAATAGTCTAACAATAAGAACAACAATTTCTGCTGACAATGATTTCCAGGTTTAATATTAATATGAATTATTGTAATTTTATTTTCCTAATTCACAGTAACGTGGGATGAATTATGGTTTTTTCTGTTGGCGTTTCCGTGTTTAAACCTGTCACTGACAACGATGGATTAGTTGTTGATCCATGTCTCTGAATTTCATCGGTTACACTTTAGTTTTCAATATTACACCAAAAGCAAAAATTAAGAGGATACAAATTAGGTGACAAAGAGGGCATTTCACACGGCTAGAGATCCAATATAGTTGGATACATTTAAATCCAATTAGCACTGCTAAACCTGTAGTGGAAAGGTGATTAATTTGTGTGAAACCTTTCAGGTTATCCTTCAAGTACAGTCATCTACCATGATCACATATGTTTTAACCGTTAATTTGACTTTAAAGGTTACTTACTTAGTCTTAAAAAAATATGTCCACCACAGTTTACACCATACCATCAGCATTAGTAGTGGAGGAGATCCAGTGTTGATTTTGTGTGGTCAGTAGCTCTTGTTTTGTTTAGTCACCTCTCCAAGCGCATAAAGGTTGTAGCACGAAATATAACACATATCTGGTAAAACTATGGAGGTTTATTATCGAGCCGCTTTGAAAATAAAACGTAATTTTTTAAGCGACGGTGAAGATCTACTTCGGTAGAATCTGTAGCTTTGTCTGATGGACAATTTCCGTCTTCAAAATCTTGTGAACCATAATCAGGGATACTCATAGCTCAATAGCAGTTGGGTTTGTAAAACTCATTTGGGCTTGTTATTACTTTCGGCGTCATAGTTTCTTCACTTCATAAACACTGATAATTGATTTAAATTTTTGTTTTATAATGCAAGATAATTGCGAAGACTAGATGAGAAATATTGTTTTACAACGTGACTCTCGCTTTGCACTTTTAATTTCTCGTGTATTTAAATAAGTACTGCCATTGAATAGCAAAATCATTTTTCTTATTTTACTGGGACAATATTTACCAATATTTCATATCGCTTATTTTTTTTTTTATATTTATCAATTTTGTGGTTCGTTGAGTAAAAACCAGAGTTAACAAATATTTTAATAAACATAAAATACTTGTCTAAATATTTATGTCTGCCCTTATTTAAAGTTCTGTTATTCTGTTAGTCGTTTCAGCACTTGTGAATTGTCTCTATATCAGCGAGTCTTATAATTAAAAATATTATAATTCTTATTTTGTAATTGAATTCAGCGATTTTGATTAGATAATTCTTAAATTATATCCTCGAATGATAGAACATATTGATCATTATCCTTTTCTAAATATCAACTTGGCAGTTATTGTTAAAACCCAAATAGAACCTACGGTGCCGCTATTAATGGTTAGCTGATTGTCAAATATGGGTTTACTGATTTCAATCGACCCAATCAGCTGTTATAAGTGTGTATTATTATGATTGCTACAATAACTAAACTTATATACACTTCCATATAATATTGAGGCAAAAAACTGACACATCAGTGATAAGAGAACTTTATTTAGAACGTGTGGTGTGGTATGAAGATTAACCAAAACCAGTGTTTCAAATAGCGTTTCAGGAGTAAATAGTAAAAACGAAACAAATATCCTTGGCAGCTGTCGCTAAAATATCTTTATGATTAAAACAGAAATTAATTTCCCTTTAATATATTTGCAGTATATTTGTAGTTCTGTCAGTGTTTTATAATTAACTTCATCACAAATTACGTAGTATATAGAGAGCAGTGTAGATAATTGATAAAGAAATTCGGTATTGGAAATATCAGTTTTGACAATTTTTATAAATGTGCCTGTTTGTCGACAACAGCTCAAGTTGGTGTGATCAAATTTGCTGTGTTTTGATATTTATTTTTTAAAGTAACAATTTGGCTTTATGTGTCATAAAATAAAAAAATCAATTAATCGAAAGAAAATTTTACTCCAAATTTATCCTCTAAGAACACAAACAAAACCTATTACTTGCCAATTGTTCATCCAAAAATGTCGATTCGGGAGGTATGGGTTAAAAAAGAACCTCAACTTGTCTACGGAGATGTTATGAAAGGCCTAAATTATTGACTCTAACGAAAAAAGTTGGTGGAATGTGAACATATATATTACTTTAATTAGAATAAGAAATCACAAATAAAAGTACCGCAAAGTAAGTATTCAAAGTAATTTTGAAAATCCAAGAAACAAAAAAATGAACCTTAGACCGCCGTAATTTAAAAATTCATTTCAATGAGTTACTGTTTCAGTATAAAACGAGATTATAGTAGGAGTACAAGTTTAAGCTCTATTTAATTATATAAATATTGTTTTAAACAATTTACCTTAAATTTAAACCATTTACCTTCCTTGGTTTTATTTTCACTCATTGTTTGATAATTACGGAACTGTTCTTCGGGACAAAGATTGTTTGTGTCTTTAGTATTTATTTTATAAAAGTTTACGAAAACGTTAGTCCAATATTTTTGCGTAGTGTATTTCGTTACAATACAAATAATTGCAAGACCTATTGTAAAAAAAAATAAAACAAGATTTTACTGGCTGTCACCATCCAAGACGTAACTTAATGTACAGACGATTATTCATTTTGTCTCACAATTCATAATTAAAAGATTGCCAAGATAAGCGACGCGTTGATTAGATTTTATTAAATATAATCCAACTGAGCAACTCAAACACAGAGCAATTATACAAAATATTTCAATTAAAAGAGTTCCAACTACAAAGTATAGGCCTACACCTCCATCTTGTTTCCAGTAATTATAAATCATTCAAGTCGCGAGTGCTTATAATTACGTGTAATTTATAGAAGTTATAATTATAAATGGTTTTATTTGCATTAAATCAATTTATATTAAAGCTGTGAAGGCTAGGGTCAGTTTGATTAATGGCATTTCCTGAAGCCAGGTTTGTAGAGACAGAGGAATGGAGGCTGTAGTTCATTTCTCCACTGTGTGGAAGAACGGGTAATTGAACCAAAAGTGTATGTCTGGAGTAGCCATTAGGATGAAAATATTAGTGTTCCGTTTAAAAATATGCTATTGTAGTTTACCGCACGGTAAGACCCGGTGATAGACAATCATTTGTGCACCGATCTATGACATACCTTCTACAAAGTATATAAAAATATCCTCCACTCTATATTTCGAATGAATTAATACATAAAAGCTTGTCTTTGGATAATAACTTTATAAAATTAAAAACTAACTTTTGACATTTAGAGCAATTTTACTCGATCTTTTCAAAAAAATATGTTCTTCATATCAAATGATAACCCATAAAGTTGGTAAGTGTGTTGCCAAAAACCGTTCTTCCTCATAGCCAAGTCAACAAATCAATTTTTATAAGATTATTTTTCAGAAGTAGTTTATTGTGCACTAAGAAGCCTTATTTGTGAATTTTTACTTTTTTGGTATTAACAAATTACCATTTTAATACTCAGTTTTACCTATATATATATATATATATATATATATATATATATAATTATATATAGTCTATTATATATATATTTTTCAGGTACTGCTATATTTTTCTTTTTTTACCTCGGTTAACATACTTTAGTTATTCTGGTTTTAAAGTTATTTGATATCAATGGTGAATATTATTAATACAGCTTAAGTGGATATTTCGTTATGTGAATATAAATATTATTACATAACGAATCGAAAATATAAATCAACTATTATTATCAATTAATTATTGATAAACCTAGATTACGAGAAAAGTGAAAAATATCAACACGTCCTAATAGCCTAGAGCCATTTTGGAAACTATAAATAAAAATAGTTATCAGAGAAAAGAACCTAAACCTAAAGTTAGCTTAGAACAGTCAAAATTTCCAACTGAAGAAATTTCCAACATTTCTAACTTAGTCCAGAATTATCACATTTTTCAATCCTTAAAATTCAAAGTGATTATAATGTTGAACTTTATTTTATTAAACACGATTAGATAAAGCTTATTTTTCTTGTATTTTAAGGACGGTTAATAATTTCATCTTTTTTTACACTTTTTTTGGAATCTCAACACAGTTTTGTGACTGGTTTATCTCTAAACTTACTAACTAAACTAAGTGTGCATTAAACTTGAAATTCACCAGTTAACTTAAAATTTAAATACGCCAGCTTTCAGAGGCTCACTTTAGTGAATACTGGCTAGGCGATTCCGAAGTCCCTAGCTGAATCTACACTTTTTTCATGTTATCTTGGGTTAGATCCCTCTCTTTTATCTTTCTTAACAGGTCTCTCTAGTGCAACTCTTGTTCTTTTCCGACCCTGACGCTATTAGAGTATTCGAGGGCTACGGGTAACTAATTTATGTTATTGTATTTTTCTATAAGGCGATGATGACCTCTTGGCGTATTTCTACTTTAAGCAACATTTAAAAAAATAATATTAAAATGGGCCACACTAGAAATTCTTAAATGATACGCCTGCCTTGTTAACTTTCATAATTATGCGAGTATAACGGTGAAAATCCTTTAAGCATATCGATGGTTGGTTATTCCCCATTTTGAACATTTAGGTTATTTTTAGAATTTCCTTGGTCTGTCTAATAGTTTCTTGTTTTTTTGTTTAGTTTTCTTGACACATTAGGAGAATATGATATAAATATGTCTACATACATTATGAGCGTCCGATATGGGTTATCTATCTGTGTCTAATTCTTCAGAGTCTGTCAAAATATTCCGTATAAAAAAATTAATAATAATAATAATAAGTTGTAATCTAAAATTTTAGGCAATAGTATAAAAATTTAATTACATTTTAACACACTGTCTAGTAGTCAAATTTTAAAAGTTTTAAATTCAATTAAAGGGCTGTCGTTCAGAACCAACTTAGTTATTCCTTACAGAAGAAAATACTTTTGATGTATGAACTCCAGATGCACTACTCTGGTTTAAAGTGTGAAATAATCTCCCGATACATTTATTGTTACTTTGGCTTAACGGGCATTTTATAGTATGGAAGAGTACATGCTACTGTGAATATTCATTTATATATCTGTTGGTGGTTATTTTATTGCCTGTAAGGTAAATTTTATATTAATTCATTTAATATTAAGTTATGACAATTCAAATATACCATGCTCTATTTGTACACCGTATGAAGTAATAAATACAATACATTTTTATTATGCATTATCTCAACACGGGATAATTCGACTCTATCAAAATTTTAAAGTCAGTGTGATGTAAATTGGGATTAGAGATTAGGATGAAACTATAGGTAAATCCAAAATTTTTTTAAATATGTATTATTTTTCCTTTTTTAATAAACTCGTACGCACATATTTAGTTCGATTATTAAAATCCCCAATGCCATACTGTTAACATTAATTTACCTATTAAGTAGGGTTAATTTCACTATATTTTTTTTTTGGTTCCGAGTTCAAATTCAAAATTGGTTTGAACGTGCTGTAAGTAACTGGAAAGTCATGTGCACATAGACTACTTTTGAAATCTTTAATCTTATACCCTATTATTTTATGACCTACATAATTTAAACGAATTTTGTAAAATACCACCCACCGCTTCAAGAAAACAAAAAGCTACCGCTATGGTAAGCAACGTCCCTAATTCCGTACGTCTGTTTTTAGCAGGTAAAAAAACAAAACAACTTGCATGACTCATAGTTCACCCGCCGAGAATCTTTTGTGATTCTCAACCACAGGTGTCACTTAGGGGTGACAATAGACCGAGATTTTCATCCCCTCTCGTGTTTTTTCTGCATTTAACGGTTGACGAAACACTGCGGGTACTTGATTAGTAATGTTTGTTAAATATTTAGAGGGTTGTTTTAATTTGACTTTAGATGACATTAAGGGATACAAAAGTAATAATCATTTGTTAGAGTTGTGTCAGGTGGTGAGGTGTGTTGTTTCCAATACATTTAGTTTGAATTGTTCCGGTTACTTTGTGGTTATGTACACCACATTTATTTGTTCCGTTGGGATATTATCTCAGCAATATCACTGATTTGTAAAATTATGACTTGGATTTTCCCATATGGTCGCACAAACATTGTCCGTTCTACCCGCCAATATCGTGGTACCTTCTGAGAATTAACATAAAAAAATACCAAAGGGTAAAATAAGTTATGCTTGACTTGTATTTGTTCATTATAATACAAATGGGAAAAACAATACAGTACTTCACTATACATCAAAATTGATAAAATAATTTATACAACTTATTATTTACCCACTACAAATTTAATAGTATATGATAAAAATTGTAACACAATTATATGTTAGTTTTTTTAAATATTTTCCGTTTTTCATAATTTCAGTAATATAAAAAGTATATTTTCTTTAAAGCCATCAGTGTCGCTTAATTAAAGGAGGGGGGATTTATCAAATAAATAAAACACTTAAAATATGTTCAACTTGAGACATACATTTACAATCTCTATATTTAAAATAAACGTTATTGTTATACTTTCAATTTAACACTGGAAGATAATCATGATTAAAATAATAATAATACAACTTTTTATCCACAGTTTATCATCATGTGGATGACCAAAAATTAGTTTAGTGCTTAAAAAAATGAAAATTATAAAACATTCTTTAGAGGAATTTAATTATTGACGTAGCAGCCAATACAGGTATAATTCCATCATCAGCTGTAAAAAATCAATAGCCTACTATATGGATAGCGTACCTACTACAAACTATTAACCAAAGGTGGTAAATTCAAATCTTAATAAAGATGAACATTATCGTCTTCTATAAGTATTATTTTTACTCAAAATCAATTTTCAGCTTTGCTGCTGATATTCTAACATGCTAGACGCTAACTTCCTTTTCTGATTTTTGTAGGTGTAACAGTTTTTTTAATAGAATGAACTTCATATAACGACCTATATAATGGCAAAGCTTCATAAAATAAGCTTTTATTTGTTTATCCAGGACATTTAACTAATCCTACATACATATATATAAATATATAAAAGTCATTGTTATGATATACTTTAGCAATTTATATATACAGTATTATAAAAACAGATGAAGGTTAAATTTCAGAAATCAAATTTCATTTGTATATTGCTGAAATCTATTTTGGTATTAACATAGACTCATCATCTAGGCAGAGAATGAGATATTTTTCGTATTTTGGATTCTAGATATGGAGGAAAACAGCTTCAATCGGCTACCATTTGTAATTTTGCGACAATTTAAAAAGATCTATTCAACAAAATAATAAAACATAAGTTAAAATCTAAATTTGAATATCGTTTCGACTTCTAGAGGTATTATTGCTGATTTTTATATAAAGTTATTAACAATTTACTTAATTTGTAATACTTTTCATATTTTTTAATCGTAAAAAAACACACTTGACTATATTTGAAAGCTAGTTTTCAGTTGCACAAAATGAGATGATGTGAAATGTAATAAGTATTTGTTGAAAATTTACCAAAAGATCTAAATTTTAATGGCTTTTTAAATTTACATATCGATATTTCAAATTATTATAACTTTTTTATATATTCAAACTTGTCCAGTGATTTGCACAACTCAGCTTATGTACCAATTTTGAGCAAATTGTTTCAAAAAACACTCGCGTATATTTATATAGCGAACCGAAAATGATTCTAAATTATTCAAATAAATATGATTAATAGTCTTAAGTGTAAAGGGTTCGAAATAACAAAAATTTCTGTATTATAAATTTAGTAAAAATAAAATAATGTAAACACAATTAATTGATAAAAATAAAGAGACTAAAAATTTTGAAATTTTAAAAAGTAAAGAGAGAGTATGACGATCTTAACTTAAAACATGGAAGAAAGTTTAATTTAAATACTAACTGAATAGCAAGTTCACTTTTAAAATCTCTATTTCTTTATCAGAAAACTGTTAATTATTTAATATTTATTTTATATCATACAATTAAGTAGTAAAATAAATGTTCACTGATATTTTAATGAAATCCCAACTTCAACATGAACTTCAAAAATTTGAATAATTAATAATAATTATATAAAAAATGTGCTAAAAATACACACAAATATTTGTGAAGTCACTTCTTACAGGGTTTTGTTTAAAAATATTTCAAAACGCATGTCAACTATGTTTATATTATTTACAACTCTTTATTATAACGGGAAATTAAATTATTTTTACATATATAATACTATCATCTCAGTTATTTTATAAGCTACACAGTATTTGCTTTAATCACTCAAATAAAATGATCAATCACGAGTACCAGAGTACCGAGTCAATCGATACGAGCACATCGAGTGGAAGACCAATCATGTAGTTGTTATCCTTTGTGCAATCATTTCAGCAACTTGTACATCAATTATTACTATTACTTAGGAGAATATGATAAAACTATCAGTTGACTTATCAGAGGAGAAAGTACTCCAGGCAATAACTAAAACATTTTATCTACAATGTTGTGGCGGAACCGTGCAGAGCGAGTTGGCGACAAGCCAAAAACTAAACTTCATCTCTCGACAAAACTGAGAACTAATTAAATTTGTTAACATTAAGATAAATATAAACATCAGTTGTTTTTCCTTCACGTTTATAATGTAATGAAATAAGTACTGTTAAGTGCAAAATAAAATGGAGGATGTTATCGGGTAGTAAAAGTAATGTTGAGGGAAGTTCTCATAATTGTAGGTGTTTTGAAATAGACAAATAGGTTATGCAAGATCAATAATATATATTTTTTAAAATTTAGCGTAGGGTTGCAGTAAAGCAGAACCTTATGTGTAAATATGCTGTCTTCAAATGCGTTTATTTTCAATCTTTCGTATGACAAAAAAAAAAAAAAAAAATCCCTAATAGTGCATTTTCAAGACTTAAGCTCCTAAAAGATTAAACTTTATATTCATCCTCATTTAAATTGAAGAATAAATTTTGATCAATAAATATTGCCAAAGTGGCAGTCGTGAAGGACCTGTAAGGTGGAACCTTCCTTGGAAATGGCAGTATTTCAGCAAGAGTTAATAAATTAATTTAATGTTTAATCGAACCAATTTTATACCTTTTTAAGAATATTATCAGGTCTGGTTTATTTCCAAATGGATATAAAACTGCCAAGACCTTATTCATAATTCTAGCTCACAATCAATAGAATGTAATTTCTGTCGATTTTGTTTTTCCATTTTCTTATTAATTTTAGTACCTTTCTCAGTTTTTCTTACACAATTTTTGTATTCGTCTTTCATTTTTGTTGTTATTGATTATATGATTTTTATTTGCTATTCACAACACTCGTCCCCACACGTGGTTTTGTAGTCTACGTTAAGGCTATTTATATAATTTTATATGTATATATGTAGTTGTATATGTATAACTTATGTATAGGTATGTATATACATATAAATAGGAAATATCAGCTAAAGCCAACTTTCGTTAAAAAATTATTATTTTTTTTGAATAAAAGCATTTCGCGTCATTATGATCGTTTGTGTCAAATTTCTATTAACTCAGACAATACATGTAAAAGCCACCTAGCTAAACCTTCATCGTAAGTCATTTTGGAAATTCCAAAAAAACTTATGAACCCTGTATTATTTTGTACGACTTTCTGCTCATTAATATTAACATTTCACAAAAATATGGATTTGATCATGTTCATTTTATTTCAGTTAGTCATAACTCTATATTATTCAGGGAATAAGGATATTCTTTAAAAATATTTTTTGTTGGGTACTGATTCGGGTTTGTGTATTGGTAGGCCAACGCGTTAGAGATGCTATATTTTTGAATCTGTTTCATTCTTAATCAGATTACTTTGTAGTCCCGCACCATATTAGATGAACGATTAAAGTGTTAATTTAAACATATTAAATTAGATTAAAGTAAATATTGAATATATAATTTTCTCTGTCATTTAAAAAGATTTAGAAATTCTGGTAAACTGAAAAACTTGTATTTTGGGAATTGTTATTAGCCGATTACGTTGTTGCTCGAACAATAAACCATCATGCGTTTTCATACTTGTGAATCAGAAATAAGCTAAGCGAAGACAAAACATATGGATCTCTTTAATCGATTACTAAGTTTTATTTATGGAATACTGTAGATGAGTTCAAAACAAAATACTAATTTCACAAACAAAACAAATGAATCTCTTTAACCTATTACTTAGTTTTATTTATGGTATAATCTAGACTAGTTCAAAACAAAATACTAGTTTCACAAACAAAACAAATGAATCTCTTTAACCTAATACTTAGTTTTATTTATGGAATACTGTAGATGAGTTCAAAACAAAATACTAGTTTCGCAAACAAAACAAATAAATATTTTACTTAACATCCACTGCATAATCTACATCCAAAATATCCTAGAAGTAGGACACTTACTTATCTGCCTCCAGACAGTCCATTTATCACAAAACAAGACCGATCGCTAAACGTTTTCATTTGTTGAATATCATATTGTTGTGCTCTCTGCTCTGCACATTATCATCTGTCGTATTTGAAAGATAGTCTTTAGGGACCGATTTCTGTCGAAAAACATGACCGGGAAATGCAATAAATATTTTATCTTGCAACATTTCGCCTAATCCATTATGCATGAGACATAGAGGCGGGCTATTACTCATAGTGGACAGTGTCCGCTTGCTGGGCTGAGTGTACCGACCTAGTCCTATTTATTAATCTCATGTAAGAATTATATTGGAGAAAGTAGGGATAAATGTTGTTTTCTGCAAAACAATACAAAGGGGTTCAAAAACATTGCATTAGCTTTCTCACTTAACCATCCCTAAAACCAAATAAAACTAACCAAAACTTTTGGTCATAAAATATGTCTATTCAGTAGTTGTCAGTCAAAAGTTGGAAATGAACCATGGATACCGTCTTTAAAAATATATTTATACACTTAAACATGGGCCTAAATATGTTTTACTTGTGACCAAAACATATCTTCAGAATAAATCTTATTTTATTAAAATCTACCTTTTAATAATGGCAGTTGGAGTTCATTTGTGCATTTGCCAATTATTTCTGAACATTTATATATTTTTATACACGAATTTGGTTCATTAATCGTCACTTTTCACTAGTATTTTAACGAAATCGGTATAACAGATTTTTAGGAATTACACTCCCAAAGTCATCCCCCCACGATTACTTATGAACCGGCATTTTTGAAGATATAGGAATCAATATTTTTTTGTTCGGATCCTATAGAGGCTACACTTAAAGCATAAAATTTTACATTATACAAAAAGTCCCGAGAGATGGTTAAAATAAGTCCACATACCAAATTTGATTAAAATAGGTTTACGCCTGAACAGACGATGGACAGACATCATCGTTCCAAACACATTTTTTTTGGACTTAGAGGAACTTTAAACTTACACGTGCATCTATTTGTTCACCCATCATACCACGCTCATGTGAGAATATAAAACTTAAACACACAAGTTATGTTTAGGTTAGGTTAGGTTAGAAATATCTGCTATTTTTCCACGTATATTCATGAATAAGCTTAATTTCCATAAACCTCTCAAATTAAGAAAGTTTAAAAAAAAACTATAAATTGTATATCAATACTCCTCTTTGCATTCATCATAATTTATATATATAAAAAAATATCCTTTAAAACTAATAATTGATAAAAATTGGTTAAAATTCATCTTCCTTATTCGAAATGTTTAGGCGGAATCTTTAAAACTTTTGGGTTGATTTTTTGTTATGTTTGGCGTATAATTGTCAAATTGAACGCAAGTCTCTAAAATGATAAATTTACATAAATGATAGATTTAATTGAAAATGGACTACTAATATGAAACATTTATTACTTACCCCTATAATAAAATTCACTATAAAATAAGCTAAACGACTGCCCAGAAAACACTTTAACATTTTTAGTCATTTCGACCACCATTATAATTATTATGATTTCTACTACAGGTGGAAAGTAGTGTTGGGACTATCGAATACTTCTTTGTATTCGAATTGGAAATCAACAATTCGAATAATTTTCTGTACAATAAGACAACGTCGGAATAAATAAAGGCGGCAATTTATTTAGTCATTTTGAATATTTTAATTTATTTTATAATTTTACTAAGAAATCCAAGTTCTAAATGAAAATTAGTGACTATGAATAAATATCCATTAATCATTAAGTTTTTCTTCTTTTATTTGTATTAGTACAATGAACATAATATTAAAAAAAAAAAAAAATATATATATATATATATATATATATTTATTTAGTAATAAACCTGGAATATTGTGGCCACAATAAAGAACAATTTTAATAAAAAAGTTTCAAGTGACTGACTTATATTAGTATTAGTAGTACTAAGAAAGTGTTTGTATTTTAAATATAAACGAAATGATGAACGAATAGCGTTCAAATATTAAAATAACCTAAAACTACTTGAGCCTGATCTCTCTATCGAATAGTAATCTAGCGAATAGTTAATAATGCAGTGGTAAAAAGTATTCACTATTTACATAAAGTATTCGTGAGTACCGCTACGAATAGAAATTGATTCCGTTTGTGCATAAGTTGTAGAAGCGTAGCAGCTTTCCAGAAAAAAAGTATTCATTAGAAAGTATTCGAATAGTTTTCTTCCTATTCGAATAAAAGTGAACTATTCGAATATGTGAATACTTTTCTACCATCACTAGAGGAAAGTATTTGGAAGAACGACATCTTAACTGAAACAAAAACACAACATTTTGTAAATTCTATATAATTATTGAGTCTTACCAACCATGGGAATAAATATATTGGTACAATTTACAAAATATCTTGTTTATGTTTCACTTTATAATAATTTTACTTTTCAACCTTTGCTTATAAATTAAACCTCATTCCTTACATAAAATTGTGTGTAAATCTAATAATTTCTTGAAACATCCACTCCCCACATCTCACTTCTAGAAACTTTTAAAAAAATAATATTTCAAGTGAAAAATATACGACCTAGACTGGGAATTGAACCCATTCCCAACAAACGACATTGAAATTAATATTGACTCTAATTGCAGCCCCACGTTTGTAACGAAGTAATTAATATGATTGCTCGAAAATTGCAGCAATAGCAAAGTCAAGTGAGTAGTGTACTCTAGAGCTGAAAAGAGACTAGGCTAGTTCAGTTGATGGGAGTATTGGCGTGTAAAGCCAAAGGTCCTGGGTTCAATTCCTAGCTTAGGTCGTATATTTTTCACTTGAAATATTATATAATTATAATACTAGGTTGAATAAAAAGTATAACGTTAAAGTCAATACACTTTTTTTCTTTATGTAAATCCATCATTGGTTGACATCAACCTTCATTTGAATATATCTGAAGTAGGTTAGGTTTATTAAAGATCGACAGGTAATTATCAATCATTATTTGTGACGTATACATTAATCAACGATCATTACAAACTAGAATAAAGGCTAAAATTCTCTGAAATCTAAGTTATTAAATCTAGAACAATTTTTTATAAATTCACATTTTTATTTGCCTTAAAAGTTTTCATTTTAGTTAAATCTGTTCTTTTTTATTACAGAATACAAATATGGACATCATTAGATGTTTACTCTAGACTCTACCATTAGGAGCTTTGTATAATGTACCAGTCAGAATAGTGTTTCTGAAAAATATTTAAAACTGAGCCACCACTCTAAATTTTTTTGGGTTCCTATTTTTCTTGATGACGAAAACAACTTAACTGTTCCTAAAAGGCGAATTTTCATTCATATTTAAATATATAACAGTTTTAAACAAAATCCTCCTCAATCAGTATATAGATAACATCAATAGACGCTTCAACTGCCACGATTGTCAGAGTTTCAATTAAAGCGATCACAAAAGTTAGAATATTTAAATAATACATATAAATATATATTACAGATATTTGTATATATTGCCAACTTCACTAAAATCCAAGCAGAAGGCCATAAACAAAAATTGACTTCATAGACTATATATGTAAAAACATTACTATATCCTTAATCACCTATCTCCAAATTGATGCAGCCATTTAAAAAAAAAAAAAAAAAATTAACACCTTGTGTTGGGCATCTCTATGGTACTTACTTAGCTGTGTCATGTAAACCAACACTTACATTAGTTAAAATTTCAGCCTAAAAGCTCATTGTACTTAAATCCTCTCTACATTAATAGCTTAGGTTGTTGATGACCATAGGGCTTGAAACCTTAACATATATAAAAAGCACCTCGCTTTGGTGATGTCGGCGACTAAATATTCTTTTGAGGGTTAATTATTAGAACTTTTCAACATCTTCATTGTTTTTCTTCGAAGGCATACACAGGATAAAACCTGCAATATTTTACTAGTTTTATGTTGTTTATAAGTTAAACTAATGGAAATATTTCAACAAAAATGTTTATTGACTTTTTCTAAAGTTGAAGAGGTTGCTCTGGTTTGTCTTTCAAGTTATTATCGTGAGACTCTGTGGTCGTTATTTTCTTTCTGAACAGACAATAATAACCTTCATATTAATTATTTGGCTTCATTAGGAAAATGTAACTTATAAAACGTGAAGATCATTTGAAAAGCTTGATCCAATTTTTTTAACGATAGAAATTTCTTCTTCGATTGAGCCAAGCAAGGTCGTTTTACAAACTCGATCAGTTCAAATCTATCTTGTATGTAGGTTAATGTTTGTTACGGATACAACTAAACTCGTCTCACAGCCGATATATATTTTTGAAATAGGGTTCTTTGCAACTTGCTAAGCGGTTTTTTAAAAAGTTTTAACTGGTTACCAATTAAAACAGTTTTTTTTTATGGTTCTAAGGCATGAACGCCGTGGGTTCTAAGGCATGAACGCCGATGGTTCTATGGCATGAACTCCGTTGGTTCTAAAGCATGAACGCCGTTGGTTCTAAAGCATGAACGCCGTTGGTTCTAACGCATAAACGCCATTGGTTCTAAGGCATGAACTCGGTTGGTTCTAAGGAATGAACGCCGTTGGTTCTAAGGCATGAACTCTGTTGGTTTTAAAGCATGAACGCCGTTGGTTCTAAAGCATAAACGCCGATGGTTCTATGGCATGAACTCCGTTGGTTCTAAGGAATGAACGCCGTTGGTTCTAAGAAATGAACGCCGTAGGTTCTAAGGAATGAACGCCGTTGGTTCTAAGAAATGAATGCCGTTGGTTCTAAAGCATAAACGCCGATGGCTCTATGGCATGAACTCCGTTGGTTTTAGGGAATGAACGCCGTTGGTGGTAAAGCATGAACGCCGTTGGTTCTAAGGCATGAACGCCATTGATCCCTCCAGGAATAAAGCGCCTGTTTCGATATAACAGTGAACGAACTATAAGGAACAGTTTTAAAATCACTTCACATGAAAAGTGAAATTTGAACCATTATCTACAACTTTCTATCGGGACTTTTACCAGAACACATATAAAACATCTTCGCTTTTTACTTTTGATGTTTTTACTTTATTAAATTAAAACCTCTTCAAGTGTCATAGAGTTACAAAAATATCAAATAATATATTTTGAGTTAGGTAGCCCTACTGTTTTGTGCCCAAAACGTGATATACGTTTCGTGTAACTTACACCCTACATATACATCAATCTGAATTAGAATAAAATATACAGTATCAAAATCCACCAAGAAGAATTCCCTAGAGATTTGTTTCCTGAATAAATAGAAGTTTTAACTCCAGGAAGATTCTGACATAACAAGAAATAGACACCCAATGTTTACTGCTGTGTGATATGGCGATAATTTCTATTTTTTAATATTCTCTAATCGAAATTTATATACAAAAATAAGTTTACTTAAAAGCTTGGTTTATTATAAAGCTATAATATTGTTGGGTTAAATCCACTTAAAATATATATGTGTGTGTTAATGTGCATATTATTAAATTTACGACTCAAATATAATCTTTAACAAAAAATATTTTGTGTGGACTATTGCAATTAGAGGATCTGTTTATATAACATTATATGAGTATTTTAATCAAATTTGATGTGTGTGTGGGGGGGAGTGAGTGTGTGTAACGTAGTTGGAAAGTGTTCAGAAACTGTCTACACATAGGCTAACACTACAATGATTGCAAGCTAATTAAAAAAACCAAAAGTACAGTGAAGAAGATAGAAATGACCGCAGGGCGGAGTGGCTTATCAAAAACTAATCATAAGTTTGTTGTACATCATTAAACCTGTCTGAAGCAAACATACAATGTTATGATTAATGAAGTGGCCCAGTGTAATTAGATGTCGTGATACGGGATTAGTAGTCGAGCTACTGGGCAACGCTTGTATACCACCACTCAAGTCTTTTACCTCTAGCAACAACTGCTTCTTTATTATGAGATGACGTAACCAATGAGAAAAAATACATTTTCAAATCTGTCTGCTCAGTGAAAGTACATAAATATTTGTGTAAACCATGTTGAGATTTTTAGTTCCCTTAACATGATTTTTTTACAAAATTAGTGATTATGAATTTGTTGTTTCAAAAACCTCCGACTGTTCAAAATTAATGTCTAAAAGAGATTTTAAGCTAAAAGACTTAATACACGTTATACGCAATTATTGACACAATGTTTAAAAAAGAGCAAACCACCAAAATTAAATTTTCTCATAAGTAAATTTGGTTGGAATAGTCAATAAATGTTTTTAAAATATATGGTTCTACTTCAAAACACCAAATCAAGTCCCTAAGCATGCTCTCCAAATGTGTAGCAAGAAGTGCAGATATCTGTAATGTGTTTTCATTGTTTAATACTACTGGCGTTTGAGGCCCTACAGACAAGTTTAGAACATGTTTTAATTGGTATTTGTCGGGATGTAGGATTGATTCTACATTCAAAGTTTGATGCCGAGTTGGTATCTAATTGTAAAAAGAAGAGAAGAGAGAACAATGATTGTCATTTTCAAAAATTGTTTTTTCGATTCATTCGGCCTGTTGAAGATTAATAACGGAGTCGGTGACATAGAGATTGATTTGTTTTTTACGTGATGTCTTAAGAGGTGAAGTAAAAATGAGATATGCTAAAAATGTGTTCATATTTTATTAGTCTTCTTCATAAAACTCTAACTTCTATATATTTTAAAACGCTGATATTAAATTTGACATCGGTATTTTCATACCAAACTCTAAAATCTCCCAAAATTCATAACATTGAAGAAATTATTGATATTTACGACCTAATATTTGTTTTTATTATTTCGTATATAGTATTGAATACTTTGTTATTGTTTTCTATAGTAACTAATAAGATAGATTAGTTTTAGTAAACAATTTTAAACGTGCTAACATTTGTCTACATATAAGTATGATAGATACATTATATCATTATCTGTGGTACGCTTTCCTTTGACACTATATACACTGATTTTCACAAAACTGAACCTTCATTTCTCTCTAGTTATTAAATTGGTCGGACTAGTTAATTATTCTTAAATATCAGTTTGTTAGTATCAAGATGGTCACTACTAAATATCTCATAAGAAAAACATATCTATTAATTGGCCGAGACCAACCCGACACAACAACATGCAATTTAGAGTTGTTTTAAATACTATAATATAATTTGTATATAGTTAATGAATTGTATTATAATTTATCATCTGATTAAAAAAAAATTCAAAATGAGAATAAAAAATAGCAATTTTTTGTTTTTCAAACAATTTTAATAAAATCCGTTCCCTCGTATTTCAAAGAATTCTACACCTAAAGAGTTCATCTATTAAAGTACGTAATGGTGTGTAATCCTGAAGGCCCTAACTGGATTTACAGTTTTCTTAATCTAATCTTGGGTTAGATTTCTCTCTCTAATCTTTTCTATAAGATAATCAAATACTTGTTTATTTCTGACTCTTATTTGAGAGCAACGTGTTTCTATTTTATATTATTTTCTTCTTTTCTTTATTAAGGGAGTGGTGACCGCAAGGTATTAATTATCATGAATCGTGGAATTTGCATTTATTTTATTGAGGTTATTCTTGTAAGTAGATTATTGTTAGGAGCCAGTTAGCTTGATAACGTCAATTCTTCTAGGAACTAGTTCACCCGACTAGTTTCCCCACAAAACACTGCCAACATACATACACACCAGCCCGCCACATCACGTCCCCGGCCCAACTAGTACGACTCAGAGCAGAAGAAAATATAGTGTGTTCCCGTATATCACTCCTAAACTTAATTGCTTACCTACCGGCCCATTCACTTCCCCAATATTGCCTCGGTGACCCTAGAGACCTCCCAACTACGTAGTGGTCTAGTTAGCTTGGGGCAATCTGGACGTGTGGTCCTTTTCAGGACCAACAACTCTGCAGTTCCAACTCCAATATTCCCCTCTCCAAGCCTCTTCGATTCTCCCGGGTCAATCCTCCATCATCCACAAGAATCTATGTGTCTCCGCCTTTTTATCACCACGACAAGGGCACATCTTCAAATCCTAGCACACATCAAGCTCTTAAAACTTGAAAAACTACGTTTATTGTATGCCCCTTTTTTGTTTTTTTAAGCCGATGATGATCACGAGGTGTTTTGACTTTAAACCAGGAAGGAGAATATCAAAGTACGCCAATCTTGAATACGTTTTTATTTTAATTATTCTGGAAGTGAGTTAATTGATCAAAAAACAAGTTTAGTAGGGTGTTCTTGTTTGATAAAAAAACACTAGCCATTTGTTGGGCAACTATATTTTGAAAGAAATTACAGCTACCAAAACGTAGTATGATTTAGCATCTATTATCTGTTATACTTTTTCAACAAATTACAAAACAATTAAACAATCAGTCCTTATCACTTTTTCTGTTTCATCAGTTCTGCGTAAACTTCTACGTTTCAATTATTCTTATCATTATGACCTAACCTTCTCTCCTAAGCGTATCTTATCAGCTACTGTTATGATTCAAATAGTTACAGTATTTGTTGTTCTTTTAAGATAAAGCGTGTAAACAGAAATCATACGAGCGACGTTTTGGTTTGGATTTTGAGTTGACTAAGGTTGTTTCTTAATGTTTACTTTGTCTGACAAAGTGGTAAATAAAGATAGATAAAAGAAAATGGATACTTTCCTTCTACGACTTCTAATCTTCAAAATTATTAAAGGTCTTATCTTCTACTTGTTGACAAATGCATGTTTTATTATTTTTTTAAAACTTGCAGTAGGCCTATTAACAGGCGGAGTGGCGCAATTGTAGTCAAATTTCTAAAAATATAAATCAATTTCCCTATTGAGGGAATAATTCAAACTATACTACATTAGCAGAAAAATCCGGTAATTAATTAAAAAATGACTGATTTTCAAATTAAATTTTTCCTTTCGTTTAACTTCTAGGTTATATAATGTTGGACAACATATTATTTTATGCCGCAAAGAAAAAATCCATACATGTTTTCTAAGATATAAAATAAGACAGTAAATCCAAAATAATAAATTCATTAAAAACATAACTTCTAAATGAAAATTAAAAAAAAAAGATTCTACAGTAATGGATTCTAGAATTTTATTCAAAATTAGAAAGTAAAATAGGTTTGAATATGATTTAAATATGGTCCCAAAGTTTCAAAATGAAGTCAGCTTTTGGGTAATATCGCTTACTTCTGAACTAAACCTCAACTATATCATTTTGTGTAGAATTACAATCTACATTTATATTAAGATTGACATTGGAAAATGACCTGACACAAAAGCAATTTAATTCAGACTATCTACGTAGACTCAGGTATTGTGATAAAAGATTTAAATAATAAATGCAAAACACGATCTAGTAATCACACACAACAGAAATAAAAATGTCCCTAGATTACAGGACTGTCTATTGTCATTCAATAACAATATCATTGCATCATACATTATTACGTCGATTAATTAATTCATACGGACAATTGTTGTCACAAAACCACAATAGATGTCGTTGGTAATTAACTTCGGCCCCTGAGGAAGTCGACCCCCATGAAACAAAAGTCCTCATCACGTGCTCTTAATGACAGGTAGGTGATTCCATTTCCGGTAGATCAGTCCTACATCCTGTTGCTGAAAGCAACCCCTAAATACGAATCTCTTGTAACTGTTCCGCTGGATTTGCTAGCCACCCTCTGGATCAGATAGTTTCCTTTTTTCTCACAGTCATGGTCAGTTAATCATTAATTAATTAATTAATTAATTAATTAATAGAGGATGCCCATATCTAATGCTACTACGGTGGGATGATGGAAATGGCAGGTATGAAGTGTACTAAGGTGTAAAGATTAAGTATCTGTAGACGAGTCATTAGTGAACAGTTCTTTGGTAACGTTTTAATGCTTTGGTAACTCTTCTTTGGAACCGTCCCACTTCTTTAAGAGCGCATGTATATATTTTCCTTTCTACCACTGAATTATTAGAGTAGTTAATCTGTAGTAGCCTTATTTTTGTTTAAATGTTAACAAAAATTAACGATATTTTAGAAGTAAAATTGTTTGTCTCTTACTTAAAAAGAAAAATATCAACAGAATAGAAGCTGGAGACTTCCGGTGAGTTTCTAAAACAAGGATTAACTTCGATATTTAATTTAATTTAAATTAAGAATTTGCTTTGCTGAGTCGATGATGTTGCATAACAACATAGTCTAGGAACTAGGAATTAACTTTTAAATTAAATATTAGGTTTTCAACATTTACGAAATGGATTAGTAGTCTAATCAGTTTATTCTATTTCAAAACGTACTACTTATCAAAGCTTGAAGAACAGTAATCGTGATTCATTACTTTTTACATGTACGTGGTATAAAGAAGGATTTGTTAGGTTAAGAAAAGACGATTTTGAGTTTTCATAAACATATTCATTTGATGTCCTCTGAATTCGAAAATATTTTTGTTGTTTGAATTATTGTCTCTCTGTTTATTGGAATTACAAATGGGTGAATTACAATTTCGATGAAACTTGGTATCTGGACTTTCTTACGCCATATTACAAGATATTTTAAATTATTCATTAATTTTTAAAATTAGTCAACATTTAAAAATACCTACCATAAAACTAAAGCACGAAATTTTGATTTCTTGGAAAACGGCAATTACTATTCAACTTCTTGAGACTGAAAAAGAGTGTATTTGTAGTCTACTGGCAGTATTTATGAGGAATACTGATTCCTCATACTATTCTGATTCTGAAGTTATCCGTCCCTAAAGATAGTATATCTCAAAGAACAAAATACCTGAAAGAACACTCTTAGCTGTAGGGTTCGTTTGTTTACACTTCGGTTTGAGGGAAGTCTTAGTTCAGTGGCAGAGCGCGCGCTTATCTCTCCGCAGTTCGAACTAGTGAACTATCAAAGAGCCCGGTTTATAGCTATGTGTTTTTCTATGTGTTAGCTATTCCCCCGTATTCATTAGTCTAAAGATTATAAAATAACGACGTTATGTAAAAAATAAAAATAATAAATTTTGAATTTTGAATTTGTGTGTGGTTGTGTAAGAAAATTTCTGTAATGTTTTTTGTCATCAAATTGTTTTCAATACGCTCTGAATTTCCTCTGAAGCTAGACATTTTAAACTCTACGCTAAAATATGATTTCAGTAGTCTACTTGACTAATTTAGTTCTAAACAAAAGAATATTTAAGCAACCACAATTTAAATAGAGAGCTAGATTGTATTAACTAGGCTAACTACACAGAACTAGTTTGACCCTCAACTCAGACTTGAGCAAATAAAGAGTTTATTTCTTCGGGAATTAAAATTTCCATAAGTGTTTTCATTTCAAGTGAATAAATATTTTGTTCTCCTCTATTTTCAATTAGTTGTGCGATGTATCTTTTACTGCTTGACGTAAATCAGTCTTAAATTGCCAAAAATATAATCTTACTGTCACATTCCAAGGGGAGGTTGTCAAAACAAAACCCTCATGGAATTTCCAACCAAGGACACTATAAAATATCCACCAACGCTATAATAGGAGTAATTTATTATTACTTTTAGCTTATTGTATTAGTTTTAACTAGAGATAATAAAATTAATATGGGCTCTGGTTTCTAAACAGTTACAACAAAACAAAATATTTTGTAGCGTATTATAACGACTTTACAACATCCTAAGTATGTTGTAATCAATGTCTAGGTTAGGTTTTTAACTACAACTTTATAAAAAAGTTAGGTTAGGTCGAATTTTATATCGATTGTAGGATCATTCTATTTGTATATAAAACTGACCTAATCTATCCTAACATCTTTAAGTATTTATGGTTTTCAAGGATAGTTTAAATGATAGGATGAAAACTACATAATTGTTAGTGTTCATAATATTTGATTCAAAACATAACGTTTTAAGTTTTACGACTACCATCAAAAGTAAACTAATCAAATTAAAACTACTGAAGTTGAAATCAAATTTATCCGGGATTACTACCAAGTCTCATTTATAAACCAGATATAAAAATGTTGATTTTTACTCCCCCCCCCCAAAAAAAGAATTATTACAAAAGTAGTTAGCTATTTTCACGAAGGTTTAAGTTAAGTTTCATGAAAAACTCATGGCACCAAGCAGCTGGTTTAAAAATCTGATATATGCATGAGTTGAAACTTAAAACTCTTTAAGATTCCATAACTTTTAGGCTATTATATTTTGTTAAATTATTTTGTATTATTTTTTACAGCAAAGTGGATTTTGTGTAATTTAAATATTTTTTGCGGATGTTACGAAACACACATATGTGCTCTAGCAGTCGCAATATGTATCTGTAAACCAAATTTGATACAAAAATTTACATTTCCTATTTTAAACCCCAAAGTATATCGTTGATTTTAATATGTAAAAATAGTTTGAATATACTGTACTTTGTTTTTTATTTATTTATTAATACTTGGTTTTTATTTTTGGCCTTAAAGTCTTAATTTATGCCCTTTAGATTAATGAAGACGGAGGGGTAGATTATCACACAGAAAATGTCACTCCATCAACCAGTATCGAACCTATGTTACAAGCGACAGTTCACTAATCGAACTGCCACAAGATAAGCTTGCGCTCTTCTGAGTTAAGCCGTGATTCTAGTGTTAACTTTAAATTATAGCGACTACAAATCACAATTTGCCATTTTTTAAACAATCTTACAGTTTTTTAATTGTCTTCCTGATATGTTACCAATATTTGTTTTGTTTTTATTTTACGAGAAGTGTGTTCATAATCTGTATGTTCTGAAAGATTATTAGCTATGTATACATTACATAAACTACATTATCATCGTAATCTTCACAAAATACCCATTTCTCTCTGTCTCAGTTCTGTTCAAGGGACAGAATCTTGTCAATATAACAGAACTCTCATTCAATTATTCTCAGCAGACGTTTTTATCGTATTTCCCGACTGAAAGGTCTTGCAGTTTATGGGATCCATCAAAGTAAAGGACAAGGGTATCATAAAGTTGTACTTGACCTGTGACTACTAGCGCCAAGACGCTCTGTGGTGGCGCCATAAACTACAGAGCATCCACGTCAGGTTAGAGTGATTTGTTGATGTTTGGGTTGATGCTCTACTGTAAGTAAAACAGCGGGGAAGTGTGAGTTTAATGGAAGATTTATTTTGCTTACGTCAGTTTCACTGAAACTATAATCCAATAGCACACCTATAGAACTAAATATACCTATATATACATGTCTCAATGAAATTAAGATTGTAGAGAAGTTGTTTCTTGAAAATCCAGTTTTTTGACCACGCATTCTTTATATTTTCCTAAGTTTGGTTGATATATTTGACCCTAATTATTACAATAAATATTCTGTAATTACTTTTATTTTTTTAATAATTTAATATTTATGTAGAATGTTAAACAAAATATAAAAAAATTAGTGGAGAACGTTAAATTCTATTATTTAATAAATTCGGAACCGGTGTTAGATAAGACGTGATAGAATATGAATTTTTTTATTACTAATTTTTCGAAATATTTTGTGAAAATTAGCACTACTCTAATTTAGTGTATATTATGTTATAAACTTCTAAAATAACATAAATAACTAACACCATTTTAAATAATTTTCCTAATTAGTATGGTCGGACTAACATCACGGCTTGTTAAACATAATTTACAAAGACGTTAGAGACTTCTTCAATGGTAGGATCGGTTTACTTTTCATGATATTGGGTCTAGGTCGTTACCACGATGACTTAAACTATTGACTGAGACAGTTTATTTCTTTAACAATATCAATATAATGAACTAATCAATAAAGAACTAGGTCAGTAGTTTCTTTGTTAAACGTCCAAGGTTCGATATAGTTGACCTTGGATACATTTATTATCCTTTACAAGTTTTTATTTTAAATAACTGGAATTTTAGTTTCTATGATGGCGTGTCTATTAATGTATACAATAAAGCATGTGTAATGAAGTTAGTGAAGATGAAAGATAAGTCAAAATGCATATAATAACCGAGTGTTTGGCGAGTTATAGTTATGATTTGTCCTTAAGTAACCTTGAGTTTATTATCGTGTTGTAAAATAATTAATAGTTTCTGTGAAATCATCAACAAAATGATTTAACTTACCTTTTCTAAATGGAAGTGTAATGGATTCTGAGGTCTGTTTGTTCTGGGTCGTTCTAGTGCTGTTTTCATTAGGGTAAACGTTATAAGTTTCATAATTTATATGACATTTAAGATTTATTAAAAAATTAAATTAATAAAAACATAATAATTTCTACTTTTTTACATATTTTAGGATAAAATACAAAATGTTTAAAATAAAATAGAATGATTTGTAAGTGTTTGGATTTATTGTTTCTACAGCCCACACGAAAAGCTGTAATTGTTAATTGTTATGAAATTTTCAACAACTTTCAATTTATTAGGCTAAATGTACAATTAGACGACCCCTTTTAAAAGTTTAATTTTAACCCCCCTCCCCAATTTTGTTATCAAAACCTCATTCAGAATTTTATCAAAGTTTTGTCTAAATAAAATTGAATATTTAATTTTAAACCTTAAAAAAGCAAAACAGTCTCGAAAATATTAAGATAAAAACCAAAATTTGAAAACTTTAGACAGAAGTATAGTATTAACCAGAAATATAATGTACTAGTAGGCTTTCAATTTTCAAATTTTTTTAGAAAGTTTTTAAATTATTCATTGCATTAAACGTATGAAATGACAACAAACAAACATTACCTAATAATCTCCGAATTATTTACCTCCCATTCCGTCTATTTCGATTTTTATTTCCATATACAGTACCAAATAAAAACTCGATCGATTTAGATAAATTTGGTAAAGGGTAAATTTTGAGATATTTTAAATTGTACCAATTAAATTTAATGTTACCTAATTTAAGAAAAACAGGTATATTTACTAATTCCAGGTAACAGATTTCAATTAAAATGGAGCTGTTTTTTTAAGTCCCATATAAATGACTATTATGTAGCTCTTTCTAACCACGTTTATAATTTCGATAGCAATTGTAGAATTAAGTTGACTGAGTAACGATGGTACTGTATTAAATAGTTCATGTAGCCAGTAGACAGACTAAATTTAGAAAATGGTATAAATATATTTGCACTGACTTAAACCGTAGAGAAACTATAGAAAACATGTAATCGAAAGTCTATCCCATTATTGTCGCAACACTTCCTACTTAATTTTAAGATGAAATTCAGTATTATAACACAATATATGAAATATAATAACAACTATATTTATTGAATATAGACCATGTTTAAATTCTAATAATAAAATCTGCTTAACACTGATTCATTTTTAACTGGTACATATTACTCAATTTTATTATTATCATTTAATTAATTATTAGATTATATTATTTATTATTATTAGAAATTAAAGAATTTCTAATAGAGAAATTCTATTTATTAAAATTTCCCTTATGAAAATGACCATTAATCCTAACTGTAGTGTGTGTTTAATTAAACAGCTAGCAGATGTGTCAATTGTTGTTCCATTTTCTTAAATTTGGTATACAGGTTCTTTTTTACAAACCATCCGACAAGTTTTATACAAGATAAATCAGTGTATCGGTTTCAAAATGGTGGATAATTTTTAAGTAAAGAATCAAAAACCAATTATTACTTATACAATACAATTTACGAAAACTATTATAAAAAAACGAAAGTGATAAAAACATAACCTTAAAATTAGCATTAGACTATTAATAACTCTTGGAATTAGAATTTTAGTCATATGTAGAATAAAAACGACGGTTTCCTATTTGTACAGTACAGGTACTCCTATATTTAAGAAATGGTTGTAAAATTCAAAATGACGGACGACAGAAACAGTTTTATGTTAGTCCCTTTTTATTTAGAACTTACATTAACCTATAGTAGTTCATTTTGTTCATCTTGCAATCTGCGTATATTAATAAGAAACTTAAGTGGATATACAAAACACAACAAAGGAAACCCGCGTCCTATCATGTCAGCGTTTTAGCTGCAAGTCAAGTGTTACTATGGTTACGTTTTGCGCTATTAGATCACGGAATAAAATTTAATATTTTATAACTTTTGTCATAGGACAAAGTATGAAAATTTGACTTTTTCTAAAATTAGTTTTGATGTCCTTGATCAAATTTTCTTGAACCTTGAGTCTTAATGACCCTGACAATCGTATAGTTTACCATCCTCTACAAATTTATAAATTATCGGAATTATAAAATCCCAAAACATTATTAATGATCGATTTTTCAAAATTAGTATTAACGATTTCGAAAAATGTGCTTAATTAATTATAAGAAATAATATTGTGGTTACAGAGTAATTATAAAAAACAACCGAAACTAAACTTCGGTAGCTGTTATTTGTTCATGAAAAAACAAACACAATATTTAGTAAATTCTACAATTTTATTGAGTCTTGCCGACCATGGTTTCGCCAGCAACCACATTTACAAGGCAGCTTAACAAAGTCCTTGTATTGGCTTAACAAATGAAGTTGCTGGCGAAACCATGGTCGGCAAGACTCAATAAAATTGTAGAATTTACTAAATATTGTGTTTGATTTTTCATTAAAATGGAGTTCTACCAAGTACCTTCGGTCAATAGTGTAAATCGTATAATAACTGTTGTCTATAACAAAACGAAATACCTTCTCAGGTCTATCTTAGATACTTGTTGATTTCCTTCAGGTATACGTATAAAAATGTTTATGCATTTTTAAATTCAGCTTTTTCTAGTCCACTTATTAAAAAATCAACAGCGTGTTTACAACTTATTCTTTTTTACACAGACGTCATGTGGAAAAAGTTTTGTGACGAGGTAAAAATATCCACTATTATGTCAACTGAGTCCAAAATATTAAAATGATTTTTGGAAACGATATCTCCCTCACAGTAGTCCATGCAAAACATTATTATCCAAGCTGAAGGACGGGTTTTGATCAAACTTGAAATATTTTGGTCGTTTACGATTCTCTTTTTTTCTGATAACACAAAATGTTCACTTTCTCAAAATCATCAATAAAGATTTTAATAAAATGATTCTCAAATCTGTTAGGTTAAAACCAAATTTGTAGACAACCATTTCTTCAAAACTACATCATGATCGGGAGTTATCATCGGTCAAAAGTTAACACAAATGGAGAATATCCAAGAATGTGAATCTCAAAATATGACCTAATTATTTTGATTAAATTTTGGAAACTTGTTAGCCAAATCCTTGTTAACAGATAATTTTGGTAAAGTATCGTCAACAGTTTCATTTCGATATTTTTAAAATTATTCTTGAATTACGAATTTCTCTTAATTGCCCTTTAAATTCTTTGGGTTATAAAACTGCATATTTATTACAAGTTTTATCGAAATACTACGGGCCGATTGTCAGATACTTTATTCTAAAACTAATTCCATGATTCTATTCCCTTATCAGCAGTTCACTCTCGAATATTTACCATTAGGTTTTGTATGCAAATGTTTCTGAACTTTTTATGTTTGTTGTAGTAATAAATCTACAGATAATTTCACAAAACAACAATATTTATACATAACATAACAGACATTTGTTATAGGTATAGATAATCTCTCCCATTAGTTAGTTGTGCAAAACGATTTCCATCTCTAAAAGGTTTTTCTACGAAAACATTTTAATAAATGTGCAGCAAATATCAAATAAGTAATACTTCCTACTTGGGGATACATTTCAAATTTTATCTAACGTTGAGCGGATGTCGTGTTCCCTTCTCTGTCACGCTACAGTTACCTAAATTCCAGTTATTTGAACAACAGTGCTTAAGTGAATAATAAACCAACAATCACCAAGGTCATCTCAATAACCTTGAACGACGGACAAAGGCTAACTAACCTACTTTGTAATTTATACTTGTTTAGTTCAGTTGTCTTCTTAGATTAACAATTTAATGCGCATGACAAAATATATCCCTTAGCGCTCCCACAGGATCAAAACATAAAATGATTTTTGTCTTTTATTGTTAACTTGGAATACTGTTAATGAATTTGCATTCTTCCTCGTGGCAACGACAACATCCGAGACCATGAAGTGTCCACCGATCCTACACACAGGAGTAATTTGACGTACTTTTCAACTCCATAAATATAAATTCTCTAGATTTCTCAATAATTCCCAGTTTTTGCCCAAATTTCATTTTTAGAATTCGTTTTACTAATCGTTGGATATGTTCATTAACCAGAAAAATCGGTTGGTAAATTTTAATATGATAGTCAACTATCTAATTTCTTTAAATTGTTTTGTTTTAAGATAATTTGTTCACATAGCCTATAGGCCTACGTCTAACAATGTTCAGTAATAGTTCATTTTGTACATTTTAAAACATTTACTACATGTATCGACCACTTCTTCGTTACAGACTCTTCAGGAGCTTTGCAATTCCGAGGCTTCTAGCTGGATCTACGTCTTTTTTTGTGTAGTCTCGGGTTAGACCCTTTTCTTTCATATTTCCTATCAGGTCTCCCTTGCCCACTCTTGTTCTTATCCGACACAGCACTATTGGTGTATTTCGAGGGCGAGAGATCTTTATTTTATGAACTTTTCTTTCTTTTTTTTTTTTTAATGGCGATAATCACTGAGATTTTTTTAGCCTTTACCAACAGGAAAAATAATCTTCGTTTACATGAAATCAACTTTGTCACTTCAATAGTATTACAATGATAATGGATTACACAGGCGGTAAGCAACTTAAAAAGGGCTTGCTGGAGAGAGCACCTCCAGCAGCCACTATGTGGTAGTATATTGACTTTTATTAATGATATAAAGAAATAAAAACTAAATCTTGAATACTGATAACGTTTATTCTTTATTGGTTATTGTAAATTAGCATTATGCAAAGAAATTTACCCCACCACCGAATATTCAAGTTGAGAAATGCGAGATACAAAACGGTACATGTATACATAATTTTCAGTATAATCATAATAATATACATATAATACATACAGAGTATTTAAAAACTCTGAAAACGGCTTAATATCTCAAAACGAATAAGTCTAATGAGATAGAAATAAATAGAATTTATTCTCAGCCATAAAAGAATCATTTTTTGGTGAGTTTGAAATTGTGTACGCCATCTTGGAATGAACTTCATTTTTAATAGGAAGGTAGTAATGTGATACAAGATTTTAATGTACAGATTGACGAGAAAACGATGGTCAAATCCGTTTTTGAATATCTAAATCCGTTTTTAAGTTATCGTCAGTCAAATGTACGAAAACGCAAAATAGTGGGTCAAAATAATCAAAGAAAAAACTCATCCCATATTAATATAATTCTTTTACAACTTTAAAAGTTTCCTTTTAAAATGTGATTAAAAAAAATAATTTTAATTAACGCCTAAATTTTGTTAATTAACATGATTAGAGTAATGAAATAACTTAGAAAATATAATATATTAATATGCGATGCATTTTTCTGAACTTATTTCGACCCACAATTTTACGTTTGCGCTCATTTGACTGACGTTAACTTCAAAACTGATTTAGATATTCAAAAACAGAATTGAACGTCGTTTTTTTGTCAAATTGTACATAAAAATCATGTACGTATCACAAGCCTACCTTTCCATTAAAAAATATTAAGTTCATTTCAAGGTGGCGATCAAAGTTGGCGGATAAAAATTTCAAACTCACCAAAAGTGGATCTTTTATGGCTGTGAATAACTGCATTTATATCCATCTCATAAGACTAGTACATTTTGAGATATTACGTCGTTTCCACACTTTTCAAACACCCTGTATATTGTAATTAATAATACTAGGTAGTATTAATGTTAGCATATTCCAAATGTCTTTGAAATGGGATTTTCTAATTTTTTTAAAAATACACTCTACAACTTGGAGTAAAACGTAAATGTTGCTCGATCCATCAGCTTAGAAATCTTATAAGACCGACCTTAAACATACTGGTGTGATGGTTCTTCAAAATTAAAAAATAATAATAAAATATAGAATTTAAATAAATATACTGATGCTAACTAAGTGGTAAATATAGTTTTTTATATCTCAAGAAATAAACACAACCACCTTGATTATAAAAACCATATATCGATTTATAGATTTAAAATAATTAACTAAAAATATATTTTCGCCAAAAGTAATGTGGGGTAATTCGAATTTCTTCAAACGAAAAACTTAGTGATTTTCTCTTTTTTGTGAAATTTTTATAAAAATGTGAAATGATACGTAAAACAAACCATGTACAAAAAGTGAACACATTTTATAATAAGCCCATGAAAAAAACCAAATACTAATCAAATTATATAATTAGAGAGAAAACTGTGAAAAAAAAAACTTAAATATAAAAACTTCCTCGATATATACACCCTACAAAATTTGACAATAATCGGTCCACCTGTTTGTACTGTAGATAACAAAGATACGATAGAGATATATCAACTCAAGACATTGTTTTGTGTTCAAGACATCTCAAAACAGATATTTGCATACAACAAATTTTATGAGCTCAGGGTATATCAAACGAATATGTTAAACTTAAAAAACAATTTGAGCTCAAGATAATCCTCAAATCGATAACTCAACAAATATAAACTCAAAACATTTTTTGGGCTCAGGGTATCTCAAACAGATGTTTCTCCTAGAAAAAAAACCTTTTCCCAATGGTATTTAAGACGGTCAATTTTTAATTTGTTGTTACTTTTGCCTAATAAGACCAAAAACGAGCTTCCAAAATAGAGAAATAAGAGTATAGAGTTTCGAGTAAAAATTAAAAAATCAACAATAAAATTAAACAAGACAATGATTCTATTTGAATTTCGAATCATATTAAATCACTGAGCTATAAACGGTAATTATGATAAAAATATGAATTTTTACCCATTTTTGACAACAGTAATTGTTATGATTGATTAGGAAGTGAAATTAGGAGCAACAGTTCATTGCTCTCTTAAATATACTAAAACTATTTATTTGTGTACTATTTAGGCTACTAAACAAAAATTAAACAGTTTTGCAATATTTAAGTTCCATGGTATATTGTGTGAAAATCACGTAGTGGACACGTGGTATAATGACAGAAAGACTATTCAACTTGTGTTTGTGTTTTACTAATTGCAGTATTTACAAATAATCATTGATTGTTTGTTAACAGATATTTATACACACAATGAGTCACTCAGGTTGGCTAATGTCAATGACTAATTGACTTGGGTTCTATAAACGTCGGCCAATGTCAATGACTAAGGATGACATGAGAGCCATAAACGTCTCTAGTGGCAATGAGAGGTTCCCCGGCAATAGGACTAGTGACTCACTCAATGCCAGGGCTCTAACCTTTACAGTTACACGTGTACAAGATTACCTGATATGAGGGTTATGCAAGTTCTTAATTACCTGTAGAAAAGAAATTTTTAATTTACTTTTAAGAAGTTTTGTAGGTTCTCGCTTTTTTTGCACTTTCCAAGATTGCTCTGTAAAAATGAAGTACTAATCTTAATTGTATGGTTTAGTACCTGATATAAAAAAACTAGTTTTCATATCAAATTTGTTCAACCATACTAAATTTGGTCTAAAACCAAATGTATTAACAACAATTTCTACAGAAATTTCGCTTTGGAAGTATCTGTATAAAAAACAAACAAAGATCCATTTAGTTTGCCGTTTATGGTTAATTAAAAAAAAAATAAAAAAAAAATAAAATATTGGCCACGTTACGGAATCTTCTTATAATTTATTTTTTCCGTTACTGATTACATATTATTATATTATCTAAGATCAGCTCCAGAGAGGTTTTCTTATGAGTGTGTAGTGTTACCAAATAGTGATCATAACATCGCTTTTCAGCTCCAAAGGAAGACAATAAAAGCAATTTTTAAGTTAAAACCTACAGACTTACATAAAGGTATTACTAAATTAAAATTTCCTTACATTACAATGTATTTATCTTTTGTAATATTTGTATTTTCAGTTGAATTTACTCAATCTTCAATAATAAAGTTCATAGCCACGATAAAAATAGCTTAAAAAATTTACCTTCGCATGTCTTGTACAAGACCAATGCCGGTTCCTTATAAAGTGTTGTGAAATTCTATAATTTTCTACCATTTTTTATAAAGAAGGAAAGTTCCAAATTAAAATTTAAGAGGAGTTTGTACTAATATCGGTCCTGTAAAGGATTCTATTCATTTTCAGAGTTTCTGTGAATGTAGAAAAGTTAATACAACTAATGTTCTCATTGTTTGACGTAACTTTAAAAGGTAATTTTGATGTTAACCCTGTTTGTTATTGAATTTTATGTATCTACTCTTTTATTGTTTATTTTGGATGTGTCTATTTGTACATGTGTGTAGAGGGGGGGGGATCTTTTTATATTTATTATTATTGTGAATTGCTTGTCTCCTGAGTCTTGAAGGAAATGTTAATTTGTACTGGTAGATGAAGGAACGGTATAGAGTAGGGTAAATTTGTTTAAAACAGTTGTTACACATGTTTTCTGAACCTAGTAATTGTGTGTATCACTATTCACTTGACTTCGGTTAGACCCTGTATATTTAAAAGTCTACTTGTTTAGCTCATGTTAGTGTCTCCACCCCGATGGGCTGCGAAGCTCCAATGTGAAGTAGCCTCCACTCGCTTAGCTCGCGTTGATGACGTGTCTTTCGTAACTTTACGGATATCATATTTCTTTGGAGGTTAAGGCTCGAAACTACATTTTTGACAATAGTATTGTAAAGAAGTGGGGTGGATACCATTACATGCAGAATTGAAATATAAGTTGAATAACACACCGAGATAAGAAGAAAAGCTGTTTAAAATAGCCACCATTTTAAAATGTTAAAATCTATTTTTCTGATTTTAAATAGGGTTCTAAATGATCACACTATAGCCCCATATACGATATATCATCTTATTTGGCCGTTATCATGGTTACGTACAGATAAAAATGTCAGACGGATGGCATGTCGAAAGTCACGTTTTAGGTTTCTTAAGGTGCTTGACGATTACCAAACTTACCCTATACTGGGTAAGTAAATTTGTCCCACTTCCTGTAAATCTAATCTGGACTGTCTTGTACAAAGACAACAAACCTGTGAGTAAACAAAGTCGATGTATATTCATCAAACAATCATTTAAACCAGTTGTAGCGGAATTAAACCTACAACTGTATTACGTAAACAACTCATGTAGTAAGTGTCGTGGGAAAATATGTGAAAAACTCCGCATAACTCATTAAGGAAGAGCAGGTGTTTTGTGAGATCATGTAGCATTGCGCATGAGCGTTTGTACAACATCCCGTTTCATTTCCAAATTATTTGTTAAACGAAATTGTTTGTAAAACATTGTTGGTTTCTGAAATGATACTTGTATAATTATTTTCGTTAAAGTGTCGTTAAAAAATGATAATTTTTCTAATAATTTCTTTCAAAAATATAAATAAAGATGCAAAACCATTGTACAAACTTTTTCATTCACCCAACCCCACCCAAATAAAAACCAATTGTATCTATTCGTCACCAAAATTGTCAGTTCGGTAGTTGTCAGACAAACATTAAAAATGAAACATGGATGCCGTCTTTGAAATAAAAATATATTAATTTGGGCGTAAATTTGCTTCGCTTGTGCCATAAACTATATCCTAAGCGGAAATAGTATTTGAATGAAATCGAGATTTTAATGACAACTATCCAGGTTTGTCAATATTATTAACTTATGGTTTATTACTTACACAAAACCTTGAATATATGCCATCTTAGTTAGTTCTACAATAAAGACAGCTAGGCTTCTGTACCCTGTTCAAGTAAACTGGAAAATAACCATGTCCTGACAGAAATATAGTTAGAAAATTGACCTCTCTTTGTCAGTTAAACGTCAATTTTTTAATAGGTCTGGCCGTTCTTTCAGATTTCCAACCATTTCTAGAGGTTAAGGGATTTTTCCTTTCTCTTAATATTGGCTTCTATCTCTGGCTTCCACTTCTAAATTCTCTTATATTTTTGTGCAAGCAGATCTATAAGTATTCTCCTGCGATTAAAAAGGGTGTGGATTCTCCTCTTCTGTGTACCGCATTTATTCGTATTCGGTACTTTCCTACCTTCATTGCACCATACAGATCTCCTTCCTGTGTAAAATGATTGATCTTGGTATCATTAAAAGTAACCGTCAATTGTTCAACCGTGATCTTTAAGCTGCCTTAACTGATGCTTTCCGAATTTGCTCCAAAAGGTAAACTTGTTATCTATCATCACTCCCAAAGACCTTACGACCTTTATCGTTTACACTTTATTATCTCCTGGTACATAAGCTAAGTATATGTGTCAGGACAACCTCTGTTTCCTGGATGACTGGTATCAGCTCTCTTCTTGATCTGATTTAACATCACCTGCAATTTTTGGTAGTTCTCGCACCTATTAATGCTTCCATATCGTCACTTTACCCTACAAAGAAGGTATATATAATACAATCTCTCTCTCTCTCTCTCTCTCTCTCTCTCTCTCTCTCTCTCTCTCTCTCTCTCTCTCTCTCTCTCTCTCTCTCTCTCTCTCTCTATATATATATATATATATTTTTTTTTTTTTTTTTCTCTTCTGCCAACCATAAACTTTGATTGAAAAATAATATACAGAGTGATTCAGGAGGAATGGGCAATACTTTGGCAACTGATTTCTAGAACTAAAAATAAGATAAAAACTTTATATAAACATAGGCCAGGAAACGCTTTATTTTCAAGTTACGGCTAGCGAAAATTTCGCCCTGATTTCTTCTTCAAGGGTGAAATTATGCCATATTGAAATTCCAGGGACCCAAATGTAAGTGTAAATTTGATGTTCTCATATTGTTTTTGGACTGAGAAATTGAAAAAAATGGAACCCAGAACTGTACTTTAAGCAGTTTTCGAGAAAATTGGCATAACACACAAAAATTGTAGTAAAAAACCTCACTTTTTTAGGTCTCGTTAAATTCTATTTCATAAAGCAAAATTCAATAACTGTTTACGATTACTGACATGTTATATAACTCTATTTCGAACCCAAAAACCACCAGTTCATCTTCAGTTGTCAGTCCATCTTCAAATCTTCCATTATAATTATGTGACCCAAATATTTATCAAAGCATAAATATAATATCTCACACGAACAACAATAATTACGATAATGCAATGCACTTTTCCCAATGAAAGGGAAATTTCTGAAATTTAGTCAACTGTGACGTTTGCTTGTAAAGTTTAATTACACAACAATTAACCTCTTTGCTAGCCAATAGCTATTTAAACTGATTGCATCAACACAGTCCAGTCATGTGTACACGTAGCTACTTGTAATGTTTTGGATAATGTGCTTCGAGAGACACGTTATTATTTACACGAATTGAAATTCCCTTTCATTCTCTGTTCTTCGATTTTAAAACTAATTAATTAATTCTAGAAGAATGATTTAGCACCTTGTCAACAAGACAGGAGTTTATATTCCAAAATATTGATGAAACTAAATTTTCAGTTTCAAATTTAAAAAACTGAAAAAATTCCAAATATATTCAAAGTTTTAACAATCTTGGAAATACAGATTTTAATAAAAAACTTAAAATGTTAAGTTAATGTTTATGTTTCATCTCGTTATTTTAAAATGTTCTAAAAGTTAAGTAAACAGGTTGTATCTAAAGAAAATGAAGGAAGAATATATGTGGAGTAGTGTCCGTTATATGTAATCTTTATCTACGTTTTGCGACTTTTGTTGTCAGTTATCTGATTTTTTCGTAAGTTAAACAAAAATTGAAATATCGAGTTTCTTAGTGCAAAAGTAACCACGAAAGGAACAGATTAATGTAAACAAAATAAAAATCTGCGCAAATGTTTAGACTGTAGGTCGATGCTACGATGTTTTTGTAGATTTGATTTTCGAAAAGTCTAAAACTATAATGTATCATGTTTTTTACAAACTTTAAGAATCATTAATGCTAGAAATGTTTTAAAGCAAATACTGCATCTAAAATTGTAATGTGTACTTTATCTGCACGAAGGCACAACTAGGGTAAGTTTGATAGCCCGTCTGCTCAGTTATATAACGTAGTTATTTATGAACAGATTATCATTTTTTTAAATGACATAGATACTTTTAACAATTTCGTAGTGGCGTTAACATGCCCATCAAAATTTGTGTATATTTTGCAATACATTTCAAAAGTAAAATCTCACACAAAAAAAAACAAGTGTCCTCAAAATTAGTTCACGGTTTTGATTAATACAACTGTAGCTCTTAGGTCTAATAAACTTGGTACCAATCGGAGCTGTATAAATAATCCGGTACGGAAGTTAAAAGTAATCAACATAAATAGTATAACGCCGACATTAAAAATATTTTCAAAATTACTTTAATTATTTTTATTCATATTTTTGTCCTTTGGCTTACGGGGACGCTGATATTCCACCTTTTAAGACTACGTCCATGGTTTGATACTCTTTTCGATATCCTGATCAGCTTACCACTGCCGTTCGGTTCATTTTAGTATTTTCGCAGTTACAATATGTAATATTATTTCTTTTACGTACTGTTAAAAAATCTCCTTCTTCTGGGAAATTTTATTTAAAAATATGATAAACATTTTAGAACGATACTAAAAACGGTTAATTTTTACTTTTTAACAAATAACTCCTGACTGATTTTCCAGAGAGACATTGACGAATATTTTTTGTTTCCATAAACTTTGATTTTGTGTGTGTAGTTGGTGCATTATGTTTACAGAGTTTGTTTTGTGTAATCATTCAAGTTCTTCTATAACACGTATGAAATTTTAAAAGTTTAAACTATTCAACCCTAATAACAAATTAACTGTGGAGTCATAAAATTTAAATAAATAACATAATCCTAAAACTAAATGTAAATGAATAAAAACTTTAGAATGATTTCATTTTTTAATTGATCAAAAAAATCTTAACTAGACTTTCAAACCTAAATCGAAAGAAATAATTTTAAAGAATGAAATATCCCTAAATTTGCTAAATAAATCTATTTAATGCAGTTACCAAATATTTAAATAAGTTTTAGTTTCTTAAAACTGGACCTTAACTAACAGGGCCAAAAATGTTCAGGAGTACTCGTTCAGTTAGAAATTATTTTAAGTGACATTTTAACTCCTATCAGTTAAAACCCAGTTTTAAGACATTATAATTTATCCAAACATTTGAAACGACAATAAATATTTATGCAGATTTTATTTCTTCACGCTATTTCTTTAGAAGCTTAAGTTAAGTTATACGAGAGCTTTAGGGCAAGCTATTTCTGATTGAGGTTATAAACTTTTATTATTACCGTATTTTTACTCTTTGTTTTAATTTTTCTTCCTTTGCTTAAAAGGCTTGAATAAAATAAATAGGCAGTAAAACAAACACATAGCTTTAATGTTTTAAAATGATTTATGTTTAAAGTCATTTTATAGAAGCAAGTCTTTTTGTGAATACAAATTGTATTTTTTAATATCGTTATTTGTAATAAAATCAAACCGACTGCAATAAAAAGTATTAGTCTATTTGTTTTTGTGGAAAATTTTATTGGGAGTTAGTGTGTTTTGACAAAGTGTATCAGTATACAGTATTTAACACCAATCACCAAATTAATTTATTAAACAGCATGTCTGGGAAAACAATGGGTAAAGAATTAAAGATGCATATGTTAGTGGAGTGTCATAATATGTTACCGAGACCTGATATATTAGCTGTGTCTATATATAGTAGGTATAATTTTGCTACAAAACACAAGTAAATAACAATATTACAAATTCATTTTTAGTCTTATTTAAAAACCGGTATTTTTTCGAATTTTTCTCAGAGTGCACCAAGTGCACAGTAAAAAAAAATGTAAATAAACTTTTGAGAAATATTATAAATAAAACATTACTTCATTATTTATAAGAGGTTGCGTCCCACCAACAATCGATAAAGTCCATGGAGTTCATTGTCAGTATCGATTACTGTACGTATTTTTGGAATGTGTCATTAAATCAATTATACAAGAGTTCCTATCTAATCTTATTTAGTCGCCTAGTAATAATTCTTTGATATAATACTGTAAAAACATTAAATATTGTATTTATGTATAATAGTTCTGAAAACCCCTAAAACACAAAATTTTCAAATTGGTAGCATTTAAAACCGGG
The DNA here is from genome assembly GCA_963513935.1 of Aphrophora alni. Lineage (NCBI taxonomy): Eukaryota > Metazoa > Arthropoda > Insecta > Hemiptera > Aphrophoridae > Aphrophora > Aphrophora alni. Next base: position 65,437,103 of record OY740769.1, on the reverse strand, counting down.
TGTAAAATCTTCATAAGCGACTAAGTTATGTGCAGCGCCAATAAAACAGAGTTTGCTATTTTATGATCATGTTATTGTTCCCACATCTAGAGTTTGAATGTACCTAAAATTGGGATTACAATAAATAAATTACAATTAATATATTAAAATATATCTTATTATTAATCGCATTTGTGCCACTTATTATAGGAATATCAGTACCTATGAAATATTATATATTTTATGAAAAAATGCACTTAGACCGTTTTTGAAAAATGCACCTAGAAAACTCTCAACCTAGGAGCAGGTGAGACTATAACCATAGAAGATGAGGAGCTAATGCTGATGGAAGTTGACGAAGAGGAGCCATTTTCCCGTCAAATACCCAGTAGTATGACTACATCAGCATGACAAGGATGCAGGTCAGCTCATCTCCGGAAATCATCCCAAGAAGCTCAGCCTCAACATCAACGGCACTCGCAGTAACATTTTAATCGTTTCGAGATACTTCTCTGAGGACAGGGAATCACCGCCACCAGAGACTGGCCGAGTATTGTAGAAGGATTTGACTAGGTGTTATCATCGGCTGTGGCCTTCAACACAGTATGAGGAAGTTCAAAAACAAAACTAAAAGCTTAGATATTGTTAGAATCATTGAGTCTATCTCGGCTATACTAAACGTAGAAAGTAAACCCACATTTGTAGTTAGACAAAGACAGGATGTCCTTTTTTAACACGCTGTAGCCCTAGTATAAGTCAACTTTTTAAGAGGTTTCTGATGAACCATCTCTCTTTGATCTAAAATTTTACATCTACAAGATATATGTAGAGGATTTATTTATTTCTAAAACTAAACATTTTTTATCATATGTAAAATTTTACCAATGGTGTGATACTATTTAACAAGTAGGTTAGGTATAAAGGATTTCTGGATACAGCGGAAACTTTTAACTTTTCTATCCAGGCAAGCGTTGTTACAATCAATACTTTCCCCTGCTCGTACAACTTAAGCGATTCTATTATACTTATGTCTTAATTGTCCAATCAAATACGTACACGTTTATGAATTATCAGGGAATATAAGAAAAAGGAAAGATGTACCATACTTATATAAATGCAGGCAAACATTTAGTAAAAGTTATAATTATTAGACCTCATTTAATCTACATAATAACTATTATGTTTAAAATATACTAAGTTCAATTTGGATATGGGAGAGTTTTGAGAGTTTTCGTGCCAGGTTTCACGATCTACTAAAGATGTTTGATTTTTATTAACAAGTTGAATTGTTTCCAAAATCAAACAAGGAAATTTCTCGTTGAGTAAAACTTCATGGTTTAAAAAAAAAATAAATAAATAAAATACATAACTTTTTAATGTGTAATAATTTTGATTTAATCAAATATTCAATGAGTGTGGATAAAAAAATTCATATCCATTAATGTTATTTAAATTAGATTAAAAATTAAATAAGACCATAGTTATTACTTTGTCGTCATTATTCAACAATTAAGTTGCATAATGAAACTACTTTTCTACATGCAGCAATTAATGTGTTGTCTGGTTTTAAAGATATTGGATATTGATGGTTTGTTAATATAATTAATATGGTGTAATCGGACATTTGCCATCATTAGTTTATTGTGTAATACAGAAATGACGGCAAATGTCCGATTAAACTTATTATTAATAATTAACGTTTACAAGAAAATTCAATATTTCACCTTATAAGTTATTCCTTATTAATAAATGAAGTTTTGTACAGAAAGTTGAAAATTCTGCTAAACTACTACTGTGGTAGAATCTATGGACAATTCATAATCTCCGGTGCAAGAATTCCCATGAAATACTCGAAATCTCAATATTTATAGATCTTTCAATAACTAGAATGTGTTTAATAGAATAGCATAAGCATAATGTATAACAAGTGTTTCCCCACATTCCTTATTAAGCGTCATATCAAATTCTTTACCTTCTCCAACAACACGCAACTATGGAATCAATACATTCTTCTTTGACAGACGTGTCAAAGGAATGTACTCATTTGATTTTATAAAGATACTTTCACTATAGTGTTTTGTTAAGAAATATTATAAATAAATTAAAAGTGATTTGGCGGTTTTTTTTCGTGTTCTAGTTCAGGGGTGGGCAAAATACATCGTGACCTAGGTAAAGCTTTAACATTTTAATTTATAATTAAACCTTTCACACATTTCATAAAACTGCATCAAATCTATAGAAAAGCACTGGATTAAAAAAAGATGGCAATTCAAATCATTGTTGCGATTGCTGTGGCGACATATGTTATTTATTTGTTTACCTATCTTTGCACATGTGGTATAAAACATTTGCCATTTTTGTTGAAAAGTAAATTATTTTTAGCTTAGGAATTACATAAAACTTAAATAAATCTATAGAGAAATAAGTAAATCAAAATAAGTCGTTTAAAGTCGATTATTGGAAATGTCCTCTTGCATTCAAACATAACTCGATCTTCCGCTTCATGTTTTTAGATATCGTGAGTATATGTTAAACCTAATTATCCTAACCAGTATGCTAAATGGAGTATGTGTGTTGACATCAATATTGTTGATTTCTCGAATAATATTGTCTCGATGATATATTAGAGTTCTTGAACGATCTTCAAACACTATGACTGTGTACTCTAAAAGATAAAAGTCAGGAGAATTTAAGTCGTTTGATCTGAGCCACAGTTCCTTTGAAATAATGCGGTGCGGTTATAAGAGCCATTAAAGTTATTGCACCATAATGCTGAAGCTCGATGTCATCAAGTTTTCCACAAATTCCATGAAGATCCGGTCACACCTTACTTTTAACATTTTAAAATAATATCGGACAACAATCTTTAAGGCAGATATCGCACACGAAAAACAATCTTAAAGGATTACAGTGGATGTTTATTGATTGTATGGGGGTGTGTTCGGTCGTCCAGTGGCTAGAGTTTTGTAAATTCATATATCCAGACAAAGGAAACCACACCTCGCCAGTAAACCATTGGATGAAAATGATGTCGCCTAAATCTTGAATGAAGCTGGAACCATTGGCAGCGCCGAATGATTTTCTGTTTATCTAGTTCCTTCAGTTGTTGTAGGGCATAAACTTTGTACAACTGTCATGCGTTCTTGACAGCTTTAAGGTATGTCTAATTTACTGTATCATAACTTGATTTCTGTGGAACACGTAATAGATGATTTTAAACAGAATCAACAAGCTCTGTCGCATTCCATTTTTCTTTCTTCAACTTTCACTAAGGCAGGAACTAGTTTTCCGTGTTTTGGCTCTCATGGAACAACAAACTTAATTCAAAAGGCTCTTTAGGTAACAACCAACCAAGTAATCCGGTACGTTTTTAGAATTGAACTCTGTTCAAGCGTATATCTAACTACCAGTGTAAAGGTAAGTAAACAAATGTATAACACATGTCACCGTTGTAACTGCAACAATGACGTCTATTGACAGCTGATTAGAAACCTCAAATTTTTTTTATCGATTTAATGCAGTTTTATGTAATTTATGCGATTAATAGCTGGGATTCAGACAAAAACTCAAAGAGTATTCTTAACTTAAAAACAACTTTCACGTTGTCAATGGGGACCATATTCATTTGGGTGTTATCCAATTTATTAACGAATCTTAATTTTTTACAGTTTGACAAACTGGTTTTAATGTTTACATTTCACGAATATTTAGATGGGTTTCATCTTCATCGGTGGCGTTTCCGATTCATTTTCAGTTTTTGGCTGATAACTTTCTATAATAAATGAATTCTCAGTCTTATTTAAAACTAAATTATCTTTTTATTTGTCTCTGGTTTGCACTAAACAACTTTCACGCTAACAACAAAATAAATACAGTTGAGATTGAATTTATATAAAATTATCTTTATTATTTACTAAAGTTTGATAGTTCATTCCAGAGAGTTCATTGTCAGTATAGATTACAGTACATAGACTATTATTTGAAATATCATTCCGTCTATAAAGAAGAAGGTGGGGATATATAGTCATATATACAGCTACAAGTCATATCTCATTTATTGATTTATAGTTCAGCTGTAAATGAAATTTATATATTTTTATGACATAGTTTATGACACAATACTTCTTCATTTTATGGTGCTTCTTCCTGTACCAGAGTCTGAAAAATAGTCTATTGGAATCAAATTAGGCACTAATAAGATTTTTGGAGGTTAATAATTTATTATATTTTCCATTGTATTTTTCTCTCTTATTTTAATAAGACACCATATCTTCTTATTTTAATTATTGATGTCTGTTCAAATTTCTCTTAAATATTATTAACGTTAGAGAAGATGTTCCTTACAGCTAAATAGTTTGAAGCCAAAAAATATACTAAATAACTGTTTTGGTTCATATTTTCTGTTGTCAAATTTTCTATAAGAAAGACCTCAATAGCTAGAATTGTAAAATGGAACTGTTCAAATAGAATACCATGTGTAGCAAGTACTTTCCCACATTCCTTAGGAAGTTTATTCTTTACCCTTTGGTGGATTATTCACAACTTGATTTGTGACTTTTCAACTGTTACTTCTTGATCTCACTTTACCCTTTGTATCTCTGACCCTTCAAAAAAAATACTAACTTCATATAATTATATAATTTAGGGGTTAGGCTACAGAATTAAAAACAAAACTTATTGTAGCCTAAAATAATATTAAAAAGTATTTCTGTAGACCATTTCTTAAGTAAAATATTTGTTTAAAAACTCAATTTAAAACCGAAGTTGTCACTAGATATATTTAAAAAATCGTAAACAATGAGAGATGTAATAAGAATAGGTTAGGATATTGATAAAAATCCATGTAATATTGTAATTCCTTAGGTTTCTTGTTTTTATATGCCTTTAGGTATTTTTATTTTATATTACAGAATAGTTATATTTGATTTGTATGTTTGGTATCCAAGTCACATATAATTATTAAATAATTGAATATTACCTGAGTATATATCCGTCACGTGACTTGGACAATATGTTTCGGAGCTGTAAATCCATTATCAGATCCTTAATATTATGTCACTCCGAATGTGCGACGATCTCTTCCGAGTGACACAATTATAGGATCACATTTTGGTGTTGCAGCTCCGAAACATGTCGTCCCTATATTACAACTAAGATGTCACGTGACGAATATATACTCAGGTAATTAAATTAATTAATAATTATTATATTTTGAAATTTTAAATTCTCCTTTTCTTTATGATTGATACATAATATCTATATATATACGTTGAAAGTTTTAGTTAAGATATGGCAAGGCTATTATAAACTTGTTTTAATTAGCGAATGTTTTTGCATTTCAAAATCTATCCTGTAAATGAAGTAATAGAGAAGATGAACCTATACAAGAGAGAGAGAGAGAGAGAGAGAGAGAGAGAGAGAGAGAGAGAGAGAGAGAGAGAGAGAGAGAAACATCTTTATTATATCTGCTTAGAAAAACCTATATAGACGAACGCTTTTTATAATATTTTACTTTTAAAATACGAATACATTACACCTGTTCTCGAATATACGTAGTATAGACAAAGTTGGGAAATGGCTAAAAAAACCTACGTTGAGTTTTTGTTGATATATCTGGTTTGAGGCCCTCTGATTAAAAAAAAAAAAGATTGGTTTATGGAGTAATGTTTGTCTAATTGTTTTTTTAATATGTGGTCTATCTGATGGTTGTATGTGCAGAGCTCCCCAACCTAAACTATTATTCATATTTTAGAATCTGGGCTTATTTTGGTCATATCACCGAGACCTCTTTTTTCATTTTAAAAGATAAAATATATATATAGGAAATTAAGATTTTCTCAATACGGCTCTAACGATTTTGATAAAATTTTGCTCGATTCTAAAAAACACTTTTAGCAGAGGATTTTTATTTTGCATTCACCTAAATAAAACCCTATCTCTCCAAAAAGCTGATTTGTGAGTTATAAATAAAAACTAAACAAAATCAGTCGTGAGGATACAAATAAAAAAAATTAAAATAATAAAAAAAAAAAAAATGCAATAAGTGCTCAAAATCGGTTTTACAGAATTCGTTAAAATTTAGTGAAATATGAAGCTTAAAATGACCCAAATACGTGTGCAAGATAGTAAATATAAAGTTACTGTTAGGAATAATGCGTAAAAAACTAGAATGTTTAATGAAATACTGTTACTCTAAGGACGCATTTATGACACAAAATTTGGTTTATTCACACGTACAATATATATTACACGACATACCTGGAAATTTATGACAATTGGTGTGACTCTACAACTACGAGCCCTTCATTAACTTCAAAAAAGTTTTTTTTTTTAAATTACACTAATTTCATGTATCCGTGTTCTTAACATTACTTCGACATACGTTTCAGAAATAAAAAAATATATTACCTTAGATAAATAAAGCGTATATACAATCTGGTAAAGTAGATTTGCCCATAACACAGATCTTTCTTACTCGTATTACTTAGACTTCGGATGTTATTTGTACGAGTGGATTTTCATTTCGTTTTTACTAAACGACCAGCTTCAAACTCTCATTGTTACTTCAAATCTTTAAACCTCCTGCGACAAAAACAATTCCATCTTAATGTATTCACTCCAATTTAACCATATGAGAGTCTAGTCCCCCTTATTGAACTCTTTATTTTAGAAATACAATTTGCATTCCTCCAATCTATACGATACGTTTTTTAGTGAATTGTGTTTTCTACCCTTGAGCTACTTCAGTTTATTTATGTACTCTCACAATATCCCCAGGGAAACCTGTTTTGTAGGATTGTTTGAAGGATTCTCTATGTTATAGAATAGTGCGTACGGTAAATTGAAGATCTCTACGCGTAGTTTAAAAAAAAAATTGAAAGATTTTATTTAACTAAACAAATTATTTAATTTTAAAATTACTACTGTATTTAAATTGCACAGGAACAGTGAAACGTTAATTATTTCAGTTATTTTACAATGAAAAAAATAATAAAGTATTGTAATGAAATCAGTGAATTTATTTTATTACCTTTTTATGATCCTTAACAATAAACTGTTAAATATAAAAGTAGATAAAATTATTTAATTCATTTTCAATTACTATTTTGCAATATAGCTATAGTCGTAGCTGTCTTCGAAATGAGAAATAGATTGGAGACCAAGAAATGTTCCCCGATCTTGGTCCCCAGGCCACTTGGTAAAAAATTCTTATAAATTTTGTATGTACATATCCCCACTATAAGTTTCACATTTTGAAATAATTTCATTAAATGTTGTACAAATATTGGAATTTGAAATGATTTAGATTAATCCTCTAGTCAATATATTCAGAAGTTTGTTATCTAGTCAATTTTTATTCTATCAATCGTACTTCAAAGATTGTACAATTAAGAACAGCTGAAACACCATCGCTTTCGGACAATTTGATTTCAGCTAGAAATAGACAAAATTGTATACAGCGTCCTAAAATAAAAATAACAATAATCTAATAATGACAAAATGTGACGAAACAACCCGCGTTGGCTAGGCCTGCTACACACCTTTTCAACAGAGCAATGTGTGATCATCTCATTAAGTTCTCTCACCGTAATTCAAGCCTTCATAAACAGAATTTACCACCTAGTTTACTACCCACGATTTTGGGTCAACACCATAACTTTTTAAGCACCCGCAGGAATTAAACTCGAGGAATTTTGCACACAAGTGAGAACGCTAGCCACTATATCAACTACACGTCTGAAAATCAATTTTTATTAAAACCAATAAATAATTTTGACAATTATATGATTGAGAAAACCGTCTTCAATGTAAAAATAAAGCACGAAACCAAGTCTCGTCAAAATCTGCTTAAAAAAAAAAAAAAAATACCTGTATTTTGAAATTTTAACATATGGAAATACAAAATAGGGCAGTGTGAACTATCAAGTACTGAAAATATAGGGTTACATATAAAGTAGCTAACATGAAGTTATATAGCGAAAATTTGATAAGATTCATTAACCAACAACTGCATTAAATAAATTTGAACACAATACATCATTCATTTATAATCGGAGTTCTTGGTATATAAATGGTTCTTATAAGGATGATTACAATAAAATCGATTTATCTATACAGCTTTATCAAACTTCAGATCTTGTTACTGATAGGTTTTGTTCGAAAGTTTTAAAACTACAAAAATGTTGTCATTTCAAAATTTATAACATAGGCTAAGTTGTGCATGCAATATACCATAAATATCTAAAAGGAAACTTAAAATGTTGTATAGCTCTTTCATATTTAAATCATTTTTAAAATGTGATATTTGGAAATTATAATGACGTAATACAAACTGCAAAGGACCTACATACCTGCCTGTCGTGGTCACGTTCTGACACGTCTATCACTAAAGAATGTATTGATCTTGGGGTTGCATGTTGTGCGAGATGGTTGATAGGGTTGTAATACGTTACGAGTTATTATTTAATGACTATATAGAGAATTTATCTTTTTAGCTCTATCAAATATTGTTTTAAAAGAAAAATAAGTCGGGCCATGTCTGCACCTTACTTATACATTAGGTCCTCGATCAAACGTAAAACCAAGAGAGGTGACTGACTTACTTTGCACCTTGTATACTTTGGTACTCTCATAAGCTCACCTGTAATGAGTAGAGGCGTAGGAAACCCGAGATATCTAGCTGGATCTACACTGTTTTCATGCTTCTCTTTCATCATTCCTATCAGGTTTCTCTTGACCACCTTTTGTTCCCTTCCGCTACCCTAAAACTATTAGAGTATTCCAGGGGTCTTTATTTGATGATCTTTATTCATAACGCGATGATGACCGGGAGTTTTGTCTTTAAGTAACAAAAAAGTATATAATATTGGTACTTATGGCATTTAATCCTGAATTTGAACAAATTTCATGAGAAAGAGAAGGCTTTGACAAATTTAAACGTGATTTACCGGTACATGTTTCTGGAAATGTTCTTAATATTTTGTAGGTTAATTCAGAGGTTTGTGTTATTTGACTAAATACTAGTACGCAGAAAGTACGATGTGATAAGGAGAGTTATCATAAAAAAGTATTTATGTGTCAACAACCTCAGGCTGGACACGCGTGACAAGTGTCACTAAGTAAATTTGGCTTTCAGTAATTTAGGCACAAATTACTTATACACAATACTATGATTATTGAAAAAAATAATAGGAAATGGAAATTGTTGAGTAATTTATTTCATCTTATATTTCCCTTATCTTGCTTTGTTTTAAGTTCATTGAACGCCACTCTGGCTCATACTAAAAACTCCATGATTTAACAACCGATATGATATTTTGTTACAAAATTTAGGTAATTTTCAATTCACCCTAGAAGGACAAGGAAAACATTTTTCCAGTTGATCTTGTTCCTCTGAGGAAAATCTTTTGGAATCATTTTTACGTAAATTTTCCTTTACATCAAAATGTCATGAAAGTTTGCTGATTTTAATTTATTTATAACAAATCATTCTTACTATTGGCGGATATTTTTCTCCTACTCTAATCTGGTAAAGTCATTATTCAGAATTAAAACACAAAATAATCTACTTTAACAATTGTCTGCCATGCTTAGAATAGTTAACCACTAAATAAATTAATAACGACCTCCTAGATTACATCTTCAACTTGTGACTAAAACAAAACCCGTCATATTTTCATCTAGGCAGGAATTCCAAATACGCGCGGAACGACAGTTTGGCGTGACGTACAACATTTAAGCATTTCCTGGACGTAGATCCTAGTCACTAGAGTGTTTACAGGTCTATTCAACAGGAATGCACAGTTAGGGTTGAATTCCTTGGAGGGTTCAAAAAAATAATTATTACGTTAGATATGTGTGTTGGAAAAGTATTTATTTGGTAAATTAGTTCGATAAGTATTACTGATGCCTGTAGATACGATACACGAAATGAAATAACAACTGTTATGAAATTAATAATAGACTAATAGTGATAATAATTTGAATATATCTTAAATAATTCTTGTATGTTAATTCACTCTCACTTGTAAATTAAGTTTCCTAAATTATTTTATTATTCATTAGTCGATTTTAATATATCAAGTTTGAAGATTTACTAAAATTTAAAATGTGCAGAATTACCTGTTGTAAATTAAGTTTCTACAAGTCTTTGTAAAGTCCTGAAACTTCTGTAACTGATTTCAGGGAAACCAAAGAATATATGAAGTCTAAACCTACCTAATCTGTTCCTTTAGTTGATCCTGAGTTCGATGTTTGCGCGAAAACCTCCTCCTTCGCCCCCCCCCCAAATGTTAAAATATATATGCAAATAAATTTCTTTAAAATTTTTATCAAAATAATTAATTGAAAGACATTTTTACGTAAAGGCGGGTGTTTCATATACAACAGAAATATATATTTTGTAGGATGTTTTACTAAAATATTTATTATTGCAAATATATTTGAAAAATTAGCAAAAGTAAAGAATAAGGGAAAGAGCCAAACAATAAGAATAGAAAAATACAACAATGTATTACACATGAACAAGAATATATATAACAAATATGGAGAAGAGAAAAATAGGATAAAAATTTATTTAGAAATGAACTGATAAAATCAAACGATGAGAAGAACTAAATTTATTAAGTTACTACCTAAATAAAAACTACAAGAACAACTGACAACCAAAACAAAGTAATGAATACAAAATTCAAAAAGCTAATAGATCAAACAAAGAACTGTAAATAATAATTGTTAAAATCATGAACAAAACTAATCTATCTAACTTCATAAAGGTGAGAAACATACAAGTGAGATAAAATGACGATATAGACAAGACAACAAATTTATAATTATTTACAGTTTAATAACAACTGAAATGAAAGAAGGGTATAACGATTAATACGAAAAAAGAAAACGTAAACAAAGAAGAAAATATACGATCAATGCACAAGTAGAAAATAATTAAAATATTAAGACAATAAATAAATCAAATTAAAAAATAATAATAAAATAGAAACTATAAAAAACGTATACAACAAATGCTGAACACCTTGAACTACTATACAATATCTGTGTATTCTTTATTATAAGACTTTTCGAACCGGCAGTAATCAGAATATTTGTTAATTACTCTGTAGTAGATCTGACAATATGGATCCTTTACCGTGACATATTATCATTATATTCCCCCACCGTTTATTATGCTGATGATCAGCGTAATTACTGTAGACCACTGTAATGATATTACCTCAAAGTTAACTTATTTTTTACACGTTCCAATTAATGGTTATTATATTAATCAATTAAACATTTTAGAGTTTACAGAAAATTCCTAATCTTGATGTATAGCAGAAATATGTCACAACTTCAGGTTTTTCTTTAAAAAGAATACGAATATTGAAAACAAAAGGATATGTAATAGTAAATGTTAGAGCAATTGTTATAGTCAAATCTCATTAATTTTAAGTAAATAAAGCCAACAAACTGTCAGACGTCAGATGCATTTCCGATTAATTGCCAGCAGTCTTATTACAGTCATTCACCCCCAAAATCAATACATTCCTTATTGATAGACACGTTCGCCAAAGCAAACACTGGAATAGAAGGAATAGTTGGAGCCAGTACGTCACGCTATGCTTTAGTTCCACTCGTATTTGGAGTTCGTGACTAGAGATGAAAGTTTTGTCCAATGATTATCTATCTGTCACAACGATAACGGGAAATATCAGTGACGTTTTGTGTTTTATGAAGGCAAACTACTTTATTATTTATATCTTTTGTACTTTCTTTAGTATATATATATACTTTAAAGTTATGTGATGGTTCGATATTGATTTCTTTACTAGGATATGTTGAGGGTATCTGAGTGCAACAAAGATTACCTTTTGAATCATGTCTCTTTTGAACGCGTGAGTGAGCTCTGCAATCCATACAAAGCTCATATGGATTGACCTTTTATTATCTAATTTGATATAAGGCCATGTATTGGTGTTGAAATTTTAGTATTAACCCCATGTTTGGAAGTAAATGCAATTACGATTTTAATTCATTTCAACATTAACTGTCACATTTGGCCGAAATTTTAAATACATTACTTGAGAACAATTTGAGATATATAATTTTTTTGTCAAAGTTCGTTTTTACTTTTTGATAATTAATTCCAAACTTAAAGATTAGTTTAGGTTTATTAAAACAACTTTTGAAGATTTGAGTTGGTTATAATCAATTTTGTGGAAATCGAAAGAATGTATTTTGGTCTAATATAATGTTAGCCGAAATTTAACATTGGGGCACTCGATGTAATAGAGTCTCTTACGTAAAAACATTTCATTAAAATATGTTGAATGATTTCCGACGGTCAAAGAATAATGACGATTTTTCATTCGTTGCATTTTTTTTCCCATAACACGTACATTGGAAAAAATACCCATTAAATACAACCAACAAAATGACCAGTTTAAGATTTCTCTGTGCCTTAAAACACATGTTATACAGTTGTGCCACTGTTTTGTTTATACTTGCAAGTCCAATTGTAAACAGTTGGAAAGCTTGAGACTGACTGATGACGTCATATAATTAACGTGGAGTATTATTGATGTAAATATTTACCGACATAACCTGACACGTGCTAAGGTTATAGTTTGTTTATGCCACTGAGCATAGCCTACTGCTCATATCACTAAGTGTTAAAAGATTTATAATGGTTTCGCAATGGCTGTTTGTTGTCGAAGATGCGGTTTCGCAAGTAATTTATCTTCATCTACGCAATATGCATCTTATCCACTTATTCGCTTTGTTCTTCTGATTACTGTCTGACGATCACAAGAATGAATACAATCTATGAGGGGTGAAGAGGGAACTGCACATGCGCTGATCGCGTTTAGACTACTAGACTAGTGAAGTCCCTTCAACCATTATCGTACCAAACGGTTAGAAAATATCAGGTTGGGATCATCCACAGTTTTGAGTGGTTAAGCGTAAGGGTAGCACGAAAAATGCGTACACGAGGAAACAACTCCGATTGACGAGAGTAAGTGGTAAATTTATAAGCGACATATTCGTACAAACCAGAGAGCTTCCAAGAACTCCAGGTCAACCATCCCTTCACGCGAACCGAAGGCATTATTCCCAAGAATGCCAACCCCGGATGCGTCACTGGGTCACTCCAGTTGTCACCCCAGGCAATGACTACATAAATACTATAAGACACGACATGGCCATGTTAAATATTCTACGCTTATTCTTGAGTTGACCAATACCCGCTAGGTGGCGTTGATGTGACCAATCTGAAGTTGATGTGACTGGCGCTAGGTGGCTCTACGGTCAAACAATGTTTCAGGCGGGTAAGAGAAAACGCACTGATGCCACATATGGGACCAGAGTTGCGAGGGAAGGTCGAGAATCGCTTATCTCAGCGCACGAACTGACAACACTGACTATGCTGACGGAAGTAAGTGAGAAGGTTTGTGAGAGAGAGGTCAACAGTTGTACAGTCTCAACCAAGTGGGATGCGTACAGTCAAGCACCTGCTGCTAGCGCTTTCTGATAGCTGTGTGTCAAACTTGTGACGAACAGTACCCGTAAAGCGTAGACTATTTCCCTATCCTATGTCGTATCTTATAGTATTTATGTAGTCATTGCCCCAGGTCATCCCCCCTTCACGCGGGCAGAAAACATTATTGCTAAGAATGCCAACCCTGGATGCGTCACTGGGTCACTCCAGTTGTCACTTTGCCTTTAACTGTCGTGGGGATGAGGTACGCATCTTTCGCAAGATTTCTGGTGTATGCATATTTCGTGTATTCAAGCGTAAGCGTAGGCTATGTATGATTTCAGTTCAGATAGTTATTAAAGTTATTTTTAATGTTTCAGTGTTAAGAAAAGCATTCAAATTAGCAGTTGTAATTCATCTCGGAGTATATATCGTGTCAAACCATTGAGTCAATGTTATTAATTAGAGTAGTAGTAAGATGTTCAGTATCAACTAAATAATTTGTTTATCCTCTGCATTCCTTGCGCGTTCGTTCTTACCGCAGCAGCACTGTACTTTCTTCTTTGTTCTTAAAAAAAGACACCATTCTGCTGAATATTTATTATTGGTGACAAATAATGGGAAGGGGGGTGGTAATATTGGGCAATTAATGCGGTCAAATAGGTCTAAGTAGAGGGTCATCAAAAAAGGTGTCAGTGATTGCCATTTTAAATGGCATGACCAATACTCAACCATTCTTTTATTTCAATGACAAACTGTTTATAAACATTAGGAATTTTGTTTTGTAATTGTTATGACTTAAAATGCGCCACGCTCATATGTTGACGCTATTACGCCAAGCGTCGTTTTCCACTTAGAGCCCAACAGTAGACACTTCAGTAATGGTCACTGTGCAACAGATTACTCAGCAGTTTTATTGTTTACTGAATTTAAATCCGTGCTTACAGTGTAGGGTACTTACAGACAACACGGTTATCGTTGGTAAAATCTGTTTAAATAAACTCGACATGTGGATATGAAGACATTCCAAGGACAACCAAAGATAGTTTGTAAAGTTAGAGATAGTCATGGTAGTGTAGCCCCAAAACGTCTATAGCTAGACGCAGTTTGGAACTTGAAATTCCGTCATTTTTCAGCAAGATGTCAATACACGAGAAGCTCCCTATGACAGGTTTTCTGGCTATTGGATTGGGAGGAATTGTCCTGTTTTGTGGCTACAAAGACCCGCTCTTCTGACCCATATGTACTTTTTCTTCTGTGGCTTCGTTAGAACGTAGTCTACGCTGCTAAAATCCGGGATCTACGCTATTTAAGAGAGAATATCACTGCCCCAATTTTGTGACTGTACTCCTGGTGTGGTATGATCGAGTGTACCTGGACGGAGATCGACTGTCACCTAGGTATTTGACGAAGGGGGGGGGGTGTTGCTCATATTGAAAGTTATTCTCTTGTCTGTGGTACTAGATAATGTAAAAGAATTTGATTAAGTTCTGTAGCTATTAGTATAAAAATAAAAGACTTTAACTAAACAATAAACTTAGTTACTTTATCTCGAAACTACAGACAACTTTTTTTATGACTCTGTATAAGCGGAAAGGAAGAGATTCAAAGATCCCAAGCCAACTCTTAATAATATTCTCTACTAGGCATGGAATTGATTTGCTGACAATATAGGATACAAATGTCTGTTGGTGTTTTTTGTACAACCTGTACATCTACTGTAATTAATGTAGATGAGCTATTACAGTCTATATACGACATAGATATGCATGGGCGTCATCGCCGGGGGACGGGGGGACGCGTCCCCCCCCCAATATTTGAGATGTAAAAATAGTTTTGCTAAAAACGAATGATTTACTTAAAACCTTAAAAGGTAAACATCGGGCTTTGTCTTTACTAGGGTTTTTAACATTACATTTCTGTTACAAACGCATAAATAAATGCATAAAAACGATGTTTTGAGAAGTTTAATTTAAAAAAAATTTCATACCCCCAGACCCCCCGGCATATGTCCCCCCCAATAATGAACTGGTGATGACGCCCATGAAGATATGATGGAATTATTTAAATATAATTTCAAACAGCTGATATTTCAAAGAAATTTCTAAATCCAATGTTTGTACCAAATTTGGTCAAAATGTGAAAAATAATGCTACCGTTAGAGACACATACACACATATTAATATTATCGCGACTGTCTCAAAAGTATATGACAAATGGTTTATTTGGTTTACAGAATATATAAAAAAATATACAACAATAAATTTAATAGATATTATCATAGATGCACATTTTATGTTCTTAAAAAAGTATTTTATACAGTATATCCCATCTCTGAAAAAAACAAATTTTGTAAATGTTTTCTCCAGCTGATAATAAATATTTTCAATCAAATAGAATCAACGTCATTTGTTAGGTAAATAAAGTAATTTATTTTATTATTCAATAACTGCAACAAGTATTTTAACCAAATTCCATTCTGTTTAGCAGCTTTCAACTACACAGCCTATACAGTCCTCAGTGATGTACTTGATAGCAAAGGAATATCAAATTTTGTTGTTTTTTAGTTATATCAACGTATTTTCCTGTAAAAAATAATATAGTTTTACCAGACATTTACAACAATAAAAAAATAGTAAAAGGATATGAAGATTGGTGGTTGACTTGCAATTTGTAACGGAATACTTTATCTCAAAAGTTACTGGTCGAACCACAGATAAATGTCGATACAATCATGTACAATAACGGTAGGTAATTTAACATTAAGCCACTTTTAGAATTATTAGTAATTTATTTTATACTACTCATCTGATTGTACTGATCGTACTTCAGGTTCCACGTTAAATGTCTAAACCTCTAACTGTCCGCCTTTCACCCTTTTCAACAACACTAAAACAGAATTGATAGCATTCCTATTTGACGTACTTGACTGCAAAGGAATTTACAATTTATGTTGTTTTTGCCTTATTTCGTCAACTAATTTTTTCTTAAGAAATATTTCGTTCTAACCGTTATTCAGTAATTATAAGATAAAATGATTTTAAGATTAGTATCTGGCTAAGATATCCTGCTATCTGGATCAATTTCTAAGTGAATACTTTACCTCAAATACCTCAGGTCTAATGACAACAAATTTAGATACAACCAAAATTTTCTCCTCCTATAACAACAACTACTCTTAAAACTTAAGGATCATTAAAGTCACTTTACAGCTTTAAGACTATTTACGTTTTTACTAAATCTATCACTACAACAACAAGGTTTTAATCACAAAGCACTTTAACAATTTAAACTCCTACTGAACCACCCTTCCCAACATCACAGAATCAGTACATTCTTCAGTGACTCACGTGATCGAAAAGGAAGAAACAAATTTTGTTACTTGTTTAGTTATGACATCTTATTTCCTCATAAGAAATATTTCATTCAATCCAATATTTAGACGAAATAAATGGTAGTTGACCTGGTCTGTAGACAAATAATTTACAAGGTAACCTTAAGTAAAATGTTAGGTTATCAAGTTTTTTAATTTCATTTCTCAGTTCGTTGACTTTAAGAATTTAAACTTTTTTTCGCCACTTTCCAACCTTCCCAAAAGTGAACACAACCACAGAATCAATACATTTCTTAGAGATATACTTAAATACATATGAATCTATAACTATTATTTCATTACTTTCATTATATCTATTTCCCTGTACAAAATATTTCGCTTTAGCAGATACTAAAAGAAAATGATAAATAGTAGATATCCTGATGTAGGAACACATTTTGTAAGTGAATATTCTATTTCAAAAAGTCCTGGTAGAAACACCATAACATTTGAAGACAATCCTCTTCTCCGTTGACAAATAAGGATTTTTTGTTTCAAAATTTACGATTCATTAAGTAACTTCTTAGAGTTATTAGATTTTATATTATATTACTAAATTCATAACTGTAGTGAATAATATTTTAACCGCGTTTCACTCTAAGAATTTAAAGTTATATTTGAGCCCCTCCGTTCTTGCTACATCACGCAACAACAGAATCAATACATTCCCCAGTGACGTACTGTACTTGACCGCAAAGGAATGTGCAAAATTTGTAGCTTGTTTGGTTACGACATGGTATTTCCCAGTAACAAAAAAAAAAAAAAAAAAAAATTGTTAAATTCAACATTTACGAGCAATAAGAATTTAAAGATTGATAGCTTTGTAGATATAATAAACCCATTTTTAAATGAATACTTATAATCTCCTGGTCGAATAACCATAAAATTTGAAAATAATCCTCTACACCTTTCACACCTAGGGACTTTGGTTTCTCAAAACTGACGTCATTAAGTCACTTGTTAGGATTATTAGACCATTAACTTTATTTATTAATCCATTCATAACTACAGAATAAAATATTGTAACTACATTCCAGTCTATAAATTTAAATTCCTATTTCAACACCTTCCATTCTTGCTAAAAGTACGTAATTACAAAATCAATACATTCCTCAATGACCCCAGAAGTATGTTAAAATGTTGTTCCTTTTTTTAGTTACAATATCAAATTTCCCAGTCAAATATATTTCTTTATATCTGGCAATCACCACAAAATTGGACACAATCACAATCCTCTCCTCCTATTCACAGAAACCAGAAACCTGGTTTCTAAAAACATACGAATATTTAAGTCACTTATTAAGTCTATTAAGTCATTTCCTTTGTTACTCAATTTATCACTACAATAATGAATTTGTCAACCATAATCCACTCTTGCAATTCAAACCCCCTATTTAACCACCCTATCCAACAGAACCACAAAATTAAAACATTCTTCAATAACACACATGACCCAAAAAGAAATGTACTACTGTAATTTTGTTGTGTTTGGCTTTTTTTTCTTTTTTTTTTTGTTATGTCAACGTATTTCTTTGTAAGTATTTCTACCTGACATTCAAAAGATATTTAGATATCAAGATGGGTTGCTGGGTGACATACTGTTCTATAGAACAATAATTTGTAAGGCAACTTTAGCTAAAATATTAAGGTTATTTGGTCAGGTTAATTATTTTATTACTAAATGCATAAATACAGCAACAAATATTTTAACCGGATTACACGCAAAGAATTTAAACATTTTTTGGCCACTGCGCCCTTCACAACAGAATACTGTGATATACTTGACCACAAAAATCTTTTCTTTAATACTATCATGATATTGCTTTGTAATACAATATTTTGTTTTAGAAAAAAATTAAAAACATAAAAAGGATTGAAAGCTGATTAGATACTGAACAATTTGTAAGTTTATTTCAAAAACTCCTGGTCGAATCTTTACAAAATAATTTGAAGACAATACTCTTCTCTGTTGACATTTAAGAATTTATGTTTCTCATAACTCCCGAATCATTAAGTCATGTAAAATAAACGTTCTAAAAATTTTAACAAGCGTTAAGGTTATTAGATCATGTATTTTATTAGACCACTCAATTTTCAACTACATCAATAAATATTTAACAGCATTCCACTCTAAGAATTTAACTTTTATTTAACCACAGTCAATTTTTACCAACTGCACGCAACCATCAGAATCAATACATTTCTTAGTGATGTACTTGATCGCAAAGGAATTTACACTTGTTGCTTATTTAGCTACTGTTAGTAATTTACAAGAAATACGAATCAAAAGATAACTGGCATGTTATAGAGTAATTTGTTTGTGAATACTCTCTCTCTCCCTCTCTCTCTCTCTCTCTCTCTCTCTCTCTCTCTCTCTCTCTCTCTCTCTCTCTCTCTCTCTCTCTCTCTCTCTCTCTCTCTCTCTCTCTCTCTCTCTCTCTCTCTCTCTCTCTCTCTCAAAACGCCTGGTCGAATCACAATAAATTTGGAAAACAATCCCCTTCTTCGTTAACACCTAGGTACTTTGTGACTTACTAAGGTCATTTACTTGATTCATCCCTACATCTACAAATATTTTAAACATAATCCACTTTAATATTTTAATCACCCTTACCAGCAGCACCTAACCACAGAATCTAAACATTCTTTAATTGACACGCGTGACCGCAAAGGACCGTGTAGATTTTATGTTTTTGTTTTATTAGTTACATCAACGTACTTCCACGAAAGAAAAATATCTCTTTCTAACTGACAATTACAAGAAATATGGATATAAAGGTGTTTAACTGGCCAGACGTTCTGCTCTATAGACCAATTCTTTGAAAAGGCAAATTTATTTCACAAATTCCCAGTATCACAGCTAATCCTCTCCTCAGAGAGCACTTAAGGACAAAAGTTTTTCATATCTTTAGAATCAATAAGATAGTTCTTATTATTATTAGAGTTATTATTATTATTAGATTATTAGAGTTAAGTCGTGTATTTAATTACTTAATTAATAGCTGCAGCAACAAATATTTAACTACATTTCACGCTATAAATTTAAACCCTTTTTTAATCACCATCCGCCCTTTCCAACTGTTTGCAACCACAGAATTAATACATTCTTTAGTGGTAGAAGAGACCGTAAAAGGTATGTAATAGTTTTGGTTTTTTTCGGCTTTATTAAATTTGATTTTTGTTAATTGAAACAAATTCGAATTTCCCCGAAAACATATTTCATATTACCTTAAATTCACTTAAGTTGTATATATAAATAAAAATTGATAAATTTCTAAATTTCAGAAATTCGTCATTTTTATGTGGATTAATTTGTTAATGAAATTCTTCTAACTATTACGTTGTCTGCGTAGTTGGTAGTTATTGGACTAGAAGTAATAGTTAACCAATCAACTTCCCTCCACCCAGAGGCCTATTTTCACAAAACTGACACCAATACAGAGAACAGTTGATCATATAAGCCTGCAAAATAAAAAAAGAACCCAGGACTAGAATAAGGTATATTTTAGGGTTATTAATATTTTATTTATTGTTTGCAAACATCAACCTATAAAAGATTTGAAAAAAACCAAGCTGATCGGTACCTACGTATTACTAATGGAATCGAACACTTATGCAGTTTTAACCTTGATGAACTAGAGTTTCTCATTTCACCATGAGTTAACCTCTCAAGTTCGCACAGATATATCAACTCTAACCAATAGTTGTTCTAGCCGAGTGATTTTGTTGTTGTTAATGAAATTACAATTTTAATAATAACTTAGTTCTTTTCTATATTCGAAAATTAGAGTTAGTACCATTTCATGAACTATTGAAATATTTAAAATGTGTCAACACAGACTGTTTTATGTTGAAGTTTGTAAATGATAACTTTTGAGAAAAAGAAAATATGTTTGAAAAGGCTTTCAATAGCCTATTCCTTTCTTTCGATTTTCCTTAATCTCAATTGGTTTTTACGCAGGAGAGTCGTCATGTCTAAAATCACTTTTTTCTAAATTTTTAGACCATGATAAGTTTATGATCTGGTAAAAGAGAAGATATATAAATACATTTCTAAAATGTATTTACTACGTTTGTGTTATTACTAAAAACATAAAGTTAACCAAATTGTAAAAAAATGTCATCCTTATTTTAAACACCACTAAAAATTTATAAAGCAAAAAAATCTTTAAAAAAAAATTCCATAATAACAGATATCATTTGGTCTCCATATTTAACATGATTCATTGAAATTGTTTCAGTGGTTCCGAGAAAAGTGAATACAAAAAGGGACGGACAGAAGTTAATTGTTTCTTAATCTACATCATGTGATATGTTGTGATGGACCTAACATTTCTGACTAATTATTTGTTATTTTTGAAAAGTTTATATTATCATTTATGTAATTGCAATAATAAGTTCGCATTTGGGATGAGTTTGTACATACTTTTGCTTCTACTCTGCCGAAATCCAAAAGTTGACATTCGCAATATATGTATCTGTAAATTAGTTCGAATTTGACATTAAGTTTCTTAAGTTATTTAAAAGTACAGTGTTTACCACGTCAACTGTTTACTGTAGTGGGCAGACAACAATTTTTAAAATCTATTTTTTAAATAATAAATATAATACGATTTTTAATAAATAAATGAAACTTTTTATTGCGGTTTATTAATAAAGGCGAACATTGCTGTAAAACTTAAACAGAAATGTATTTGAAGAGAGTGGATAGAACGCGTTTGATTGAATAAACGTAGTTTTTGTGAAATCTTGTGTGGTCGAGCTTTGTTCTACAGAGTAGCTAGATAAAATCGATCCTTCCCCGTTGGTGTGATCTTTGACAAATAACTATATTTTTGTTGTAGTCTGAAATTTATCAGAACTATTCCAATTATTCCAAATAAAGTTCTGTGTAATGTTTTATAACAGTTTTTTTACTCGCAATGAAAGAAAATGTAGTTTGAAATTCGTGCACAAAAACCAGTTTATAATAACCGACTAAATAACTATTCAAAAGGTCATAGGATGTTGAGACACCTAAAGGTTGTCACAGGTTGAACCTAGGAAATGTACAAAAATTTTAATTAAAGTTATTGATTTTATAACTATGATATTGGTTGGACAAATTTATTAAATCTCTTATAATTAATTCATCGTTCAGATTCTTGCAGTTTTCACGGAATATTCTTAAGAAATTCTTTATCCTTATGGGAAATATTAATTAATAACAGCATTTGATTTTGTTCAGCACAAATTGTGTCTACAAAACCTGCATTTCTTTGGAAAATAATTAAATGTCTTTCTACTAAATACTAAAAAAGATCATAACACTAATTAGGTGATCTTTTCAAAATATCGTATTATGATTTCATGTGGTTGTATATTGTAAAACCGTAGATGATGGCACAAATTTAAATGGGATACATTCCTAAATACCATGGTTTGGTTTTCTCTCAATTAGCCTAGTAATGTTTACATAGATTTTTGTAATCAATACTAACTTATTTCGCAAGGATCCGTAAAATTATTAAATCTCTAAAATAAAATTCATTAAGCAACTTTTATTAGTACATATTTTCAAAAACATTTACATTCTCCCTATATATATATGTATGTGTGTGTGTGTGTGTGTGTGTGTGTGTGTGTGTGTGTGTGTGTGTTTATTATTATTAACGTCTGATGATTTCTTTAAAACAGTTTGAATGATTTAAAAAACAAATCTTAAACACATAAATTGGATTTGCATAAAACGGACCTAACAACATTGCTCAAAGACCCACGCACACAAAGTGATAAACATAGTTCGAGATTTATTTGTAAAAGAAAAACAAACGGCAAATCTATTATAAAAAACTCATTTTCTCAAAACCGGATCTATCAAAATAGGAACATTAAAAAGCCAAACCAGAATGTTACAACGAAAGTGAAAGAAAATGTAAATTCTGGAGTAATTGGCAAAACAATATAAATAATAATAAAACTTGATGAGTGTCATTGTAAACTCGAATTCAATAAATTTTGGGTAGTAGTAGACCTACAAAAAATTTATGAGATGAATAAACAAGTAGAAATACTTTATCTAGACACAAACAACAACGTGGTGTACTAGGGCAGAGCTGCCAATTCGATCAAATTACATGAAGGATTTTTTTAACCTTCATATTTACGCAAAATTTGACCGAAGTGAGTACAGCTACTTGAAAAGTGAAGTAGTACAGCTACTTTTCGAAGTGAGTACAGCTACTTACTTTGAAAATCCCTCTTCAGTTAAGCATAGAAACAAATTTTCCGGAATTCGAGGTTTTGGGAGATAGTGATTATTATGTTTTGTTAATACATAATTTACACTTGAGAAAAATTGAATTAAGATATGTATAGCCAATTTTTGGTAAATAACATTTTACATATTTTGGCAAAAGGCTTGAATTTCTTCCAGATTTTCAACAATAACATTCATATTTTATTACTTATAAAAAAACATTACTTTATACTAATTCGGATCAAGATCAAATTTACAACAATTCCTGACCTATTATTTCTACAAAACATACAGTCAGATATTTTGTTATAATCACTTTCTTCCATTTGTTAAAACCAACACTGTTACATTCATGAACATTTTAAATTCAGTATTTTACCCATCCCGATTTATTTTCCATATATAGAAAGTGAAAAATATAATACACACATACAGACAAAGTAAACAATTCAATTTAAACACAATCTACACAGTACCAATGGATTGATATTATTGAAATCCATTCTTACAAAGTAACTATTGGACCATGAAATATAAACAACTACATTGGTTTTCAGATTTCATTGATCTTTTCATCTGATTTGAAATGCCCGTTTGATGTAAAAGAAAACTGATTTTACAGAAGTGTGAGTAGGCCTACAAACAAATACGCTTAAAGGTGTGTTGAGGAGGATTGGCACATTATGGCGTACTAGGGTTCAACGATGAACATTTATGTGGGGTTTTTTCTTCTTTTTCTTCTAGATATTTGTAAATCATAAATGGGAAATAAAATGTAATTGTTAAGTTCTTAATAATGCTTGTTAACAATTGTAGAACTGTTAAAATATCTACAAATAGTGTAGACATTTCTTATTGACATTTAATGACGATGTAGTAGAATAAACCACTGCCGTTTTGTCGTCCCACCCCACCCCCTAGTCTTTATATCCGTTAAACGGCTGGTGAGGGAAGGGGAGCAGGGAAACATGAGAAGATAATTCACTTTTAAGACAAGTATAACATATTATACTTTTGATGTAAACTACCTCGACTTTAAAATATTACTATATAATATAGCTGAATTCAGTAGTTTATAATTATACCGCATAACTTTCAAACAATACAGTATAATTGCCCACATGATTTTTGATATAAACCATTCACAATAGGCTTAAAAATATTTTGAACATTGGGGGGGGGGGTGAATTTAAAATAAAAGTTTCATTACTACAAAAACGTTGACATAAACTAAACTCAAAAATATTTATAATATTGTATTGAAATGGACTAAAACTTAGTTACGACTAGATTTTGATACTAAATCGACGGTACAAACAGAAAATTATCGAAAATAAAAATATTAAGGAAATGAAAATTTTTTTTTAGTTCCGTTTGAAAGGACCTAAAGAGTAACTTTTATGACCCCCAAATTGGAGAGGATAAACCACGGAAATGTTAAAATGTTAGCGTTTTATTGTATATAATAAAAGGTTTATAATGAAAAAAATATCTGAGAAAATCTGTGAATAACTGAGTAAACTGTTTTAAACTCACCCAGTATAATCTGGAATAAAATCTTTGCATTTTTTTAATGTGTATAATACTGATAGTAATAAGTTCATAACAATCATAACAAAAATAATGAGATCCAGATTACAGTAATAGAATATAACTGGAAACGGTTGTGCACTTTCCAGCGGTGTTCGGGGGTCTTAAACTTTCAAGAAATTTAATGCTG
The DNA here is from genome assembly GCA_963513935.1 of Aphrophora alni. Lineage (NCBI taxonomy): Eukaryota > Metazoa > Arthropoda > Insecta > Hemiptera > Aphrophoridae > Aphrophora > Aphrophora alni. Next base: position 65,412,319 of record OY740769.1, on the reverse strand, counting down.
GAGATTTAATGCTCTTACTTTTTAACGGTGAACAATTGTTTATCTTTCATTTCAACTAAAGCACAACAGCGCCTTATTTCAGTGTTGTATCTGTAATTTCCTTCATGAGAACTAATGTAAACTTACCTTATAAAAGCTAGAATGAATAATTCATTTTATTTTATTAATGAACCAACACCCAACTTGCCTTTTAAACTTATGTCTTATGCCTTATAAAACAGAAAACCAATTAAGCAAATGACTTGATTGCTGTTTCCACTGTCAAAGTTTTTATTAGAATTAACAAATACTTCCTACGTGAATGTTAGTTTCAAATTTTGATCGTCGGAAACTGCAAATGACTAAAACTCACGATACTCTGAAAGCATATTCTAAACCAGTGATTTCCAATTTCACTCAGTATCTGAGCAACTTTATCATATCGAAAATATGTGGTGAGCTAACCAAGATTTGTTCAGCTATGTATAATAAACGTTACATTTCTGGGACAATATTGGGCTCAATAATTTAGTCCAATAAAATATTGTTTTACTTTTAATCATAATAGGCTTGTTATTTTGAGCATTAGAAATGTTTTAACTTTGATTATGATATAAACACCATAAGGTGATGAAACTAATTAAATCACTGAGATTAGATAAAATGGTACTGGAGAATTAAATATTCAGTTAACTTATGAGATGATTTTTGGAGATGGCATATGTTTAAAAACATTCTCTAATTTTGCTTAAAAATATATATTAAAATCTATGTCACGTAAAAGAATGTAAATTACACTTCAATGTTCCTAAAAAAATAGAAAATAAACTCAAAGTATAGAAAAAGATTATTTCTTATTGAGAAAAATACAACTTTAAAAGTTAGATGAATATTAATCCACCATTCAAAAGCAATATTAAATGTTCTTCTACGAGTCTGTTTCTGTATTTTGTACTATTTTCATGTTCGAGCCACTGTAAATAGTTTATTTGTAAAATACTATTAACGAAAGTTTGGTAACCGATGTTCTAAAATATTTATGAAATAACAAGATTTTAAGACTTAAAAACACAAATACAATTACCATAAAATCTTACGTTTTCTCCTAAATAATAAATACTTAAGATCAATTATTTGGAAATACGATTCTAACACGTTGAAGCTACGAGCTTAGAGTTATTTTGTAAATGGGAAACACAAAAAATTACAGCTCATATTCTTTATTTTCAATTCTTAACGATGTTTAAAATTTTGGTAACTGATATCTCAAAAACAAGAATAGTTGTTATTTTTCGCTTAAAATTCACATAAAAATATTAATAACGTTGTTATTTAAATAAACTCTACAAAAACATCGCACTCATTGCTTCTCAAAACCAAATCCAAACTAACCACTTACTTTACTTTATCCAACGCCATCCGTCCTTGGCAGTTCGGCCATTAGACGACGATCCTCCCAGTAGCGTGTTGCGATGTCATCGGGCATGTTCGTGAGGTTGGTGCATGTCATATGGTGAAGGGCGTCCATTCGGGAGGACTGGCAGAGAGGACAGCAGTCATTTGGGGCCAGTCCGATTATGTGCAGATGGGCTTGAAGGTAGTCGTGTCCAGTCGTTGTTCTAAAGAGAGCAACGGCAGTGGATCTCTTCAGTCGTCCAAACTAACCAAAACTATTCTTCAATAAATGTCTCTGTTCGGTGGTTGTCAGTCATAAAAGTGAAAAAGACCATGGACTCTAAACAAATTTTTAATGTACTTGCAATTTTACACTCTGGTTTGGGTTATTAAAACTTCACAGATGCCAAAAGTCAGACAGACATGCAGACATCATTCCAAAAGTCACTTATGTGGGTTGTTTAGCACTACACATGACAGATCCCAGAAGCCAGACAGACATGCAGACATCATTCCAAAAGTCACTTATGTTGGTTGTTTTGCACTACACATGACAGAAGCCAGAAGTCAGACAGACATGCAGACATCATTCCAAAAGTCACTTATGTAGGTTGTTTAGCACAACACATGACAGATGCCAGAAGCCAGACAGACATGCAGACATCATTCCAAAAGTCACTTATGTGGGTTTGTTTAGCACTACACATGACAGAAGCCAGAAGCCAGACAGACATGCAGACATCATTCCAAAAGTCACTTTTGTGGGTTGTTTACACTACACATGACAGAAGCCAGAAGCCAGACAGACATGCAGACATCATTCCAAAAGTCACTTATGTGGGTTGTTTAGCACTACACATGGCAGATCCCAGAAGCCAGACAGACATGCAGACATCATTCCAAAAGTCACTTATGTAGGTTGTTTAGCACAACACATGACAGATGCCAGAAGCCAGACAGACATGCAGACATCATTCCAAAAGTCACTTATGTGGGTTTGTTTAGCACTACACATGACAGAAGCCAGAAGCCAGACAGACATGCAGACATCATTCCAAAAGTCACTTTTGTGGGTTGTTTACACTACACATGACAGAAGCCAGAAGCCAGACAGACATGCAGACATCATTCCAAAAGTCACTTATGTGGGTTGTTTAGCACTACACATGGCAGATCCCAGAAGCCAGACAGACATGCAGACATCATTCCAAAAGTCACTTTTGAACCAAACGAAAGCTCTAAACGGATGTATAGACAAAAAATCTATTTTTTGACATCACATAACTTTCCCTTTATTATATTATGCCATAATCTATGAGTAAGTAAAACGGATTTACCATAATTCTTTTCGTAAAATGTATTAAATCACAAAATCACTTTGCTATTTAAAAAAACTTTAGTTGGGATCATGATGGTGGATCAAAGATAACGGACAAAAATGTTAAACCGCGTAGAAAATAACTTCTTTTTTTTGGGTGTACACGTCCGCATTTATTTTTCTTAGACTATTTTCTCCCCTCAGAGGGGTACAGAAGAATCCCAGCTGAATCTAAAGATTTTAAAAAGTAGTATAAGGTTAGATTCTTCTCTTTCATTAGGTCTTTCTTCACCAACTCTTGTTCTCTTTCGAATTCGATTCTATTAGAAGTAGTCAAGGGCTAGGAGCTAAGAACAAATACATCAGTTTCTATCGTCTAGTCGTATTCAGTTTTATAATATTAACCCGTTTCCAGAATTTTCCAACGCTGTAGATTATTATAAATATCGTCAGAGTGTTTTAAATGATAAGATATGTGCACATTTCATGTTCCCAGGTCTTCATTATCCGTGAAGACGAGGTCAATAATTTATTTCCTACACAAATACACAGATAAAACACGCCCACTTCATGTTATAGGTTATAGTCATAAATCATCGAACCATAGAGCACTATTTATATTGCTGTACTTCTCATTAAATATAAAGTAAACATAATTTTACTACCAAGCATGAAATGATTTATTACTTAAGTTAAACATAAATTATCACAGAATACACATCATTATACACAGTTATATTCATCTATAAACTGCAAAATTACAAATAGAATAAATTATAATTACTTAAAGTAATAATTTGAGTTATAATCATAAAGTACTTAATAATATAAGAAATCAACTTTGAAGGCCACGAAACTGTATTAAAGAATACATTAAAATTTATTTCCGTTTAAAACAGATTATTTAAACAAGTTTTATTATGAAGCGACTTTTACGGTCAAATTACGCCAGTTAGTTAATAATACTAAATTGGTACATTACCATAATAATAAAAATCAAATTAATTTTTACAACTTCTTAAAAACCTCTCCGTCCCTTCAGACAATTCTCCACCCAATCATCATAAACAATTCGGATAGTCAGTCGCACACTTTTTATAATTCTTAAGTTATTACTTTTATATCTATTGGTCTATAAAAATCTGAGTTAAAAGATTTTCTGATATTCATTTTTCCCCCGGATTTTTTTTTTTTTTTTTTTTTTTACATATCTGGCTATAAAACTGAAGGTAGAGAAATTCCCCTTGTTGTTAGTATTAAACAACCCTTCTGTAGGGGTAGGGGTAAAAAACAACCCTAAGGGTATAAAAACCCAAAACAAATTACCTTCTCAGACTACGGTTAGGGAATAGAATGGAACCTATAAAATCCTTCTTATTCCCTTTTTTTTATTAACAATCAACGGGATGGCAGGACGCTTTCGAGTTGCTTGATTTGCATAGGCATGTCCGTCGAACTTAACCCTAATCCGATTTCGTATTGAATTGTTTTAAAACAAGATGCAATGTAAATTCCTCAAGTAGGGAAAATGTTATTGTGAAACTAATGTGAGATTTGTTAGGTCTAGATTTGTTCTTGAAAATAAGTGATGTCGATGTGTGTAATAAGAAGGATTTTATTTTAGATCTTAAACTGTAAGGAGAAACTGTAATAAAAAGGAGAAATTATTCCTTCTGTAATTTAATTAAATGTATTTTATGAGAACGAAAAATGAGAAGGATAAAAACGAGAGATTTGAGAAATTTTGGTTACATTCTCGATTGAGGGTGAAAAATATTTCCAGAAGACTTTATTCAGTTAACAAGAAATAAACACAAGTACAAGAAAAGTATTTTTATTTCGTTTTATTTTTGTATTGGATTTTACCTAAGTAGTTGCCAGCACATGTTTTTCTAGTATCTTTGATTTGAGTTACTAAAAACAATTATGTATATCCTAGCAAAGAAGGATAGAATAATAGGCTATAATAATTTTAACATCTTATTTAAAAAATAATGCTAACTTAAAATTCAGATCTAAAATTAAAATAAATATAATGATTTTCATTAATTTGGACAGTAAATAGTTTTCAACAAGTACTTTTTTTAATTTAATAATTAGGGGATTCGGGGCAGGCACTACCAAATACGAACTCAGAGTCACAAAATTAGTTTCAACATAACCATGCGATTAACACATTTTCTTAAATTTTGGTCCTGCCCTTATTTTGATCTACCCCCCAAGCACGTTGACCAAAGACTAATTAGTTCGACGGATATCTCTTTCATATCTAATTACAAAATAGTTAATTTTATCGGTCTTCTAGTCTTTGAGATAATGCATGCACTTACGTTTTTGTTTAAGGGATTGAACAAAAAATTAATTCTTTGTTAAACGTACTCTACATTGAATTAAATAGGTGTAGTCAATTAAACAACGCGGGTTTGAGATAATCCGAGAGTAAATATATCAGATGTCGAGACAGACAGATTGACTAAGAGACTTCATTTCGAAAATGTTCTTAATGTGTACTTAATGGCTCCAGGATAGATGGCATTGGAACAGGTATGAAGCCTGAGAGGTCCTAGATCCATCCATTTTAAAGAATACATTATACACTTTTTCCAGTTAGAAATACAACTTTATATCCCTCATGACTAAACTAACACAGGGCAGTGATAATAACTAACACTAATCATTACCTCATAAGTGAGGCTATGATTAGCTCCGATAGTCAGGCAGCTTTTAAAGCTCTAGCGAGCGTTGTCAGAGTTGGAACCTGCTTAAAGATGAGTCCCTCAACATTTTCAGAAGAGGATAGGGTAAGTCTGGTGTGAACACTGGGGTACTTTGGATGGGAATAAAAAACAAACGAGTTTGTAAAGATGGGTACATTTGCTTATAAGAAGAGTACCTAACAAATGTATAATAAAGATAATTATATCAGAGGTTAATGTGCTAGATGCTACTTGCAGAATGAGGTTGTAAATACATGTATCAGCAAAGAAGGGGGAATATACGGACATATCGTGGATAGACTATGAGAGGACCCGGTGAAGCTAAAGGAAGGACACTTGTTGGGTTGAGCAGGGGTGACCTTACATCTGTACCTGTACACAGTTCCCCATAGAGATCACAATTTTGTAACTCTTAATTCTAAATTTGGAAGCCTGTTACTACTTCGTAGCGTATTTGGTACAGTAGTAGATAAATTTAGACAATGTATTTTTAGGATCGCTAAATTAGGTTTTAAATATTTTTTCCTGAATATTTTTTTTCAAGTGGAAGTCATTTAAACCTGTTTTTATTTCCTTTGTGTAAACACCAAATACAACTATAAAAGTAATACATGTTTTATATAAATGGAGCACCACTTGTTTAAATGTCATTGGGAGGCTCTTCTTATGTTCCTGCGTTTAAAAGAGCTGTGAATATATAACTTAATATTTTGAATGGAAATTTTGACGTTTTCCTTTTTTTCCCCGATCTTTTAAAAATAAATTCGTAAACAATATCGTGTCTATCGCTAAAAAGACTGAACTGATTTTAACATATTTTCACAGTTCAATTAGATTAGTAAAAATTGAACTGTATCTAGATGTATAATACTAATCCCATATTTTAAATTATATCTTAAAAGTTTGTTTATTTAGGATTTTTTTCTAACTTAAAACACGTGGTCGTCGTCTCCAATCCAGATGGATAGAAGTGATTTTATGGAATTTACAATCTCTTGTCGTCTAATAATAAAACTAGTCAACTGCTGGTTTTTAGTACGTTGGACAAGAATGTATTACAAGTTTCTACTCATTGAATAGCTTCAACATTATTCTAAAACCACTCTTATATCTCGTTAATAAGAACATGTTTTTTAATCTTTGTAAACAAAATCGTCTAAACTTTCTTTCCAGTCAGTTAAGCATTAGACCGTTGAATGTTTACAGCCCTTACTACGCACCAGTCCACCCTTACAAACAGGTGCGTTGACTTCTTTCACAAAAACAACCCCCACCCCCTCGACTGAGAAAATCCCTTCACCTTAAAACTAAATTACCCAACACTATTCTAAAACTAAAATCAATAATCTCTCCCCCTGAGCTATGAGGTTATCCCTTAATACCGATATTTGCTTGTTACAATAGCCTCGGCACAGGTGTGCATAGCCACTTGCCAGCAAGCGTAGTGAGATACAGTTACACGTGGGGTATGGGGGATAGGTTTTGTTGTTTGGGACCTAAGGGTGGCTCCCCCCTAACCTAACACTTGCGTCAATGTCTGTTGCAAACTTCCCTACCCTTACAAGAGAAGGTCTAGTGAATGTACCCGGGTGTATGAATAGACATGTTGATTTCAAAGCCTCCCCTACAAGTCCTTCACTTTCGCCTCTTTAAACATGACCCAATTCTATTCTTTAAATATTCAGTATTGGTCAGGTGAAACAGTACCAAGTAATAAGCATGGTGTTCTGATTCTTAAAAATCGATTTTAAAATTACAACGTTGATACAAAAACAAATTTCTTTGAACGGGAGTTATAATTTTTTTATTTGTAAAATATTGGCAAATTCAGAAGTATGATAAAAAAAGTCCAAAGAACAAAAATTCACAATACTTTTTCAAAGGAAGTTCAATGACGAATTTGGTCTATAGTCCTGTTTTCTTGAATAATCCAGAACTACTTCTATTTTGCTTTATTGAAAAATCGCCTCTTGTCACAACTGTAGTATTAGGATGTTAAAGACCTAAATTTCAAAACGGGGAATCCAATTTAGCTTTAATAACTGAAGAACAGAAATAGCAGTAATTTCTGAATTACACTTCTGTTTCAATTACTTATATATTCTCAAATAATAAACATATGTACTGTAATCATTTAAAATATCGTTTTGTGTTTTTATCGGTACTTAAAGGAAAACGTTTTAAAATCTGTGTACAGAATAAACATCTGTTTAAATATAATTGTTAGAGTTTCTTAGGGACTGAAATGTGAAGTTGATGGACACATTTCTTCAGATTAAAAGAGATGTACACGAGAGGCTGTGCTGTAGTGATTGTTTCTTTATTTTAAAAAATATTAAAAATCGTATTTATTGTTTCTTAATTTGTGGTTATTTTCATAAAAGATCGTTAAATAAAATGTGTAAATGAATGAGGAAACGATTTTTTTTAACTACCGTTAAATCTAGAATATAAAAGGGGGCATCATAGCCTTGTAGCCCCTAGGGCCATGTCGGAAACAAAAACAAAAACTAATAATCTAAGAATGGAATCCAGAGCTACTAGTAGAGCTGTCAAAGTACTAAGACTATATACAGAGTTGTTCAGGAGAACCACAAGTCACAACGTAATACAATAAACTGTAATTACAAAGTTGAACAGAGAAGCTACAACAGAGTCTGTACGCCAACACAGAGTGAGCAAACCTTTTGCCCCTTTTCTCAAACTTTTAGCCCGTGACCTTGTGAACTCACTTTGTGAAATTTAATTTTAAAATTTTCAGTCTTATTCAACATAGATGAATTTTTATTTAAAATTTTTAATTCGGTATTTATAAACAGAAGTCATAATGGTCTTGTTTCTACACTGATTTCTATTTGTTCTAGGTTTATCACTTGATAGCGACAGTTGATTCGTACTCTGGAAACGTCATGTATTAATTTTTGTAAAGACAAATAATGAAAAATGTCCGAATAAATTATATTAGTAATATTTTTAGTGGACAACAAATAAACCCTGAAAACTGTTTAGAGTAAACTAAAAACATGGGACTGCAAACGCGATTAAAATTTGTAATATGATTAGAAAACCACTTACTATTTAATATATTTTTATTAATTAATTATTCTTGTTTTCTCATTGTAAAATTAAAAAATTATTTGAACTGAGAAAACAAATCATCTCATTTTACTTACCTACATAGGTAAGATAAATTTAGTAATTGAAAACAAAGTCTCCCTCTGTCATTTGACAAATAAATCGTCGTTCTATACATGTTTCATAAAACTTAATTGTCGACACACCCTTCATTTATCCTCGATGTTGTCTGTCGAAACATGACAGCGTTTACGATAAGAAGTTGAAATTTTGTTTATTAAATTGGATGCCCATATATAAACCAATAGAAATGCAGAAAAAACTAAGACAAATTTTAAAATGGATGTATTTTTAACATTTGTTTTTCATATTTTCGCGGGTATATAAGCTCTCAACAGGGTAATTGGATAAAAATATATACGTTCAAATTTTGCTAAAAATAGTATCAATCCAAACACTAGGAATAAAAAATAACGTAGTTATGGCAAAATTTAAATTTATAAACTTGACTCTTAAGACATTTTGATATTTGAAATGATACAAGGCCTTTTCACAGTTTCATTTCAAATTTTTGGCGGGGATTATTCCAAATTACGCCTTTACATTTTATCATAGAGATGGAGGTTATCATTACTTAATACAGAATTAATATATTAAAATGTTTAATTGAACATTTGTGTTTTACGAGGAACACTATTTTTTAAATTATTAAGAAGCTTGTAGCAGTAACTTAATATCCATTAGTTTTTCTGAATTTCAAAAGGTTTTTATGTAAATTTTATAATTTTATTTACATCATTTTTGTCGTTGCTATCATTTTACGAACATATCAATAAACGTCAACAAATAAAATAAGAAACAGTCGAAAATAACTTTTCGTCATTACAATAACATTGTTAATTAGTATACTGTCTTGTCCTACACTTCGCACTTTGGTTAAGTATAAATTGATCGTAGTCGTGGGTAATAACTTTCTGCCCCTGCTCAAAACTATCAAAATCCATTTTATAGTCACCACAATATTTTCTCTGTTCAACACAACACGACATCTTGTAGTAAGTAATTAGACTTATTCAAAGTGAGGTCAGGTTACACAGTGTCGTTAGAATAAAGACATTAAATGTACAACAATTGTTTACGAGGCTGTTGCAAAGGTCAACGCACGGCACGTAAATTGCACAAATAAATAAACAGCTGTAGTACAAATATATACTCTGTTCCTTGGAAGATGAGTTTGTGGTAACTAGGCAATATTTCCAGAGAAGAACAGAAATTATATGTACTGTATCTTCTTCTCATTAAAAAATTAGTCTGTAGTTTATATTCAGCGATATGTATCCAATAACCATGGTTAACCTTAACCTGCATACTAATCTATATAATACATTATTTATATAAGTTTAAGAATATTTGCCAACGTTTATGTATATAAAAAATAATATAAGACGTTTCGTGAGTTTGGATCTACTTTCGTTATCAAGTGAAAAACTCTAGAATATGATAAACAAAAAAACCTAGTATCCTTGGACTATGCTATATACTAAAACTGAAACTAAAAACCTACGAAAGGAACCTAGGGATAAAACTAGCCTGAGAGGTGGAACAATTGAAATTGAAATTGACATTTATTGAAAAATATATATATACAAACTACAACTACAAATAAATAAAAAACTGCCCCGAGGTTATAAACCTGTTAGGGGCTTTATTACGTGTAAAACTTATAAATGAATGTATACTAAATCTAGATTAAACATGAAATACACATAAAAAAGAAAAATAACATTATAAAATTAATCATTGTCTAGAAAATGACAAAACCGCAGCCGACCGAACCCAGCAAAATAAACAATAAACTTACATAAGGTTACAAATTATAACAAAAGAATAAGTAGCTTCCTATTAGAACTACTCCAGGATATTTAACTTTTTTCAACATTTACGAACACACACATAATCAAATTAACACTTTAAAATACAGTTCAATATTTTCTATTTGCGTTAAATGTTTTCTTAATAACCGGGTAAATTTATTATTTAACATAACCAAAACTAGATAGAAATATAATCAGGAAAACCCACAAATTAACATAACGGTGACACTTTTATAATATAATTTGGCTCCATGTCGACAATAAATAAAACTGCTTTTTCATTTGAATCGTAATAATTGTGAAGTGATTTTTTTCTTTCTTTTTTTTTTCTAGATAAGTCAGGGGATCATAAATTTAATTGTTTTTAAATAACATCGTTTTATCGTAGATAGTCAATTAAACTTTTTTTTCTTTTTTTTTATTGCTTAAGCCTAATTCAGAATGTGGAAAGTTTAATTATTTTAAAATAATTCAATTTGTTTAACTTTTGTTGAAATTTACCCGTTAATAATAAGTTTCTATATAGAAAGACAATGTTAATTTTGCAGTCATTTTCCTTAGGCTACAAACAGAGGATTACAATGTCGACAACGAAGATGTATACAAGGTAAAAGTTTTTCGTACGAAATCTTTTTTACATTTCTTAGTTAATAAATCGGTACATAAACGGTAATAGAATTTTAGTGATTGTAATATATACTTTATAGTTCTATATAGAATTATAGGTACAACGGTTCCTAAATCTAAAAAAAAGTGCTCTCTAAGACTTTCACTGCCCCCTTCCCCTAATCATTCTGTGTGACTGAAAAATAATTAAACAATTTAAGAAATAAACATAATCAATGGGTATTCCAAAAGTTAAACAAAAAACATTTGACTCAACAGCTAGAGTTGTTCAAGCTAAAAGGAATAACAAAACAAAGATTATGTGAATATGCCATTGTACGTGAATTGGCGTTGATTTCCATTGAATCTCAAGTAACCTCTATAAAAACAACCACTGTAAATAAGAAAAGTGTTATTAGTATTAAACCATTGACGTTTGTATTGTCCTCCATTTAAAACATTTTGAATTTTATTTGTTTTTAAAAATAGTTAAAATATTCAAAACTCACACTTTTTTTTCTAGTTTATTCTTAGCCATTATAAAATTGCAATATACAGTATGATCAAAATTATATAAAACTCTGATGTCAGTGTTTCTGAAATATCTGACAAAATCTATTAAAAACCCACTTTATAATTTTCAAATTTGAGCAACTCAACCTGTGGGAGAAGAAATTGCATCCGGTAGAACAGAAAACCACAAAAATTAGGTAATAATTTTCTAATGAATTTGTCCACGCTAGTTCATAAACCTTTGATATTATCATATTTGATTAAAATTGAGAAGGAATGTGTCTGCTATACACATTCACATTTATTTAAAGTGTAACCCTATCTATTAGCATTTAATGGTGTAAGTCATGATATTTTGTTGCATGTTTTATGGACATCTGGAGTTAGAGATGTTGTATTTGACTCGTTTAGAAGTTATTTTAGTAATAGTAATAGATAGCAATGTGTCAGGATAAACGCCAAATCGAGTAATGAGGGTGAAGTGAGATGTAGAGTTCCAAAAGGATCTGTACTTGGAGCGGTTTAGTTCATATATTATATTAATATATGATGACAATTTATGACGAAAATTTTAAACGTTCGCTTTGACTTTACCTGATGACACTTCTCTGTGTTTTGTAAGTAATACTTGGAAAGATTTAATAAGCTGTGTACTTAGGTAATGGTTAGTAAAGCATAAAATGTTGGTTAAAAATGATTCAATTTCAGTTCGACAGGAGAAATAAATGTATGTACTATTGTATATCTTCCAACTGGTTGCAAAACTTCATGTGTTGTAAACAATATAATTCCGTAAAATATCCGAGTTATCGATATGGTATCAAACTAGAAATTCATAATTACATATATGAAGAATAAGTTCACAATATTCTTCGATTATTATCCTTTTAGAAAGATGTCTGTCCTAATATAATTTAAGACTAGTTTACCTGGCTTGATTTCATGATACTTTAGGATTGATTGTGTGTGGTCTTTTCTTTTGTGGTAAGGAAAATTAATCTACAATTAATTGTTGTACTTTTAAAAAAATTGTTGAACATATAATAAGGAAAACAAAGAATATATTCACTACCAATTTTTGTGGAAATTAAGTGTTTTTTCTAATAAACGTATATGTATATTTATAAAGTAATAAAACTGCTTTACGTTAAAAGTGGAAATGTGTCAAGTATTAATAGTTATAGATAGCAGCTTCGAAATACAACACGTTTTAAAATGACTAAACCAAATAATCTATTTTTCACTAAAATATTTGATTTTATAACACCTAAAACAATTATCTGCAGATATTAGGTCACATTTGCAGCAAAAGAAGTTTTCTAAAATAAACTAATGGAATGGTTGTTGAAACTGCTTGAAATGGATTTTCTTATTCTATTGACAACTAGAACGGTTCAGAACTTGTGTTCTACTTTAGTTCAAACGAAAAACTTCATGATTATGTGCATGTCTTCTCGAGTATTTTATAATTTTAAATTCATAACTACTACATCGGCAATTCTCAGCTCAACTCAGACTTCACCAATTTCTTGGTTATCTTTCTTTCCGGTTAAATATAATGACTTAAAATATATTTTTTGTTTAGTAAAAAAAGAAAGAAAACAAAATAAGAAGATTGTTTTTAATTATATTTTTTTATATATAGGGCGACCAACTCAAGATCTCTAAAACTATAAGAGATAGTCTACAATAAACCTTAAATAAGGAAATTTTTCTACGTTTTCATGAGATTTGAAGTATGATATCCAAATTATGAAATGTCTCTGCCATTTTAGAATATGGCAGCCAACATCACTTTTTTAATAGCAACACTACTTTTATTTATGTTTCGATTTTAAAAATTTGTTTATTCTCGGGTATTATTTTATAAGCTCATTATGAATCTTTGGCATATGAAAGAGTGAATTACTCGTTTTTTATTGGAGGGTTTTAGTTATTTGTTTATCTTCAGTTTGGGGTCAAAATATAATTTCCTGCTGAATACAAGCAAGACAAGCTATTTGTAACATTAGAAGTGTACTTTATTACAGCATTTTACTTCTAGGTCCTACCATAAATGCAGTTGTACCTTATCTATCCATTATACCTAATATGTATCCATCACATCAGAAATTAACTGTAGTTTGATAAGATCAATACTGTATTATGGTAGAACCTAGAATTAAAATAATTTAATTAAATACACTTCAGGTAAGATAATTTATATTTGTATATTATACGATGTACTATTATATTTGTATGTATTATGTTGTATATGGAGGAACAGAAAAATAAATAAATAATTGATTTCTAAATTAGTATTAATTAAATATTATTTAGTAATAATTCAATACCTTATTTGATTTTATTGTATTTCTGTATTTATGCATGACTTATTACGAGGGAAAGTTTGTGCAATGCTTCCACACCCGCTGGAACGAAAGACATTACGTTGCAAAATATAAAACCACTTACAAACAGAACTTCTTATTTTAAGACTTTAAAAGTCAATGATTGCTACTAAACCTGTTACCCTACGCGTTTCATTTGAAAATACTTCCGTTCAGCTCATTAAAAACACCATCACTTCTCGACTTTAAAATATAAAGATAATAATCAATTGTTATGTGAGAGCCTAGTTCGTCCCACATGGCGACTGAGTTTGTTGAAACATATGGCAAAAGGAAGAACTTAACACTGATACGCTAATTAAAAAACAAAAACAAAAAAACAATTTATAAACAAATAAAACTTATTCGTCTGAAATAAAAGTGGAAATTACAAAACATTTATACCGCTTCAGAACTGTTGGTAGTCACTAGGAGGGAAGCGAATAAATTAGGGATTTTTGAATGGAACATTTTAGGTACATTTTGGAATAAAATTATATCCAGTCAAAATAAACAATGAACACTTTTAATAAAAAATACACTATATTGTAAATTTGGAGAACTAGGCATCGTTCTCAAAATAAAAGTTAAAAGACTCGAAGAAATACAAAGAACACATCATATGAAAAGGAAAATTAATCAGGTTGTGCATTAAAGACAAACCAGGAAAGTACTCTTGAGACGCCCACATTTCCTCTACACGGAAAACATAGGAAAATATATATCCTATTCTAAAATATGGCTAAGAAGCTTTACTAACGTTCTATTGTTTGTTTGAAAGTTAAGGGCCTCCACGATGTTCAATGATAAAACTCTAAATAAATTTAACCGTTGATAGGATGCATACGTTTATTTAGAAATGGAAATACATTGACTATTTTTTATTAAATGTACAAAATAACAATACCAAACACTAAACCAGTGAACCTGACAACAAATATTCGTCAAGGTATTCGGACTGACTCGACGTTTAAAGTTTATTGTGGTGCCGACGGAATGATTAGGTTTTGATCAAAATAGCAAAAGATAGTGGTGGAAATATCGAGAGAGTTGACAGTTACTTTCGTGTTAATATCTGAAAATGTTTAATATTAAAATTTTGAAGTTGAATATTGGTAAACCAACGTATTATGAGTGTAACAAAGTTACGTTAAAATACTGAAGGGGATAAAGAAAATGTGAAATCAAAATTATTATTTATATAAGTTGTATATTTATTTTATCGATACGACGAGTTCATGTTTGACTTCTGAAGTTATTAAGGTCGTCTGTTGGCTCTTAGTAATTATAATAATATACAGACGTGGGACTTCCTAGGCAGTTCAAATCTACATAATTTTATCTAATTTATTATATTCAATGTTCAAAAATAAATTATCCAGCTTTGAGCATCAGATTGATATAGTCATTGAAGAAATTATTTTTCCTCAAGAAAGAGTCTAGAAAGCTCTTTAAGCGGTCAAACTTTATATTTTCTTTTCTTTTTTTAATCGATAAAATTTGTGATAAATTGGCTAAAAACTTCGATTTTCTACTTTTCCTTTACAAATGGAGAAAACAACTTCCAAGTGTCAGTTTCGTAACTATTAAACCTATTCAAAATAATATAAAACCCCAATATTTACATTATATTTTGTGAAAATATGATACAAATATAATAATTGCTAAAGTGAAAATCCCCCAAAAATGCAATTATCGAGACGAACGTTAACTTCAAAAACTGATGTTTGTATTAAATATGGTAAAAATTTGTCGAATATTAGGTAATAATAGATGCACTATTTCAGCAAGAAACCTTTTAAAACAGCTGATATATCAAATGGTTTCGAGTTGTTACTTAACATTGTAGTACATATCACACAAACAAACAAAGCTCCAGATTTTGTCACAATTTCAACAAAAAACCAAACTATTATTATTTTTTTAAAAAATTAATTACTTGTGACATATAATTTTAATATAATACTGGCCTATGCAGAGAAAACAAAAGAACAAGAATTTCACTCTTCCTATCTGTTAGGTGACTAGGCCTACAGACTTTGCAGTATCGGACTATGTAATCGTTGTTTATAGGATCTATATAGTTGACTTACCATGAAAATAAACTTAAACATTCTGATTATAATCTAAATAAAGTTATACTTCTTTTAACTTATTACTACATAAAGAAAATAGGAAATTCATAATATTACCCAACCGATAGCAAGAAGTTGTGTGCACATGTAACTGAAGATGACGGCTTGTTTATTGAAACGTTCAGTTAACGTTATTTGCATGAAAATATTTTAATTTTTGACATATATTAATTTTTTGTTTAATTTCATCTTATTTTGAATATGAATTATTCATTTTTACTTTACTTTATAGCTCAGCTCGTAGTGAGGTGAATGACAAGAGCACACTCAACACGTGGGCGACATTGTCACTGTAAGTTAATGAGACTATTATCTATACGTCCAAGATAAAGCCTAATGTTACAGTGTGTCATGGGTAATTTAGCGACCTTCCTGCCTTATCAACATCATGAATCAGACATTGTACCTCGTGCAAGTCGAAGTGAAAGTGAAGGATCTGATATCTAAACTAATACTCGTAAATATGTTGTTGGGACATTTAGAAGTTTGTTTCAAAACAGTTGAATGGCTGTGTCGGATGAATAGCCTAAATAAATAGTGAACAAACTGTCTCGTCGTTCTTATACGAAAAACAAAATAATTAATTGAAATGTTACCACTACTAAGTAAAACAATTTACATGATACGATAGTTTAGGTGATTAATTATTATCAAATTTTATTAGAGTCTGATAGATTTTGTAGAATCGATTTTAAATAATTTTCTCTTTAAGGATCTGTATGTTTTTAAGGTACTTTCTATTGCCCTTAGAGCCTATGCTTCTGAATATTTTACCAAACTTGTTACTGATAATTTTAAAGAAATAGAATTTATATGTTTTTCATAAAAGCAATTATTGCTAGTTTTTTTTAGTACGATATAAGAATAATTAGAAATAAAACAACGTAACACTGACTGAAATAGTATCGTTCTCACGATTTATAAAAATCAGTGCTGATATAAAGTGAAACTTTAGACAGACAGACGTCGTAAACACACTTTTTTTTTAAAATTCAAACACTGATATATTACTTAAAATTTTAACCCCCCCTTTCTTAATGGTGTTTTTCCGTACGTAGAGTGAAAAGTTTAAAATGCATCGAATTCTACTTCGTAAATTTGGAAAATAGAAAAGACTGTTTCAAATAATTTTCTTATAATTTAATCTATCAATATATTACGTAATTTATTTTTTCTTTTAATGTAGACCAATAGTATAACTAACTAACGAATCTAGAAATCTGGAAGAAGACGTGATCAAAAAGGCATCCATAGGTGCCTAGTAGTAGTTACAAGATCCTAGTACAAGACGAATGTTAACATTTTTAATTATTATTATTTCTTAGGTTTTTTAAATTCACAAAGTTAGTTATATCTTTTGTACTAGAATAACCATTAGAGTAACCAATTGAAGTAATTTGTTAACACTTGATATCAACAAAGAAGTTATGAAAGTTATAAATAAATCTACATTCTGTCAGATGTTTTTATATTACAGTTTTACCATCTGTAGCTGTAGTTGTTAAGTTGTGGTGTATATGTCTGTGAATCCCTAACATAGGAAATATTTAGTATAGTACCACAAAATCAATCAGTCGAGAAATGACTGAAAAATTCGTAGATCCTACCCATAAAACTTAATCGCTTAATAGTTTAGGGCTTATCGATTTTTAAAATGCAAATGTTTGTTAAATATAATCATAAACACCTTCAATTCTTTGTGTTAATCTTAGGGAAATGCACTAGAACATGATAAGGATAAAGTTCACTAAATCAAATTAAATATATTCCTTAATACTGTAGAACACTATTGTAACATTAATGTTATTAAAACTAAATGATTACATTCCTTGTGTGGCCACGTGGTGACGTCTGTCAGAAGAATTTATTGATTTCATAGTTGCGTGTTGTTGGAAAGGGTAAAGAATGTGATATGACTCTTACTAAGGAATGTGGGAAAACACTTGCTATACATGAAATTATGCTTGTGCTATTCTATTATACAAATTCTAATCCCCCCCCCCCAATGTTTGTAACACTAAACACAACTCTATTAATCCTACTCAAAGAAGTAAATTATTCCAATTTTATTTCAATATACTCACAGGGGCTGATTATATCCCGAGGTCTCCAACTGCATCTACAACTTGTAACATGTAGTCTTGGGTTAGATCCCTCTCTTTCATCTTTCCTATCAGATCTGGGTAAAACCTACTCCTGTTAACTTCTCACCCAGACGCTAGTACAAGTATTCCAGGGTTAGTGGTCTTTATTTTATATTCTTTGCTCCCTTATTTTTATAAGACGATGATACCGAGAAACCATACGATAAGGAATTTTTTGTTTGTTTTTCACCTTAAAACAAAACGAAAATTAGTTTCATTATTAACATTCTAGTAAGAGAATTTTTATTTTTGTATTTAAAAAATATATGGCTAAATTTTATAAATTTCCTCAAAGGCCAATTCCAGTAAAATAAATAAATAAATTATATTACAAGTAAAAACATTAAAAAATAGCATTTTGTTTCATGAAAATATAAACTTATAAAATATTTTATAAGATTAGAGCTGTAAGTTATTTTAATTATATTATAAGTATACCAACCTTATTGGTTTCGTTAACACAGAAGACCTGTAATTCACGCCCTTTTTAAATTGTTAACCTAAACATATAAATCCGTTTGCACTGTATCTTTAGCTTATTAGTGCTGCGGTTAAACTTATCCTCAGATTTTTAATTATTATATAAACTATATTTAAGGTATAACCAAGTAGCATTTTTTTTAAATAGGCCCATCGTTTGAGTTACCACTACACGAACGACAAACAAATTCCCAAAATCAACTTTATTTTACAAAACGAATGTACTATAATAACTCAACTTAATTACATTTTCTCTGTACTACCTTTAGACCATGTAATTTTGTAACCTTGGCCAATACCGGATATTTTTAATGTAAGAAATCTGGCACATTTGATCTCTGAGAGCACATATAAAACGCATTGTTTAGAATAATGAGTTACTGGTGAGTTTGAAGGTAAGTTTTTATTTTTATTATTGGCAAGTGATACAATAATAACCCAATAAATAATACAATAAATAAGTCACGTCATGTTTTTCTCTTTATTCGTTGGTGGACAAATTCGTCAATCAATTCAGTTTTTAATTCTAATACTTTTCTTAACCAATTTAAGTTGTGATATGCTCTTTTTTCTAAGGGCAAAAATACAGAGAAAATTATGATTTTCACTGTATTTCCTTTGTGATTGTAGTGAAAATTAGTCAAACAATTTAGTTTATTTATAAATATTTCTTAACTGATATATTACATTCCTTATGGTATTTTTTTCTTATTGTTATTGTTACAGTGATTCTTTCATCTATATTATTCTAACTAATTACAATATTTGATATACATATTTTTGAAAGTGGCAAATATATTAAATTACTCACATCCAGACGTTTTAATATTTTCGTAACGTAAATATTTAATGAACAAATCCTAAACAGTAAATAGCTTCATGCCCAGTTTAAGCAATGAAGACCAAATATTTAGGGACTCCATTAAATAATTTCTTTTTAAATTAACTTTACTCTAATTTTAATGACGAACACAAGTTTTAAAATGGTGTCCAAAGTATATAAAAATATCATAAATTACTTTCCTACACTTAAAATATTTAGACTTCATACGTCGTAACACATTAAAGTAAAATAATTTTGCTAATGTGTGTACAAAAGAGTATTTTGGTAAACTTTAGTTATTTTTAAATACTTTATAAACTAATAATAGAAAATCTAAACTTAATTTCACAATGCAATTCAATAATTAGGATATAAACTATTTTAAGATAAACGTCTCATACTCTTAATTATGTTTTGCAGTCAAAATCTATCTTAAGTAACTTTCACAGCTGCCGGCATAATAAACTGTATATATTTATTAATTGATAAACTAATTTCGCAACCAAAATCGATCAAAGTAACCAACATTGCCCGGAGGCACAACTGGCGCCAATGATGACGTATGTAGTATCTTGGAAACTGCCTGGATAAACTACTTCAGTTTTTCGAGAATACCTTCTTCTTGAGAATCTCCAAAATTTAAAGAGTTTTATTTTTTCTATTTTTATAATGAAGAGAGTTAATGTTTAAAAAAAAAGATTAACACGAAACCACGAAACTCAAAAATAAACTATTAATTAGATTTCAGCACAATTGGAACTAAATATAGGTTTTATTTTCAATGGTGAACTATTTAGTTAAATATAAATTAGTTAGCTGTTTCTATTAGTTTTCCCAAATGACTTGTTACTTGTAACTCTTATATCTATCTTATATATAAAAGATATAAGTCAGTGGTATATATATATATATATATATGTAAGTCAAAACCCACTGACTGATCACGATATCTCTGGATCCAAGAAGCCTATACCTATGAATTTATTAACATGATTTGGGGTAGGTCTGTAGAAGCGTACTAAGAAAGGGTTTTGAAAATGTTCCACTCCAAGAGTGTTTTTTACCCCTGAGCATATCTCTGGATTCAAGAAGCCTAGAGCTATGCATTTTTTAACATAGTTTGGGATAGCTCTGTAAACGAGTACTAAGAAAGGGTGTTGAAAATGTTCCACTCCAAGGGTGTTTTTACGCCTAAAAGTGTACTTTTACCCCTAAAACAAGTATCATAACTTGGTTATTTATGGGTCGATTTTGATAAAAATTTATGTGTTGCTGTATTTTGGCATATAATTTATTTAAATAGCACCACCTTTATTGTTGTGCTAAAAAATACATTTCTTTATAAAACTATTTCAACTAACCCCATGTGAAACTGTGGCCATCAGCTAGTAGGTCTCTAAAGCACAGGTCTAAATAAACTCCGTGCAAACATTATCTAAATTAACTCACTCGTCCCAAAAACCAAATAATTCCGACCAAAACTATTCCTCACCAAAATTGTCAATTCGGTCAAAAGGAAAAGGAACCATTTGACGCGGTTATTGCAAAAATAATAATTACAAATTAATATTGGTTCTCAGTGTAAATCCGAGTTTTTAATGACTGCTATTAAGGTCTATGTTTTCCCACATTATTCCTGAATTGTTACATATTTTAATTTACACATTGATATCGGTTATTAATTTTCATTAAAACGAACAAAATATAGTCGATTTTGAGGAAATGGACTTTATTTTAGGCCCATGGCCAGTTTTATGGTTTTTTTTTTAACGATAACTAACTAACCGGCTACTGCTGTAATACGTTTTGTTTGTATCCTTAGTCGGCACACATGACCAATATTTTATAAAAATAATAATTTAGTGTTTTCTTACGGCAGCTAAGTCGATATTTTGAGTTATCAGAAATTAAGAAAAACAGTTCCCGAAAGGAGACCAAAAATACCTTCATACAAAATTTGATAAATCGCTCCATAAGTTTGGGTCAGAGATACTGCAGACGTGTAGGTAAACATCATTTCAAAAACCGTTTTCATGGACTTAGAAGATTTTAAACGAATATATCCGTAAATAACTTTGGTTCTGACCTGTCATGTACACATATGTGAGAAAGTAAGATCGGATGTACAGTGCACAACTAAATCATTGAAAGAAACTATTTGGACGGTAAAACCAATACCTTCAATTTGTTTATGATTTCGTCTTGGGTAACTCTGAAACTAAACGCTGTTCAAATGCAGCATCGAACAATAATGTTTAATTGTGGTAATTAATTATGTGGAATAGCAACAAATTTTACCGAACCAGTAGAGTTACTACTGTAGGAGTTACACTACAGAAACTGTAGAATTACCAGTTTTGTAAGTTAGCTCAAAAATAATGAATTTTAACTATAAACTATTTATTGGAAATAATGAAACAATGATTTAATTCCACAACAGAGCTTTATTGAGAGACATATGTTTCGCCTTTAGGCATTTTCAAGCTACTAAATTGAAAACAAAAACAAGTTTAAATATCCAAAATTGGAAGAGAAAGGAAAGGGTAAAGTAGGAAGGGTGAGAAATGATAGTATTTACGGCAGGAAGGACAATGATTTGACCTGTGGAATGGGGGGGGGGGTATTTTATAAAACAAAGGTTACACAGTAGCCTTCAATAGGGGTGATGAGTTAAGATATATTTGCTCATTTAGGTTGGAAATATGGTTTTTTTAAAAATATTGCTTTCCAAACATTCCAAGTTGTTGAGTTTTCTACTTTTTTGTTCCACGTGGAGAAGTTCAACATTTGACTTACGATCAAAATTATGTCCTACATCTAATAAATGATTTGCAAATTTTGAATTAGATAGGCCTACTTCATACTTCCAACTGTGCACATGTCCTTTAATTCTATTCTTAACTGATCTACCAGCTGACCTATGTATTCACAATTGCAATCACTACAAGAAATCTTAAATATGCCACTATTTTCTAAGCTATCTCTTATCTTTATTGTTAACAACTAGTTTTCCTATATTTCTAGAGCAGGTTTATAAATATCTATTAGATAATAAATCTGTTGTGGAATTAAATAATTATTTCATTATTTCCATTAATAGCACCGACTGTTGTCAAAATACAGAAATAATGTTTTCCAAAGTGTTATAGTAAAACTCTGTAGGAGTTTACAACTTTTTTTATAAAAATTTCTCTATAAAAAATGACAGACAAGTTTCTATTTAGTCCCAACATACAGCAACAACCTGCATCAAACGGTTTCAAAAACAAGGTTAACGTACCTTAATTGAGCACGTGCAAAATTCTATTAAACATACTCAAGAATGAAGATGAAAACAAGGAAATAATGCGGAAATGCATGAATTCCGGAAGTGCAATGCGGGTAAGATGGTCAGCTGGACCGGAACACTGGCCAATGACCTGTGACCAATACTGGTAGACAATTATGCAAATCTAGAATAGTACTGCTTACTGCCACCTTCTGTTTTCTTAGGTTAAGTGTTTTACACAGGTGGAAGTCTGTTGACCTTAGAGTTTTAACCTTAAAATTACTTTAGTTACCTTCACAACCCGGAAATGTGGGTTTAAGACGCCAAGTGTTTTATCTATAGATTTACTTCCGGTATTTAATATGGGTAATTTGTATCAATTGTTCTTCCCTCATTTTGTTAGTAGTTTGGAGGAAGGATGGACAAATTAGCGGTTTTGATGTGGGTGTATTTTAGTGTTTTTGGGAAAATATTTTTAAATGTGCACAAGTGTTAAAATATCATTCACCTTGAACTTTTAAAAGAACAAACACATTCATCACAAAAAATTTGCATTTTAGATAATTATATTGTGTTAACGCACTTAAAATATTTATATATAAACCTCTAATATTTGAATTTTAAACTATTATGATACTCCTCATAGAAAATTTGACTCCGATATTTTAAAATGGCTAAAGAAGTTAAGTTTGATTAATAGCTACAGAGCAGATGTTAAAACAATCGGTTATACTTCTCACATATATATATATATATATGAGAGATTAAGTTTTATTTTGGGTCAAAATAATTGATGATGAGCTTTTTTAATAAATCATTTTTTTAAGATCATTATTTTTTTAAATTACAGGTGTCTTTACACAGTATATTTCAAATAGTTCTACTTAAAATAAATTGAATTAGGACAAGGTATGAGGTTTCGAGTCTTCGTGTAAAACAGCCAAATCAAAAATTAACGATATATAAAACAAAAAACAACAATAAAACAAAATGTTTGCAAAAAAGTTGATTTCGGACATTAACTTCCCAGATTAATGCAAATCTCTTTAAATAAAGTAGACAAATAAAGTAATGAAAGTTTTGTAATGGATGAAAAGGTAAATTTTGAGCTTTTCACGAATAATATTTAAACGTCACCTGAGTCACCAAAACAAGTATATTTTTTAAACTAAGTTTGTCATTCGTGAACCCATATTCAAAACGTGAGTCTCTTTTATTGTCCAAAATATTGAACCCATTTCAATGATATGTGGTCATCTGCGGCATCTCAAAGCGAAAGCGATTTAAAAAATCCAAACTTAAATTTAGCCTATTCTGCCATATACCAAAATACAACGTTTTGGTTTTCATTGAATCAACTCACACTATTTGGATTAAAACTCCTAATTAACTTATTAATTGCCACCTCCTCCAAAATCCTGTTCAGGAATTATCGGTGAAAAAGTGAGAATAAATATAGACGAAATTATAGAAGAACAAAATTGTTGCTCTAACAGATTTTGACAACATTTTATAAACCAAATCGTATGTAAAATAAAATAAACTTATGTAGAAAATTTTAAAACAATAATAATAAGGAACATTTAACGCTAGTAGAAGTAATTTCAGTATTTTACAAATTATAAATTTATTTAACATGATGTTTAATACACTGGTTATGGTTCTGCATCTGTCTATTTTTACTAAAATTAATCTAATTAGTCGATTTCTAGTTATGCTTCATTTAAGACAGAGTCCATAGTTCAATTTAACTTTCTGTTCTATAACTCCAAGTATCTGATATTTTGGAAAGGTGACAATTAATCTTGTTTGCTTAGGTCTAGTTGTGACAAATAATAAGAAAGGTATTGCAATGTTTATTTAGAATGATAACAAATGTAGAAGGTCGCAGCTCCGGACATCATGCTTCATCCTTGCTATCACGACCGCAGATAAAACCTCTATTTACTAAACGTGTAACTGCACTCAGCTCATCATTCTAATATGATGAGCCATAAATCTTGGATGTTTGCACTTTATCTGTGTTTTAAAAAGAACCAAGTAAGTTTCAGTGTTAGTTTAGGCTGGAAGTCTTCGTGCACTTACGATATGAATGTGTTCATCCATCCGTACTAAAATACAAAGCGAATATATTGACTACTAGATAATGTGAAATAGATATGGCAAATAGGCTGACCCTAACTATAGTAAGTAGTAATTAAAAGCATTTGCTGATCGCTTGAACAACTATGGAAATAGACTCGTTTCTAAAAATACTGTAATTTATTACGTAATATCCACACGTAGTTTCCGTGACCATGATATGTGCACCGATCAGGTGACCAAATTTAGATAAATCTGAGTATGAAATTCTCAAGTTAGTTTATAGTGTTTTTGTTAATTTATACAAATTTTCTACTCCAATAGGTACATTTTATACGATTTTACCAAAATGTAATTAAAGATATTTTTTTCTTCTATTTTTCATCATACCGGTCATTCTCTTTATCCGATTTTTACCAAATATATACAGCGTGTTAAATAAATCCCGGGACTACTTAATATTTTCTTAACCATTACAGATAGAGCTACAAAGCTTTGCACATTGTTAATGAACACCAAAACCTATTTTAGTATTCAGTGGACCGCTAACTTTCCAGGGGATCGGCTCACAAGTAGTAAGTAGGAAATCTTAAATGAGAGCATAGGTCGAGTTGTACATCGAACTAAAGGCATTTATGAGTAGAACATTATGCCGCATACTCTACTTCAAAGGTAAAATAGCGTGCGTTTAAAGTTCATATTAGCTACAACGTCAGGTATGTTGAAAACCGCTTAATAATGTTTAGTAGATAGAGGTTATGAAATAAAAATTTTGCAAATCAATATCTGTCTTGAAAACTATTTTTTAGACTGCTCACTGGCTCTTTACCTCCAATGGGGGACGTCCCTCAAGGAGTCAAAAGGAAATCTTAAATATAACATGGGTTGATATGTACATTAAATTAATGGTCTTTATTATTAGAGTACAATGCCGCAAATCCGAACCCAAACGGATAATCAAGCCGGAAATGGCAGCCGTTCAAAGATTGCTTAAATTTGCAATTATTAGGTAAATGTAATGAAGTCCATGGCAGTTTGATTAGTCATCTAATGGCAGATGATTATTGCATCTAAAACAAATATGTTTTCTGTTTGCGGGAATACTCACTATCAGTCACAAATAACTTTCTCTTTTAGGCCTTTCATGGTTAATCCATTTTTCTAGTTTGATTTAATAATATGAACTTTAAACCCACGCTATTTTAGCTAGGGTGAACCGTTCGGTGGTGGATTTGCGACCATGTGTTTTACACATAAAGGCCTTTAATTCAATGTACAACTCGACCTATTCTCTCATTTAATATTTCCTACTTACTCCTTGTGGATCGTCCCCCTGGAAAGGTAAGCGGTCCACTGAATAAGTACTAAAATAGGTTTTGGTGCCCATTAGCAATGTGCAAAGCTTTGTAGCTCTATCTGTAATGGTTAAAAAATATAAAACCGTCCCGGTACTTATTATAGATAAACATTAGTTCAGATAAGATCTCTTTTGAACTTGGCCATTACTAATATATTTAAAAATTTAATGTGTTATATAATTGTTTTTATCTAAATTTAAATTAACGGAAAATTTTATAAAAGTTGGCTAACGTTAGATAAAAAACAAACGATAAATATTCAACTTCCCAAAAACATGGAAAAGCAAAGTTTCATAAATATCTCTACGTAATGAAAACAAATTGACATTTTCTAACTTCATTTTGAATTTGAAGATTGTGAAAATGAAAATTAGGTGAATTTTTTAATGTTAATAGTTTGTTTATTAAATTTGTCTATAGTTTATGTATTTAGATGTTAAACAGCTAAATATATTTATATGTTATTATGGTTCCACTAAACTCATTGTATCATTCTAGCTATTTTTGATGTTACTACAGTATATTGAAATTAGGTTTAACGTATAGTACCGAATTAAATTACACTCCTACCTCCCAACAAAAGGTTTTTTTTCAACTTTTTATTTAAAATGTCAATTTTTAAATAAAACTATAGTACTTTCAAAGTTTGAAAAAACTAAGTTTTACAGTGAACAATTTTAAGGGAATATTGAAAATAGCTTTACCTTCGGTTAAGGTAACGACCGTGATTTTTAAAGGAAATGTCAGCTTTTTCTAAAAAAAATATCCTTTTTAATATTATAGTTTTTAAAATGGATTTTTCAATGCACAAGTCGACTATGGTAGTTATTGAATAGTGTGCAAAATTATAAAAAATATTCAAACCTCCAGGAGTGTAAGTCCCGAAAATTACGGAGCGTTCTGAAACAAAAAATACCAAATGTCTACGGCATCATTTAAATGTGCTCCACAACCTCCCTCAAAATCAAACACGAGCAGGTTCATACAATATTATAAATGCTATTAGTATCGTCTGAACAAATAAAATCTATTAATAGTTGTTTTTTTATTTGAATTTAAATTTGTTCCTATACAGATGTAATTTTTTGAGACATTACAGACAACCCGATGATAACGAAAACAGGGGATAGTTTCGCGTAGCAGAACAACCATCGAAAATTAAACTATACCACATGATAGTTAAAGAATGAGTGGATTTATTTCATCTAGTGAGTACTGTGATTTCATGCACTGAATGAAGTGAGGACGCGTCGCCATTTTGTGATCGTTTCCTCACCTCAACGCAATTGTATGACATAGAGAAGCTACGACGCTCGTTGTGATTTCAATGAAAGTTCTAATCTTAATATATAGATTTAGTATATGAAATATTGGTTCTGAGCTACTATCTTCAAGTTGTTTTAAGATGTTAAACAAATTTCAACACAATCTCGGGTTATAGTTGTACAAAAGTCAAGTCGAAAAAGAGAAATCGTATGCAATTGGAAAGACCATATCAACAGCAATCCAGGGATGATCTTTAAAGACCTTATAGGAAGTAGAGCGATGTCGGGAACGAAAGAAAGGCTTTACGGCTGAGGCCAAGCGCGTCTACGACGGCGCCGGTACATCTGCCGCGGCGGTGACGACAATATAAGTAGATAAAGTAATCGGTTCTATCTCAACGCGTTATCTATCCAACGCCATAATTGATTAACGTTCGCAGAAAATCGATGTATCGTGTAACCTATCATGTTTAAACCAATAGGCTATTGGAATATTGGTTTTGTATGTTCGATTTCCTTTCCGATAAAACGAATTACATTCGCAAACATTGTACACGTACAGTATCCTCAAGGTAGTAATGTGTCTGGAGTGGAAAGGAAAAGAAGGGCCTCCACACTCCGTTTTTGCGTTTGCTTTCAGCGGTACAACGCCAATAAAAAAATATAGACCTCAAATGCTTCTGTGAAACCCCTACCCTACTTTCGTTTCTTTTATCGGTGTAAATAAGAATAAAACGTTTACAAAATTAAACTTTTAAGAATTAGCTTGTACTAACCTTTATTAATTAAATGTAGCTAAGCAGTAATTTGTGTACCTAGTTTTCTTGGAATGGGTTGTACCCTCAAGTCAGGTTAGGGAAACACGTAGAAGGGAGGACACGCCCATTACACCAGACACACTCCTAGTCTGAGGCCACTGTATTCACGTTAACTGTAGATACCCTCGACACAGACACAACATTTTTTTTTTTTTTTTTTATAGACATCTGTGCATACAAAAAATTAAACAATAATAAAAAGTAATAAGCCTTTCCGCCATCTCTTGTAGAACTATTTTATAGCTTTCCTAGTTTAAATGTATTACGGAAAATATACTTCTATAATGATACACCGTATGATTAGCACATATTTTATTGCAGCTTGTATACATAACCTGCTTCCTCATCATAGATGGAGAACGAACAATTCAAGTTCTTATTACTTGAATCACGAATTATTTTTACCTGTTCAATGACAACTTTATCAAAATTACAATTTTTATTTATCAGTGACACATTACGTGCGTCACTTCATGAGTGTACAAATCACTGTCACTTCAAGTGATATATAACACTTTTAATATTCATGCTATCTCTTCACTTTCGATTCTATCGATGCATTAACAGCTATTTATAACAGTTAAACGGACGCACACAGCTTATTAAGTGTTGTGCACTTCAGATATGTTTTATCAAATCGTGGCTACAAAGAAAATATACGTAATAGAAATTTCCATAAACGTTAAATTTCATAATCATTGGTTTTCCTTTGTTTAATTTAGAACCCATTGTATCGGAAGTTGGTAGTAATTATATAACATTTTCTTAGATTGTTTTCCAGGTTCTCACATGTAAGTAGCCTACTAAGGATAGTAGTATTGTGATGGGTCAAAAAACGAAGTAAAATTTTTTGAGGATATATCAGTTTGTGGTCTCCTGAAATCAAAAAAGAGGAAATAATGTCTGTCTATATGTCTGTCGTCTACCTGTCTGGCTTTATCACCTCTCGTTTGTCTGTCTGGCTCTATTATCTCTCGATTGTCTGTCTGGCTTTATCATCTCTCGTTTGTCTGTCTGGCTTTATCATCTCTCATTTGTCTGTCTGGCTTTATCATCTCTCGTTTGTCTGTCTGGCTTTATCATCTCTCATCTGTCTGTTTGGCTCTATCATCTCTGGATTGTCTGTCTGGTTTTATCATCTCTCGTTTGTCTGTCTGGCTCTATCAACTCTCATCTGTCTGTCTGCCTTTATCATCTCTCGTTTTTCTGTCTGGCTCTATCATCTCTCGTTTGTCTGTCTGGCTTTATCATCTCTCGTTTGTCTGTCTGGCTTTATCATCTCTCGTTTGTCTGTCTGGCCCTATCAACTCTCATCTATCTGTCTGCCTTTATCATCTCTCGTTTTTCTGTCTGGCTCTATCATCTCTCGTTTGTCTGTCTGGCTTTATCATCTCTCGTTTGTCTGTCTGGCCCTATCATCTCTGGTTGGTCTGTCTGACTTTATCATCTCTCGTTTGTTGTTTATGAAGTGTTATAACACCAAAACACATGGACAGATTATAATCAAATTGGCCATGTGGGTAAATGTTGGCCGTATCTAGGGATGTTTTATATATTTTGTTAACACAAAATATGGGGTAACGGCTATAAGAATAAAACACAAAATTACGACTTTTTCAAAATCGGTTGTAACAAATTTTGCATAAGTACGGACTCTTAGCACACAAACAAAACGTATTAATCGCCATGCCTCGAATAATGTTGATTAGTGAGTTATTGATAAAAAAACAAAAAAGTCAGCCATGGGGCTAATATAAAAATTGGAATTTCTTAAAATCCGACCTACTGATTGCGTTCATATTTGAATAACGGTCGTATAAAATTTCAAGTACGAAGACACTACCTTTCAGGAATAATTGGTAATAAACTAAAAATAACAATGACAGCTGTCAATAAAAGCTAGATTTGAATTAAACAAGAAAGTAATCAATAATTTAACGTCTCAAGGGACTATGGGGAAATCGAAATACATAAAAATCGGATGAGAAACGAACCAATGAAACCGACGAAATTGACTCTATGGATGTGCAAGTTGTCTTCCTGCAATGTAGCTTTCACCATTCCGCCCCCCACATATTTGTAGAACATAGAAAGATAGGAAATGGTAAACATCCGTTTTGAGCTTTCCTTAGTCCAAAATAAAGCTGTTTCGAATTGGTGTTTGTCATCGGTGTAGTGATCTAGAGTCTACAAACAAATGGAACAATTTTAATAAAATCCGGAAGGTGGGAAGACCTTTTTCCACCTCTTTCTTTTACATATATAAGAAGTTTTCCAAAACTTTCTTTCTCCCTTTCTCTTTGTTGGCAAAGGCAGGAGTCGTAATGGAAGCAAAAAGTTTATTTACATTTTTTATTTGAAAAAAAAAAAAACAACTTTATTTGACCTTAACTTACTTTTTTCATAATGATTGCAGTGATTACCTGTTGTCTATTAGTTATGTTTATCTTTTGTTAAAATCATATATGTTGAAGCCCTTTGGAAAATACATTTCCTATGAATATATACTTAATTAAACTTCCAGCCACATAAAACCAAATCACAATTTATATGTGTAACTATTTATAAAGTTTGTTAAAATAAGTCCTTTTCTAAACATTTCCTAAAATGGCTATTAAATCTATTAGAAAATAAACACCCCTCAAATTGTCACTTCTGTAGAAGTGTAGATATAGAAAATGAAGTAACCATTGTTAGAGAAGGTAACCAAAATTTGTACACAATTTCTCACACACCATAAACGAAACACATTCTCGTGGATAAATTTGTCTTTGCTATTCCTCCCTAGATTTCGCCGTAACCTATTGATAAATAACCAATAAACACTGCACAATCGTTCTCACACACTTGTCCACAAAAAAAACATTCGCCGCTATTTACTACTAATTTTTGGTGACAGAAAAATGTACTAAATACAACTAATTGGGGCACAAGAAACGTCAAAAAGAGACATAGCAACAAAAATAGTCAACAATATTTTGACTTACATTACTTTTTCTATATTACCTTTTCCGTATGAAAGTAAACGGCGAAAATAAATCACACCATTTCAGAATTTCAATTAAATTTTAGTGAATTGTAAAAGTTCATGACTTAACCATTGTACTGAACAGCACGTAATGTACAATACTTTACGTAATTGAAAAATATCAAAATTAAATTAATTAAATTATTAGAGTTTATTACGGTATTTTCCAAATTATTAGTATAATTTTCTTTTATATGCTTTCAAATTGTTTTGCTTATAGTTCAGTACATAAGAAAGGTGACATAATAGACGAATTTACTGTATATGAAATCAAAATCTTCCTTTTGGATGAAGGACATGGATAAATGGATATTTCCGTTAAAATCATACCACAGGCTAATATTTATAAAAGTAAACCTTTATTTCTGTAGACCTATCAAGTAGGCTGTAAATTACCGTCATTTCAGTCAGCCTAGTGTTTCGAATTATCAATTCACTTATGATTCTATCGCTGCAATGCATTAACAACCATTACATCCCACTTGAGGATGGGTTCGAAC
Source organism: Aphrophora alni (assembly GCA_963513935.1). Taxonomy (NCBI): domain Eukaryota; kingdom Metazoa; phylum Arthropoda; class Insecta; order Hemiptera; family Aphrophoridae; genus Aphrophora; species Aphrophora alni. The sequence goes on along the minus strand of OY740769.1, from coordinate 65,380,572 downwards.
ACACAAGCCCTATTAAGTGCTGACCGCTTCAGAGCACTGTTTTGTCAAAACGCGGTTATAAAGAAAATACTCCTAATTTTGACTTGCAAATGCTTTTGTATACGACAATTAAGCGGTAGTGGTCTTCAATTGGCGGTCCATTGTGGGGCCATTCAATATTGGTTAATTGAAAATGGTAATTCCGGGCCCAGTATTAGGGTGGATTGTGTGCGCTGGGGATGGGGGCACTTAGAGGTGATAATGGGGGCATTGTAACACGATGGAGTGGTACTGACTGTCAATCATTTGTTTTGTCTTGGCGTGACTCTGGGAGGCTTTGTTTTATTTTCTACTGAAATTTAATTAACTTGGCCATTTTAACTTTCTCACTTGAAGAGTAGAGGTAGTATAGCTTTGTCAGTTTTGTAAAGTTCTCTGAGTCTATAAAGTTATTGTTATAAAAGTATTCCTATGAATGATTTTATGAATAAATGGTGCAAAATATTCCACACATTTTTTTCAAATACACAAGGATAAAAATATTATGAGAAGACAAATTTATTGCAGTTGATTACTAAACAATCGGACAAAATAACGATTTTCTCAAAATTTATCCAAAAGTCCACGGTTAACAAAAATAGGCAGAGAGAGAGAGAGAGAGAGAGAGAGAGAGAGAGAGAGAGAGAGAGAGAGAGAGAGAGTGAGTGAGAGAGAGAGAGAGAGAGAGAGAGAGAGAGAGAGAGAGAGAGAGAGAGAGAGAGAGAATGAGAGAGAGAGATCATACTAAATCCACTTTTTTGGAACCAAATAACCCCTAAACATATATTTCCATGAAAATGTCAACTACTATGTTGATTACCTATAACAAAGCATTGTTCATATGAACACCATCATGGTATTTACCCAACTCTATCGCAAGCAGATCCTATTATTGTAATGCTCAAAAGTTGGTTTCTTGGGCTTTGTAGGAAATGTTATATTGTATTGATAAATCAATGGGACAATGATGATCAAATTTTTATCAAATGTAGCCTGTAAGGACCCAAACAAAACATATTAGTTCGCCATTTCTTAATTCATGAATTTTATTGATAAAACAAACAAAAACTGCCATGGGCACTGTTATAACAATTGTAATTTCTCAAAACTGGTCCTACCGATTCCCCAAAGATTAATTGCCAAATACCAGTTAATAATATAGGGGAGTTGAATTAATATAGCAATAAAAACAATAATACTGTTCAGGTGAAAAACAAAAATGAACTTTGACTGCTGTCATTATAAACTATTTAGATATAGGCATGTACACATTTTTTTTTCAAAGATGCCATTTATGATTCATTTCTTTCCTTGACTGGCAACAGTGGAACTCAAATTTTTGGTGACTAATAGTTTTAGGGGCGAGTGACAAAGTTTGTGGAATGTTTTTACATTGTTTATTAGAATTTTTTGACACAAATGTTACCTACCCTAAAAAAAAAAAATTAAATAGGCCTTCATAAGAACTTTTGTAAGTACATTACTAAAACGTAAATGACAGCGGGGATGTAGCTCAGTGGTAGAGCGTTCGCTTTGCATGTGAAAGGCCCCGGGTTCGATCCCCGGCATCTCCAGCTAATTTTTTTAATAATTGAAATCAAATTGTTTTCACAAATGTATTGGTTTTAATAATTATTAATTATTACAACATAAGTTTTGTAAATTGAACGATATAATTTAGTTTGTTTGGATTTACTTTGTAAACAATTCATGTTAAACGTACAAATAAATATTTAATCTTGACGGTACTCGTTTCAAAATATCTATATTTTGACCAAGTTTGTTATATAGGGAACCCAAAATAACTAATATTCTTTTAAAAACTCGTTAAAAATGTTTTATTCTGTAAAATCGGCTGAATGTCTACTTCTGATTTCCGATTTTCATCATTTTTTTTAAAGATCGCGTAAAGTGTTGGAACCAAATTTGGTAAAAAAAAACTTATAAATTTTGATCGCAGTGTGAAAAATTTTGAAAATCATAAAATCTGGTCAAACTTAACCTAATTTCGTATTTACTCGATGAGTAACAAATTTATCCAATTTAGAAATTAAGCAATTTATAAATAATATTTGGTTTAAATCGGGGGGGGGAGCGGTATATAGAGGGAAAAGACAGTAGAAGCAGTTAAAAAGAACGTTTAATTTTTCTGGCAAACAAATTTAAAAACATTTGTATTAGATTATGTGGAAGGCAGACTAAAAACTGTGTCCACCAAAGAGAATAAATAAATAAGTTTGAATTTACATTTTAATGTAACAGCAGATATTTCTTGTTGAAACTCCATATTCAAGGATTAAATAAAGCAATCAAGCCAAAGTTTCAAAATTATTTTAATAATATAAATGAGTTACAATTGTTTCGCCTTGCGGCATCATCGGGCAACTAATGATAGTTGCCTGATGATGCCGCTAGGCAAAGCAATTGTTGCTCATTTATATAATTAAAATAATTTTGAAACTTTAGCTATATTGCTTTATTTAATCCTTGAAGTTTGAATGTGTTAATCAAATCGTATCTTAGGTACCACTAGCTTTCATAGCGACAGCTGCGATAATTATAATTTCAATATTGAGATTAGCTAATAACATAGTTAAATCATAACAGAAAGAATCGACCCAGAGACAGAGAAAATTACAGTTATACAAGAAGAACCGTAGAGAGGAAAAGTGAACCTAGAACGAAGACAATTGAGATAAAACAAGTCATCGTGGAACCAGTTCTGGCCCACATCCAGTTATGGCTGACGTTTGGGAACTGATTACAGGAATAAATTAACTTTAATCATCCTGTTTCGACTTCCGTACTCCGCTGTCAGGTTTATAAGCAAAAATTATATTCTTACTGTCGTTAAAATTTGCAACTTGTTTTAGTTTTAAATCAACTTTAAAAAAAGTCATTTGCAATTTAAAATACAGCTGCAATAAAAAAGAGTGTTTTATATTAGCCTATTAAAAGAACTTGAACAAAATCGGAGTAAAATTGAAACAACTTGAATCACCTTTCCTCCAGTTTTTGTCATTTCTTAGGAAAATTACTCTCTTATTTTTCTTCGACTTGGAATGTTAAGCAGAAAACTAACTATATCTGGTAAAATGTGTTGAATAAAAATAATTTAAACTGCCTCCTATTGAAATGTATTAAACGATTAGTATCATTTTAGAATTAAGTCATAGAATCTTAGGAAAATCTGTATCTCGTTTCTTTCACATCGATTCGATAGTTTTCAGAAAAAAAATATCACACCTACTGAAAGACGTCATACTTTTCTTATTCTATATTCTATACTGTATTCCGTTTCATGTTCAATTGACAATGTGTATTTAATAACACGACGTTTCAAGAGTATACATCAACTCTCATTATTAAGTGCTCTAAGACCATGTTAATGAGTGTTATAGTGTTGTGTGTAGTTCTCTCAACTTATGGTTTTCCTCATCAAGTTTGTATATAATCTTAGTGATTTTGACAACACTATCCTAGTTTTAGTATTAGTGCTATACGAAATACATAGCCCTAGGATAGTAGGCTGTTGGAGCTTTTCGTGTTGTCTTGTTGATGTTTCATTTAATGAGAGTGGATTTATACTCTTAAAACGTTTTGTGTTACTTTTTATATAAATTAATGTTCACAAATGTACAATTAAATGGTAAAATTTCCAAATTTTAAGATAAACGTGAATGTAAATGTATAGGGTGATCTTGTTTTTTCATTTTATCTAGTAAAGCTAAACTCCAACTTTATTTAGACTGCCAAATTAAACACGAAACCGGAGATGATTTTTACCCCCTCTTTTCAGAATTCATGGTAATTAATTATCTTATTTCAATCTTTCTGTTTCATTTATAATGTATGTACAGGGTTATCATAAAAGAATCGTGGGGTTTCAATAATTAATACGAAGACAGTAGAGAAATTTTGTAGTGTTGTATTGGTATCGCTGATAGCCTATAACCCAAAAGTTTGTTTAACTGCAGTTGTAACCTCAAAATTAGTTCTTACATTGTTGTGGTAGTGTGTTTTGTGTTGTTTTTTTTTGGAGTTTTCTGTGTGGAGTGTTTTATTATATTCTCTAATAAATAAAAAGCAAAATGTGTTTTGTTTCTGGCTGAATTCAAGTCTATAATTTCAGTGCAACATGCATTTCGACGCGAATACAGAAAAGATCCACAACATGAAAAAACATAAAACGTTGGTTCAAACAATTCGAAGAAACTGGAGCAGTTCAAAAGCAGAAATCATCTGGCAGGCCAAGTGTATTAGACGAAAAAGTTGAACTTATTAGACAATCTGCAATCAGAAGTCTATACTTCGACGAAGCCTAGAGTTAAGTAGGCCTATTCCAAATATATGGCGCACCCCCGCACTTTAGTGCAATTGTCACAGACACTTTGAATGAAAAATTTGTACATCGATGGATAGGCCGACAAGGACCTCCAAGGTGTCCCAGACCTGACACCTTGCGATTTCTTCATGTGGAGGTATATCAAAAACATTGTTTATCGAGAAAAAAATTCGTGACCTAAATCACTTAAGGAACAGGATTAATGAACCAATGACAACCGTTAACTAACGTTTGGGCAGAACTTGATTATCGATTGGACATTTGCTGAGCGACTTAATGGCGCACTAAATTTATTAGTTATGTTTTAACTGTTTCAGACGACGATTTAAATAAATAAACAACATCTGCTGTAAGTAATTCTGTTTTCATTGAAATCATGTTAAATCCCACCATTCTTTGTGATAACCCTGCATTATAACGCAAAGTTATAGCAATCGTAACTGCCAGGATGAGTTCAACAACTCAATAACTCCTAATAGTCCTAAACTGGCTTTGGCAATCTCAAGACACAACAGTGGAACTATGATTAAGTGTTGGTCTTATACGCCAGTGTGGAAACATAGAAATTACTGCATTAAATATCATCATAAAAGGATTCAAGAACAAAAAAGTATGAAGTTGGAAAATAGGATTAAAACGTAAGATATGAGAGTGATATTAAATATCATTGGGCTTGAGATATAAAGAGCTCAGGTTGACATGTTGGATATTAAAGTCGTCAAGATATCATCATTCGTGATCTGAAAGTTTTTTTCTTATTGTTAAAAGCGAAACCCCTCACGGTCATCATCGCCTTATAAGAAAAATTAAGAAAAGGTCATAAAATAAAGGCCTCAAGCCCTTGAATTTTCCAATAGCGTCAGTTTTGGAAGAGCACAAGAGAGACCTGGACATGTAGATCCAGTTAGGTACCCTCGGGATTACCAACCCTTCCTCGCTATAAGTGAGTTCCTTAGGGCTGATCTGATAAGGTATAGAACAGATTATTAATATGATTTAATCCGACATTTGCGTATATAAATACTAATACACGACGTTTCAAGGGTATAAATCAACTCTTGTTATCAAGTGTAAAACTAGAATATAAAAGAGAAAAACACTAACTTATTCTAGTACCCTAGGGCCATGTTGAAAACTAAAACTAAATTTATATTCTAAATAATAATTCAAGCGTAAAACTAGGCGTGGGCAATCAAAGCTAAGACTAAATACAAACGTCATCAGATAAAACCACCACACACAAAGGACGGCAAGCAACTGGTTGTTAAAGGGATGGCGTCAAAAGAAAGTTGTCCTAAACAACTAGTTTGTTTTTTGTTATCGGTGTAAATTGGGTAATTTGGGATTACTGCTATAAGATGAAAAACACCAAAATCTCCTCAAAATTGGCTTCAACGATTTTGATCAAATTTTCGGTGATACAAACACTTTTAGGGCAATATTAGTCGCCACCTCTCCAAAAGTGCTAAACAGTGAGTTATAGATAAAATAATAGGGCCATGGAACTGTTTTAAAATACGTGTTTTCTCAAAATCGGCTTTACTGGTTTCGTTTTTGATGAAATATGAAGATTAATAACCTAAACTAGTAGGCTATGCAATGACCGTTAAAGAATAGTTTTAAAAAACGAAAACTAATTTGACAGCCGTTGATTCATCTTATATTTAGTTAAGACACAATTAAAGCAAGTTAAGACCTTATTAAAAATAATCTACAAAATGTAACCTGTTTTCGTGGTTGATTTTACTTTTTTAGTGACAATTACCAAACTGACATTTTTGACGAGGAACATTTTTGGTGTCTGATTAGTATGGCGGTTGTGAATGACTGTCAGAGAAAGTTTGTGCACAGTTTACATTAAGAAAATTTAAGTGTCATTTCACGTCACAGCGTCTGCGTCTACACACAAGTTGTATTAAACCATAACAATTGTTTTACAGTTACATTTCTATTATACGAGACTGTACTCAACTTGTATTCATATTCTCGATTCGTTGTGTTTTATATAGTTTAAAAACTAACAAATGGTAGCACTTTATATTTTAAGTAATACAACTAATATTACAGGTCAAAATTACAATTATAATTAGCAAGAGCCTCAAGACTTGCAAGTTTGAGATAACAACTTGATTTGATTTATAGACACTGGTCCATCGAAGATGCATGACCAATAATTACACAGACGAGAAACCTGTTGGTCTCGTCCAAAAATAAACAAACATGCCCATGACTCAGCGCAGACCATGTGATTCATTCGCCCATAACTGACCCATTTCACGACGCAGCCGTTGACCGCATCACAAAAGCCGGAGGAAAAAAAGAGGACAATGTACTATTTTCTTGAGGGATCTGTAATCCGCGGATTAGTTACGGCAAGGATGTATTGCGAGGTTTGATTGACAATTGTGTTTGGCTTCTGTATTATGTTTAGGTTGGTTTCTACCACGTAGAAGATAAACTGTGCACAAGTATTGTGCTAACTTACTTAAACACACGACTTAAAAACTAAATGTTAACGAAAAATAACATTCTTCCCCATCTCCCAATAAATGACTCAACATAAAATATAAGTGAAAAAGAAATGTAACTTTCTTTAATGTCGAGTTTAAGATGGCCATCTTATCAACTTATGAGATTTTTATAAAGATTTTGAAAGGCATACAAAATACTATCTGATATTGCACAGGCAAAAATGTTTGTGAAACAAGCATGTTTACAAATTTTCAAGTAGAATAAACAAATTCTTAATATTAACTCATTACATCTTGGAACCCCCCCCCCTTTCAAAATTTCATATTTCTATTTTCAGGAGTTTTGAGCTTCATGTTGTTAAGGAAGTTTATTTTCATACATAGCCTATAAGTTTTAATAGGGTCGAAGTTTGTTTTGTTTTTGTGATAATCTCTTCCTTTGCTTTAATTGTATTTGACTGACATTCAATTTTAAATGACGGCCATTATAATTTTGCGAATTATTCATGAACCGTAATGTTTTTTTAATCGCGATTTCGCGCATTGGTTGGGATCCTTAATTTAGACATTTTACCAAAGTTTGAACGAAAACGGTAGAGTTGATTTTGAAAAATTATGTCTTTTATAACCGTTTGATGGATTGTAACTGTGTTACCCCATCATGACTCTGACGGACATAAATACAAACGAGAAGTTTAAAAAAAAAAGTTTAACCAATAAAATGATTACATTTGTGAAGAAGTTTTTTAAAAGGATGAAGTTAATGGAGGGAGGATTCACCGAAAACAAATACATACAAGTAATATTAGATGCAATATATAGGAATCCTGTTTAGGGATTACTTCAAAGAGAAATCAGAAAAGTAGAAGAAATATAAACACAACATAAATCCCGCTTAAATAACAAATAAGAATATAGAATTACATGTATTTTAAAAATTAAATAAAACTTATCAAAAATAAAATTATAACTACACAAAAATATAGGAAAAAACAAACTAGATTACGAGTTAAACAAAATATAAATAAAAAAACTAATAATTAACATAAACTTATAATATAAATTCTTCACCTTATTAGAAATACAATATTATACCGTCATTCAAATCAAACCAAGATAGTTTCCAGTTGTAAACACAACCTTCTACACACTCATTCTTTCATACTCCTACATTTTTAAACTCGCATGCACTCAAACTCACACTAACAGTTCACAAGAGCGGCGAATATTAAAATGAAACAACATACGTTCTCACAAAATCGGAATATGACCCACCCCCGCCTAAAAAAATGCCCTCAGATCATTATATGGAGTTACATATTTATATTTTCAACCGAAAAGACTAATCTCCAATTTTAATAACTAATCTAGGTACATTACATTTTAAATTGCTTTAGGTGCAATCTTGGAATTCTGAAAGAGTAAAACTATAGATGTAAAGTGAACCTTGAATAAAGGACTGTAACTTTTAAAATTTCTAAGTGAGTATGGTTTAGTAGGGTTGAGTGAATTACTGGAACTCCTAATGTAGAGAGGGGGGGAGAAATACCAATAGGAATGACTAAGAGGCAGAATTTAAGCTGAACGAATAATGGCCAGTAATGTGTTACTATGCTGACTTTAAATACACTAATTATATACTTTTGTACCACAATAATTGTTGACTTCCCAACAGGTCAAACCTAACCCTAACCTTGAACCAACTAACGCATAATAAACAGCTATCAAAACCTTAGAAGGACAGTAGTCCTTCAAGTTATAAATCTTACACGAACTATGGCGTAGTTCCTCTTTAAGTTTATAGGTATGTCCTTTCCTAGTAAGGCAAGAATCAATAACTACTCTTGGATACCGTACTTCATTTGATCCATCTGATCAATAATTAAATACGAACTATTATTTTTACCACTACAATACAAAGTGATATTGAACAGCGTTTTTACTTTTCCTTTTAGATTAAAAATCATGTTTCGTTTTTCACTCAAAACCATATTGAACCACCCCTGTAATAATTACAACTCCATCTGTATTGAGTTATAAAAACAGTCTAAGGATGAATAGAGGGATGTTATCTGAAAAAGCAGTAACTTTACCTCACGTAAGTCATTAACATAAATTAAACATAAAATCGGACCCAGCACAGATCTTTGGGGAACACCAAACTAATACACCTTCATCATTGAAATAAGCAACAAAACGCACACATTACCTTGAAGAAAAATATCTACTAAACCAATTAATTGTATTGAACACATCTGATACCAACTCTACACTATTTTTCTACAAAAAGACCATGATCAACGGAATATTAAATTTTTTTGTAATATTGATATACAAAGCCTAACGTTCTTATTATCATATTTTAACCTAACCATGTACTACTACCAGAAACGTCAACTATACAACCTCAATAGACTTATCATTCCTAAAACCAAACTGACTGTTACTAAAAAAACGTGTTTTATATATAATTTTGTAAAAACAGGTGGTCAGGATGTCTCAAAGACTGAAAGGTTTCATAGAATTATCAGATTTTGGTCAGTAACAGTCAGAAAATAACTTTAAAATCATATCCATAATCAATTATATTATACATTCATTTACTATGAAGCTAAAAAAATATGTCTAATTTGGTTCACTGAGTTCTAATTTAACGTTGGTTTAAATTAATCGCCTAAATCAAAACCAAAAATAAAACCACAATCTACATTTTAATTATTAGCGGATTTATATGAAAATCTTAATATTCGTGTCTGGGTTCAAACTCGAATGTATTGTAACGTTGGTAATTTAAAAGTCATGAGCCGTAAAATCAATTGTTGTGGCTCTATTGGAGTCCATAAAATAATAAATAGTAACACGGAACTTCTAAGTGTTAACTTTAACAACGAGGAAAATATACTGGTCCAAAAATATGGGAATATTAAATTGAGAAATTCACTTGTTTGTAACATATTTTGCCTGCTATAAATATATAGTGTGAAGATATTTTCTCCCTCCTAAATATACACAGAATCACAAATAATTCAATAGAACTATTATTTTATATATTATTATTTTTGTATTAGTAATTTTCAACCGTATTTGTAATTTTGTTTTAGTTTCTGTCAGAATAGTGAGTAGGCCCACTAACTTGGCAATCCTGAAAGATTCTAGTTGGATTTCTACTTTTTTCGATATATTCTTGGGTTAGATTCCTTTCTTTCATCTTTTCTATCAGGTTTCTCTTGACCAACTCTTGTTCTTTTCCAACTCTGACGCTATTAGAGTATTCAAGGACTAGGTGCTTTATATTATGTCCTTTTTTTATAAGACGATGATGACCGATAGATGTTTAATCAAACTGTAAAGCCGAATTTGAGAGAATACATTTTTAATGATAGGGAGAGTTTTTGGTGGATATTTAGCTACACAAAAACAAAAACATGGATACGTGATATTTCACGGATATAATCTTTAGATTTTGTTTTGCCCTTAGAGGTATTACATCAAAATTTGATGGAAATCGCAAATGTCGTAATTCTTATAAAATTATTTATTATTATCATTTGTTTTATAGCAAACTTATATAGATAATAATAACCTTATCTATATAGTAGTTCTAAATGATTTGGGATCTCCTAGGAATTTCGAATACATAGTAACAATCTGTTTGCTGAATTTATTGTTGTGTGTATGAGTAGTTGAGAAAGTTTATGCAATGTTTGTGCACCGTCTGTTTTTACCAGACAAATGTGTAATATTGATTAATATTCTACCTCTCGAATCTATTGTCCAATAGAAAAACGTTTAGATGTAACGAGAAACGTAATATCTCCCCTGTGTAGAGGAACTGAGATGACACAACCAGTTTCTGCTGACTGTAGGTATAAACTGCTAACCTATAATTTAACTACTGCGGAATTGGCATAAAACAGCAAAGACGATACTGACTAATCAAACACTAAGTTGTGCAATATATGATGTAGTTACAGTTTAGGTGTATTTCCTACACTGATTAAAAATAGAATATGCTATGTATTCAAAACAAAAGAAAGCATTGCACTAACTTTCTCACATATCCACAAAATAAATACTTACAAACATTAGTATTTCTAGTCACCTTCACAAAAAATGTCTGCACTACTTAAACGTGTAAAATAAAACAAAACAAAATTACTCAGTCCCCCCCTCCCCCAAAAGATGAATATCTTATGGGAGTTAATTGTTATAAAAGGGTGACACATTTTCAACTTTATGTGAAATATTTTAACTAATTTTGAAAATTAGTTATACAGAGTGTTGCAAAATTGTGTTTCCTATCTTCAGGAGGTGGTTTTTCACATCAAAATTTAGAAAAAGTTCCTATAAGCATATGTTTGGAATTTCCTAGTTTCCCAGATATCCGCAATTATGTTTTGTAACAAAATATTTATCCCCAGCACGGTTTGACGTATTGAATTGAAACTAGGCATGGTACCTAATAAAGTAAAGACCTATTAATAAAGCAAAGACCTATTAATAAAGTAAAGACCTATTAATAAAACAAAGACCTATTAATAAAGCAAAGACCTATTAATAAAGCAAAGACCTATTAATAAAGCAAAGACCTATTAATAAAGCAAAGACCTATTAATAAAGCAAAGACCTATTTTGAAAAATAATAATAATAACCAACCTAACCATAAATACGTTTCAAAATGGCGACTGCTTAAATTTTTTAAATCTAAATAACTCAAAATTAGATATTTTTAAGATAAGTTTAAAAATTCAATTCAATTCGTCAAACCGTTCTGGAAATAAAAAATGTTTTGTGAAAAAACAACATGGCGGATATCTGAGAAACTATGCAATTCCAGACACATATGTTTGTAGGAACTTTTTCTCAGTTTGATGTGGGAAACCACCTCCTGTAGTGTGTAAACACAATTTTGGAACACTCTGTATAACCTAAGAATGTTTCTCTTGTTTTAGTATACATTCGAAGCGTAAATCGAGTTTTTATTGACACCTCCAAGTTCGTTTAACCAATTATTTCAGAATAGTTATTTACAATTAATTGTGATTTGTCACCAATAGAAAATTAACTTTCATATTTCACCCAAATATCGAACCGATATTATTAAGATGTTCGGGTTCTAAGAGGCTATATTTTAACAAATTTATTATATTGTATAGAACTGATTTTGAGATGATTGTAATTCTGAATTTCCATCTTATGACAACTACCCTACATTTTTGAGTTATCGAAAAAAATTAAAAAACCTCCGTGATATGACTAAAATGTCACCACTTACCAAAATAATGTTATAAAACCGATCCACTAGATTGGTAAAACGAGAAACTACAGACACATTCCAAAAACACAACATCAATTTTATACCCATCACATTACTTCTTCTATACTACGTATATGGAGAAAATAGAAATGAAATTAAGAGTGCACCTCCCATATTTGGGTTCCTTCATATGCAAAGGATCAAAATGTTTATGCTATTTAAAGTTTTCAGTTATGAAGTTTTCAGACTCTCTCTCTCTCTCTCTCACACACACACACACACACACACACACACACACACACACACACACACACACACACACACACACACACACTTTTTTGTTACAATAATTTAGTAATATTTGTTTAAAAATAAACCTTCCATTTTGTGCGAAGGTGTGTGAGAAAGTTTGTGCAATATTTGTATACCATTTATATTTCTCTTGACAATTACAAAATTTTCATATTATAAGGTAGAACACATTTCAAAATAAAATGATAAACCAATCACATATGGATCGAGCTATCTTTTGTTTGGGGAAGTGAGCCGAGTATTATGGGAAACGAGAAAACCGGCTTTAGTTCATGGCAAAATCTCGTCTCCGGAAATCCAAATTAGGCGAAAGAATCCACGAGGAAAAGTGAGTCACCTGACCCTAGGCACCAGACATCAGTGTTACCAAACCTACAACATATAATGATTGGGTTGTGATGTTGTGATACGCTTTCAGTGTTTCATTTTAGTTTTTATTTTGTTTTTATTTTAACGCAATTTCCTCTACTAAAACTACTTGTTTATGTATGCATGGAACCGGACAAAGGTCAAAACCATTACAAAAATAAATTAACAGCTTGTACTCGATATGAATACGTAATAGGATTTCAGTTCCATTATGAAACTTTTTTATTGCGTTTTACAATTTTAACGGTTCGTTGAATCGATCGCCAATATTTAATTACTGTCGGGACACGTTTTTAGTCTTTGAAACTTTATAACCTCTATTGTGTTCCAAATAACGAGAGATAAAGTTCTAGTGAACAATTCATTTGAGCGTTAGGGAATCTGAACTTATTCTGAAGTGAGATTATATATACCAGATATTTTTGTTTTCTCTTATGGTGGATACACTAAAACTGATATTTTTTTGAGCTTCTATTGCTTCAGAATAAGTTAGATCTATACTTTAAAACTAACTCCAATTAAAGCACTGAAATATTAATAATCAAACAAATTCATACGATCACTAATATGAACGAAAATTAGATTAAACAATGTTTAAATTGTCTTTATGTATTCTAACGTTGAAATTCTTTTAAATGGGTATCTGTAATTATTTTTATCAAACATGATTAGTTTATATCAGGCTAATGGTTTAAAAAAAGTATGAGTAAGTAAAAGTGAAACTGATATATCATACCTGGGAACAATTATTGTAGTTGTGTATTCCATAGTTTCCTTAATTGAAAATTATTCCAGTAATTTGAATACGTAGAAAATGGCGTTCATTTTGATAGTTTTTCATTGAAGAATCACAAATAAAGCACTTTTCCCGAATAACTTAGTAATGAAAGGTACATAATGGTTTAACAGTTCATTGAAACGATTATTTTTCCAACAATTAGGTTAACGTGATCAACATTTACAAAAATAGATCGAAATAAAACTTTACTGTCTACGTTCTGTTTATTATAAACTTCAGTAAAATTTAAAAATCGTTTATCAATATTGATATTATAACGTTACATTATAGTTTAATAAAACCCATAATTTTGTAAGGCGTTGATTTAGAATTTGATACATATATTTACACAGGTAATTGGAATCTCATAAACTGTTCACTTCGACTATTTAACATATTTTGTACATATCCAATATTCGGCATGTCTGTAGTTAAATAAATTCAATCCTAATTTGAATGATAACAGGATTTCTATATGCCAATGAACTTAATGTATTTTTATGTCTCTATTTTACTACCCATTTGTCCTATTTTGTCTTATTCCATTTTATTATTTCCTGCCTGTTCCGAGCTCTTGAAGTTCTCTCAGAATACTTAATGTATTATTTAAAACATTATTGACTTAACTGTGGATTTAGTAATTGAATAAAGGCTTTCTGAAAATTTAGCTTTGGTGACCTCGCACATTTTGTGGCCTATTTAAGGTTCTCCGACGTTAATTATTATATAGTGGTAAACTTTGGGAGGCAAATTTTATATAGATTTTCTCTTTTTAAATAAAAGAGTTGAAAATATTTTGGTAAAAGTTTATCGTAAAGATCATTTTTAAATGGCTAGAAAACGTGATAACGGGAACCCTTCTAAACTAAATTACTTCATACTCATTCAAAATTGTTTATAATTTGTTTTCATTGTTTTTCTATTTGATAAAACTAGATATTTATGAACTCCGAGGATCTAAATGAAGTAAGTATTTGACACAAATATTGTCGTTAAACAAAACTTCAGTTATAATTTTACTTTGGTTACACGTACTTAATATGGAGAAAGTTATATGCTGAGACTTAAAATCCTTAATAAGAATTTCTCGGAAATATTACAAAGATTTGTTTTAATAATGAAGTGTAAACAGAGCTTTACAGCCCGGCCGATTAATCGAGTTTTATCTCTGGATATATTTGCCCATTATATAAGCTTTTTAAGTTTATTTTCTATAGCTCCAAATTTGGGCAAACATAATGAAAAAACCCGAATGGTTATAACGATTATGATCAAATTATGATAAATTATAGAATCCAAATAAAACTTATTGCTCCACAAAAACGATTTTGATCAAATTATGATAAATTATAGAATCCAAACAAAACTTATTGCTCCACAAAAACGATTTTGATCAAATTATGATAAATTATAGAATCCAAACAAAACTTATTGCTCCACAAAAACGATTTTGATCAAATTATGATAAATTATAGAATACAAACAAAACTTATTGCTCCATAAAAACGATTTTGATCAAATTATGATAAATTATAGAATCCAAACAAAACTTATTGCTCCACAAAAACGATTTTGATCAAATTATGATAAATTATAGAATCCAAACAAAACTTATTGCTCCATAAAAACGATTTTGATCAAATTATGATAAATTATAGAATCCAAACAAAACTTATTGCTCCACAAAAACGATTTTGATCAAATTATGATAAATTATAGAATCCAAACAAAACTTATTGCTCCACAAAAACGATTTTGATGAAATTATGATAAATTATAAAATCCAACCAAAACTTATTGCTCCACAAAAACGATTTTGATCAAATTATGATAAATTATAGAATCCAAACAAAACTTATTCCTCCACAAAAACGATTTTGATCAAATTATGATAAATTATAGAATCCAAACAAAACTTATTGCTCCACAAAAACGATTTTGATCAAATTATGATAAATTATAGAATACAAACAAAACTTATTGCTCCACAAAAACGATTTTGATCAAATTATGATAAATTATAGAATCCTAACAAAACTTATTGCTCCACAAAAATTCTGTTTTAGAACTTTTCGGTTAAAAAGTGTAAATAAATCATAGTCGTCGCCTTTTAAGTTCAAATATCTGAAAATCACTCAAGTGATTTTGATCAAATTTTGATAAATGAGGAGAAGATTTATAAACAAACCAATTTGTAAAATAAAAATTATGGTTCATGGGTAATTTAGAAAAACCTAAATCGATGGCCACCGTCTAAATTTTGAGCTTAATTTGTGTACTAGTTTTTTATATGATTGGCTATAAAATATTTTACTGTTTTTTATTTTTTTTATTTTATTTTAGAAAATACAAAATGTATTAGGTATTGAGTGAAGAGTTATTATTTCAAGCTCGTTTAAAATTACTTATACAAATAAGTTAAGACTTCACAATTAGTTTGTTATTTTCCTTCAGTAAATAAGCATTATGTTCATTTCATTGACAGCTGTATTAATGAGTACGATTAACCCAAGCAATGAGTGATCACCAGTAACAGTACATCACTGAAGCTATTATTATGAGTCATCATGAGAGAAACTAAGGGACCCAACCTGCTTATTATCAACCTTAGAACATATAATCAGGTTTACTATATATTCACCCGCAACTTGGTTTTATTTTTGATAATTTCACATCAACGTTGTAATAGATTTATGTTAAATCTTCAACTCTAACGACAGGTTTGGGAAAATTACCCTTCCCAAAATACTGGTAGGGCAGTCTGGCTACCATTAAGCAATCAGAAAACAATCTTTAAACTGGTATTTAATTTGATTAGGAAAATATTAATCGGTTATTATGAACAAATAAATAATATACACAGAACCTAAGTATGTCAACTATTTTGCTTTTGTTTTCTGGGGTTTTATTAGAGACAAGATAAAAGGAATATTTACGATCTTTGTCATAGTTTTTGCTTAAGGCGTAAAAATTCTTGGTCATCATCGCCTAAAAGAAGAAGAAGAAGAATGGAGTATAAAGACTCTTAGCCCTCTAATACTCCAGTAGCTTCAGGATCGGAAGAGAACAAGAGTTGGTCAAGAAGTGTTAGGTAGGATGAAAGAGAGTCCTAACTCAAGACTAAATGAAGAAAGGTGTATGCCCAGCTAGAATTAGTTGCAGGCCGAAGATTTATAAAATGCCAATGATTAAGATTTTATAGGTTATGCAAATGTAGAATTAAAATAATGTAAAATTTGATAAAGTAGAATTTGGTAATGAGAGACACGTGTACAATGTACAACTTTTTAAACTCTTTGTCATCAAAATCGGAGAATATTTACCTCGTCAAATGAAGTAATGACTAAGAACAACAGAAGTAACTGTTCTCCCTACATAAAGCCTTTATCTTATGAATTAGGCTATTTGGATACAAAATATATCATTGTTATATCAATAATAGTGTTATTCTGAATTTCAGATCTTGTTTTGAGTGCAATACATTTTCATTGTCACCAAGTAACATTGCCTATGAAATTACAGGACCACCAAATTGAATAACGTACTTTCTTCCGAAAGAACATAATAAACCCACAAGTTCCCGCTCAACCTCCACCCCAGCACATCTGATGCAGTAGGGGTTAGGAATTATGATTGCTTTAGTTAAGAATAGAGTCTAAGTTCTTTTTAAGAAGCCAGACTGACAACAATTATTGTGACAGACCTGGAAAAATGATGAAATTGCTTACCTTGCAAGCAAGGCAGACGTTGATCAAGGAAGATGCTGCAGGAATTCTTAAAGATAGCCAGACGGACTTGGCGAGTAAGAGCTTCCTGGGAGTGTAATTTTTGAAGTCCAGACGGACTTGGCGAGTAAGAGCTTCCTGGGAGTATAATTCTTGAAGTCCAGACGGACTTGGCGAGTAAGAGCTTCCTGGGAGTATAATTCTTGAAGTCCAGACGGACTTGGCGAGTAAGAGCTTACAATGAGAATAATTCTTGAAGGCCAGACGGACTTGGCGAGTAAGAGCTTACTGAGAGAATAATTCTTGAAGGCCAGAGGGACTTGGCGAGTAAGAGCTACCTAGGAGTATTGAGACTTCAGAAGAGCATCCATGAGTGGCAAGTAAGGTGTGCAAACTTCGTGTACAAACCTTGTAATTATTTCACAGACAAGTCATTATAAACTATAAACGTAAAATCAGATCTATGAGTCACAACAGTTAGAGTCATTCTGGATTAATAGTAGTAATAAGAATATTATAGTATTGTAATAAGATAGGAGATAGTAATTCTTAATAATAATTGTTAATAAAGATTAATTGTGTACTGAACCACTTATTTGGTTATATTAAAAATAAAGAACCCAGGCAGTTTAGAGGAGCGAATCCTAACAAATTCTCCCACCCAAAGGTTTATAGCATCAATGACGTCTGTCTTTCTTACAAGTTAAGCAATTTCATCATTTTTCCAGGTCTGTCACAATAATTGTTGTCATTCTGGCTTCTTAAAAAGAACTTAGACTATATTCCTAACTAAAACTATCCTAATTCCTAACATAGGGATGATTCACCCCGGGTTTTGATGTATTGCAATGTTTATGACAAATTCAGCAATACCAATGGAATCTGAGTTTCATAAAAATCGTTTAAAACAACAAACTTGAAATTTGTTATAGATATTTACGCTTTCTCTTCTATTGAAAACATTTTTAAATGTACGATTAGAACTATTTCAAAAATTTTAGTATTTCCCACAATGTTTTCCAAAATTACTTAATATCAGTAAAATTCGTTGAATCAGTATTTAAAGAATAATCCTAAAGGCGTACTTCAACTAAGTCCATATTTCTACGTTTTATAACTTTTTTTCAGTTAGTTAACAAAAACAAATCTAAATTTTATTCTCTTTATTGCAATCTTCATTTGCATTCCAAAATATACTATGCATTTTTATACTGTTTTCCAGATAACAACAAATTATATTATTTTGTGTGTTTTTTACTGCCTCTACTAGGCTAACATGTAACATGATTACGTCTTCAGCAAATTTCAGGATAGGCAAGGGAAGGTGCACGAACTCAACTCGTCGGTCTAGAACTTGTTGTGGTATAAGCAAATCTGTAGAAAACAAACCTCTAGAAGATGAGTAGAGACAGAGACCCTTAAGAGATGGTGAGAAGCCTCAAGGGGTCATTGTTCCACCCCAGTCAATAATTCTTGAGGTACGTATTAAGATTACGTATTAAGGTAACGTATTAAGGTATTAAGGTAAGGTATTAAGGTAAGGTATTAACGTAAGGTATTAAGGTACGTATTCACAGTCTCATTAAGATGACGTAAACTGAGCAAATTCCTGAGCTTTGTCATAGGACAGGGAACGTTAAAAAAGGATCTAAGCACAGTGTGATTTTACTGGTGTTTGATCCGTTTCTTACTCGAAGAAATTCAGATGTTCTAATGAAGCAAGTTCTCTAACTTGTAATGAAGCAAAATCTTCATTAATTAAATACTCAAATAAGAGTTGTAGAAACGATTTAGAAGAGTAAACAAGGTCCTAAGTAAACAGATCAAAGGTGATGGAAGGTTCTAGAACGTCCAAAGTCAACATTGGATAGCTGACCCCCCACCACAAAAACACAGTATAAAAGCAGCCTCGAACAGCTAAAAGAGTCAGTTGGGGTTGAACCACCCTGACTGCCATTCCGGAAGACCTCTCCCCTCTCCTCGACATCCTGTCACCGTAGAGGCGTGTTGAGCCCTCGGTAAATCCGTTCCTGTCGCAGAGGCGTGCTGAGCCCTCGACATCCTGTCACCGCAGAGGCGTGTTGAGACCTCGGTAAATCCGTACCTGTCGAAGAGGCGTGCTGAGCCCTCGACATCCTGTCACCGCAGAGGCGTGTTGAGCCCTCGGTATTTCCGTACCTGTCGCAGAGGCGTACTAAGCCCTCGACATCCTGTCACCGCAGAGGCGTGTTGAGCCCTCGGTATTTCCGTACCTGTCGCAGAGGCGTACTGAGCCCTCGACATCCTGTCACTGCAGAGGCGTGTTGAGCCCTCGGTATTTCCGTATCCGTCACAGAGGCGTGTTGAGCCCTTGACATAGGAGGGGGTGTTCCCCCTCCTCTACCTCATAAGTAGAAAATATTAAGAAACCTGAATGTTCCAGAGTCAGTGGATCCCAAGACACCACGTCGTAAGGATCAAGGCAAGGCAGTAAATCCCAAGATACCAAGTCAGCTCACATCAGTATCGAGTGAGAAGACACCCGCAGAACAGCTGTTGCAGTTGTAGATCCAACGATCTACGGATGGATTTTTAAACTAGTGAAGTCAAACAAGTGGTTACAGTCGATGGATACAAGTTAAGTGTCAAGTGTATACTGTCCGTTGTAGCTAAGAAAAGTTTTCAATAAATTATTCATAGCGATCTATCGTATTATTTTATTTTAAATAGCGAACCTTGGATAGATACCCTTGAAAAATCTAATTCAGTGAAAGAAACGTTACAAACTTACGAAGGATAAACCGTTAATGAGGTTGGATTAGAACATGAAAGTACAGAAAAGTCTTTTACGTTGAGGTGTCTCGAAGGTAAAATATGTTTCCTAAATAATAAATCTAAAATTATATTAAAAAATATCTTCATGGATATAGGCCTCTATAAATTTGCATCGTAACTTAGAGTTTTATTCTAAATCAGTATAACGTAAGAAAACAATTTAAAACTAAGTAAAGAAATAAAATCTTTTTTGTTGATGTTTTCACTAAATAAACGACACTATAATGCTACCTAATAAGAACGAAACGGCCTACAATTTTAACCATTAAAAAACAAACACAATGTTCATTTAAGTGAAAATACTAAGAGCAAAAACTGGATGATGCAACTAATGTTAAAAGCTAAACCCCTCAGGGATTGAACGGGTATGGCAATCCAAAGGAACCTTTCATCATCTAGTCTTGGGTTTGGTTTCTTTCCTTCTTTTTATATTTCTTATTACGTCTTTTGTTCCCTATCGACTCTGACGCTATATAGAATACTCAAGCATTGGTGTCTCAATTTTATTTTCATTTTTCAAAGCTATGTTAACCGCGTCGGCTTAACAAATATAAGTATTTACTAGATGATAATGTAAGTCTCTCGCAGAGTATTTATATTAAGTAGTATACCTAATCAACAATAATTACAATCTTTTTATAATCTCTGTCAATAATTATGAATATTGTGAACACTACAATTACACAAATATAACAGACGATTGCGTAGAACAAATACAATCTTTTGTTGTACATCAATGTATGAATGATTTACTGGGGTAATATCAGCGGCAGTTTGTGAAAAGAAACTGCTGTAGAATCTACATTCATAAAACAAATAACAGCAATTTTTCGGCGTGTATTAATCTTTTACGCAATGAGAAGGGATACGTTCTAAAACTTGACGATAGTAAAATAAACAATGAAAAACATGACACCTTCTCATTCACCGATTGTTATCAACAAATCAGTTCGGTAGTTAAAATTTTTTTAAAAAGAACCATAGAAGGCCGTATTTAAAAAATAAAAATTAAATAGGACTCAAGCTTGTTTTGCTTTTGTTTTAAACGCGTTCTCAGCATAAATCTTATTTTATCCAGTATAAAATCTAGTGGTCAAGGTGTTTATTATTTATTTATTTTATATTTTGTTTACTTTTTAACCGTAATATTTTTATACCCGCTATTCTGCACACAGGTCTGGGTCGTTAATATTATATATCACTAAAATTTGAAAAGAATAAATAGATCTGATTTTGAGAAAACAGTAATTTTCTATTTTTTAAGGCAGCTACCACCAAAAAATGCGGATGGACTTCTCTAAATATGACCAAAATTAGCCCATATATAAACGATCCACTGATCTGGGCTGTAGAGCAGTGTACAGACACAGACAACAGACAGACATCATTCCCAAAACCATTTTTGACGTTGATTTTTAATCCATGACATAATTTTCTCTACATAAATATGTGAGAAAGTAAAGTTTTTATTTCACTAAAATCATCTGTCGTCAGTTAGAAAATATTTGGCCATGACCTAGTTTAAGGATTTCCGTTTAAACTAACACTTAACTATGTTTTGGCTAAACTATCTATCGTACACAATAAGCAAATTTCGTTTAACGGAAGATGTTAAAACTAGGCCTAAGAATATAACAGTTTAGACTGATAAACTTATTTCTTTTTAAAGGCAAACAGTAAGACGAAACAATGAATCCAATTTCTTTACTAAGTAGAAAAAAGTTGCATTGATTGAATCTAAATCTTCTTACTGTTTTTGTTCACTTAAAAATATACAAATTTCTTTCTAGACTGGTGGACACACAGAATTGGTGCAAGTCTCGAATGTATAAAACTACGCTGTAAAGTAATTTTATTGGCTAAAAATACAGTAACAACTAAAGTAAAAGTTATTACATGTTTATTAGCAATGGTAAAAAACCGTTAAATATTTGTAAAATTAAGAATTCAGGCAGCTAGAAGTAAACTTACAGTTAATAAAATAAACAAGTGGGCGGACAAGATAAGACTTATAATTTTAGTTTCGAATGTGGACTTATTCACTACAGCAACTGACAGAGAAAGTTGTTTTTCCTTGTCGACTTCCAGGAATTACAGACCTATATTAAGTTGATCAGTGTTCTCGTGTAGGAGAATTAAATTCACTCTAAAGAATCTATTAGCGAACAGTTATATAATTTAGAATTTACGCACCAACAAAAAATAGGTCGTATGAATCAAATTGCACACTTTGTATTCGTAATAAACAAGACGAAAACTATATGTACTGCCGTTAGCAATCTTAACACTTTCTTATCAAATTTTAAACATAAACTGAGAGGATTTGTCCATTATCATTCTAAAAAATAAACATTTTAAATTGTAAATATTGGCTAATGTTATACATATATGAACGCGAAGGAAAACAACAGTTTAACCACAGTTAAAACGTAATGATCATGTTTTCTACAAATCTAAATTTAAGTTTTGTTTTCATAATTAGCTTTGTTAAAAATTAGAAATAAAATTGCCAGAAGTATAATCTTAAGTGGCTCATTGTTTTGCTATATTATCAAAGTGATTTTCCTTACAAAACCTTATATAAAATTCGAACTCAGCTTTATAAAAATCATAAGAAATTACTACATAAAAATTAGTCTTTTTGAATTTTTTTAGTTAATTTTTTATTGTAGTAAGATCTGAAGTCTAAGTTCAAACAAATCAATGGTAAATTCAAATCTCAGTTTAAAAAAAACAAACATGTTTTGTCTCTCAAAACAATTAACATAAAATTAACGAATAATATAAATATAGGGCTCTTAAGTATTTTCAACCAAAATATAATCCTTCCATGAGACGTCCACATTAATCTTCAAAATTGGAATTATTCCAAGTAGCCTAACTATTACCTTACACTCTGTTCCAGACAAGAACAATTCACAACACCACGGTGTGAAATTACATTTTCATTTTCTCAACATAATTGTATCATAAACATGTCTAACAATTCACTATTATAGCTCAAGATAAGTGTGATTATATTTATTTGAGTCAGTAATAAAGGTGTTGTAGTTTGGTTTATGAACTCGCCTAACTGGTCTTTCTGTAGCCTATTATTCTAAGAAATAACCAATAGATTTCTAGACATAATCCTTTTAAACTATACTTACTTAAAGCTAAATCCAATATGGCTTCTTATTTTCAGGCTCGTTGTTACAATAATTGTTCAAACTTTTTTTAAAACAAATATTGTTTTAGTAAACTTAATTAATAAAAACTGTACAATTAAAATAGTTTTAGATTTTGGGAAATTAATTTTTGACTACGTTGCCATTTAAAATAATGAATTTGCTTACCTAGCATACGATGTACAGGGTAAAATTGTAAATCGTCAACAATTTCGACTTCTGTTTTTGATTGATCTTCATAGGCTTAGGAAACAGAAAATAGTTATTTGTGCAACTAGTGAGCAAAGTGGCACTTTTTTTAACGAGAGAAAAATGTTGACGCACAAGGCTTGCCGAGTGCGTCAATTTTATGGAGTTTAAAAAAGACCCTTTGCTCACGAATTGCACATTATACTTTGTCTACAGTTGTTATTTTGTGACAAATAAAAAACATACTTCAGCAGTAACACAATTTAATAAAACATGAATTAAATAGTGTTCAACCTCACGTCAAAACTGGGGTTATTTATGAATATTACAAATAACTTAGGTGTATTGTTGAGGAAACGGGATTGCCAACTTCAAAACTCGGCAAACGTAAAATACTCTCCGTGTACAGTACATACACTGTCAATCATCTTTATGAATAATTACTTCATTCTTCAACTTTAAAACGTTGTTTTGGTGTTTATTTAAGTTATTTTACATGTAAGAATTAATCTAACATATATACGGGACATTTCCTGTATATTATAAATCAATTCAAATAAACTTAACCTAAATTTCGTTTTGTTCGGTTGCCATTCGGAGTGAGCATAGTAGTGTGCAAAGTAGTGGGCAAAGTGAAACTATTGAGAAATCAGCTGTTTTGCAAACTAAATTAAATGAACAAAATTCCACTTTGTCAAAAACACTGTAGACAAAAGTTATTTTCGACATGCCATCAGTGCTAAGTCGTTGTCATCAACATAGGAACATGAAATTTGGTGTTCATTTAGAACCATATTGAAATTCAGAAAATTCAAATTGAAAATATTAAAATGGTGGGTACTTTAAACAGTTTTCGTTCATATCTAGTGAGTTATTCAATTTATAACACACTAAATTATATAAAAATATGCAGATTTCAATTCTGCATATAATGGTACCAACCTCAAATCTCTAAGAAGCGAATTTATTGTCAAAATGTAGTATCGCACCCTGACTTCCCAAGAATAGGCCTATGTGATATTTATATATTTACGAGAAACGACACTAGCGTAGCGAGTGTGTGTGTGTGTGTGTATGTGTGTGTGTGCATAGTCCCGAGCTAGGTAGGTCCATGATGATGGCTGTCTTTGTGTGATTTGTTGTTTTCACGACATTTACCGTATTCTAGGAGTCCCAAACTGTCTGGCGCCTAATATTGTCTGTTCCGTACAAGACGAGCCTTATTTTATACAATAAAATATTTATACAAGTTTCGAATCGTAAGGCAGTAAGAGTTCAGTTTGGACGAACAGTTCAAGTGATAAAACGAAGTATTGCTTTAAAATATTAGGTTCTTGATTCACCTTTTTTTTTTATCGGTCTACATTACACAGTATTTAAAAGTCATTTAAAGAAATTCCTGAAAATTTAAAACAAATTTAGTTTGAGTATTTGGATTAGAATTAATCGATCAATTTACTTCTGCATCTAAGGAAATATTTAGGATGTTTAAGTATAGACGTAAGGAATTACGCCCTTTGTTTATATATTTGTGTAGACTATGTATTTTGAACTCATGAGTTAAATTATGCACGTAAGATTTGACTGTCGTAAAATTCAAAAACTCTTTATAAGTTACCAATAGACCTGATTAATTATTTTTTTAAATCGACTCAAATCAATATTAATCTAAATTTTTTGGAGCTGAAGATCCCACTGTTATAGTCTTTAATTGACATAAAATTCTAATGGTTTAAGAAAAAACAAAAGTCCTTCATAATCGAGAGTCTTATTTGTGAAACATAGGTACTTGTTTTAATCTTCCTTGTCTAAGTTTAACCACAACTAACCATAAAATAATGAAAACTGAGTTTCATCATATCGGTTTAAATAAACAAATTTTAAAAACATCATCGTCGTCCTACATAATTGTAAAATTTTAAATGTAATTTTGGGTATTTGTTTAACTACTTTACTGAAGCATAGACACTTTAATGTCTATTATAAATTACATTTAATCATTGCGAGTTATTGAGAAATTAAAAGTATAAAATGTTAATAAACATGAAAACATTTCAATAACAAAATTAATTAACTGTGTACAAACACTGCACACATTTTCTCACATAACCACAAACAATTTACAATTTCAAAATAGTAGTCACGTGATTTAAACTCAAAATTATTACAATTCTCTCAAAATATAAATTCTAAGACGGCAACTAATTACATAGAGACTAACATTTACAAAAAAAATTATTAAAATAGGAATTTTCAATTTGTCTTTTGGCAGCCTCTTCTAACCTTTGAAGGTAATTGACAAAACTCTTATAATATGACCAAAAAATGACCACATACCAATAGTTATTAATAGGTACACCCGTTCGAACTGGATAGACGACAGACAAACATCATTCAAAAACCATTTTTTTTGCACTGGAAGATATTCAAAACGTATGTAGGCCTATCCGTAAAAACCTGATATTGATTTTTTAGAAACACCGCATAACTCTATACTACATTACTATACATTATATATATGCAAAAAAGTAAAATATCAAAAGCCGTATTGCACAAATAGGCAATTTATGAAAGATTATACTGAAAATAGCTAAAACCTCCTTTCCCCTTACAGATTTCTTTTCATACATTGTTTTATTTTTTGATAACATATTTTGAAAGTTCTGCGGAAAAAAATATAAAAGGAAAATTTCAGTTGGCCGCAAATGATTGATTTCAAATTTGAATTAATAAATTATTGTGTTGTAAGAATTTTTTTAGTTAAGCAAAAATAAATTTTATTTATTACCAATACAAATAAATTAAGGATGAAAAAAAAAATCTCGCAGTCGGTAGGACTCGAACCTACGCTCCCAGAGGGAATCTGATTTCTAGTCAGACGCCTTAACCACTCGGCCACGACTGCAGATGTTAGAAGGTACCTCATTTACTCTTCTTTAAGAGAGTTCATGACAATACTCTTAACAGAACTTTTGTAAGTGTACTGTAATAGTATGCACATATTATTTGTGATTAGGTGTAAACACCTATCGGTCACCATTTTATAAAAAAAGAAGAAAAAAGTAAAAAAATACCCTAACCCTCTAATACTCTCAACGTCAGAGTCGGAAAAGAACGAGAGTTGGTCTATAGACATGTTATTTAGGTGAAAGAGACTACCTAAGACTACGTGGAAAAAGGTGTAGATCCAGCTAGGCGTTCGGGATTGCCGTAGTGAATGAGCCCAAGACGGTAGTATGCACAAAATATTATAATCTACGTAATCTAGCCTATATTATAATTTACATTTACTAAATAATTTCGATCTCTTAAGTTATTACTTTCTCGGGTATAGTCTATGTAGAAAGTTAAGTGATGTGTCAAGAAACGATGTATAGTTTTTAGAGGGGATATCTTTCTAAAGAGAAGTGGTTGGAATTATAATCTGGCATCTGCCTCTTTTAAGTTCGGAGATCTTTACTCCAAACGATTAAAACAAATTTGGTGTGTGGGCATTTTAAAAAATAATAAAAATCTGATATATCTGTCATAACACCAAAACTCAAAATTTAAACATTCTCAAAATCGGCACCAACTATTTTTATGAAATTTTGCTAAAATTTACCTTCTATAAGAACCAAAATGTGTTCACCGCCATCTCCCCAAAAATACCGGTTCTAGAATTATTAGTAAAGTAAAATCTAAAAATAAAAACTAAATTCAAGAGTTATTGGCAAAAAAAAGAAGAAAATGAACTTTGACAAGAGTCATTAGAACTCGATTTCAATCAATGCAATGAACACTTAAGCTGTATTTAAAAAATAAATATTCTTTAGTTTGCTTTTACGTCTGTCTATTATCAAATCTGGGAAGCTCTATTTGAGACACTTCTTGTTGATACAAAATTTTGAAACTTTGTATAGATGTGGATCTCGGGTGACAATACAATACATCATTGTTGTATATACATGTTTATGGTGGGGGAAACGCATGCGTAGTAGGTACGTATGTGTAGTATACATGTGCAGCAGTTAGTGAGAAAGTACACATGCGCAGTAGGTTATCATCTTTCAAATGATAACCAAGAAGAACGTGAAGCGCGTTTACAAGCTGATCGTAAACACAAATCGCAATGGCGTGTTGTGGAAAGCCTTGAAAAACTTCAAGTTCGCTTAGAACGTGATCGACAACAGCGGCAAGAGCGAAATGCCAGTCTGGCAGCGTTCGAAAAGGCGATCAACAAACTTTGTGACAAAATCTGTGAAATTTGTAAAAGGCGATGCTATCACAGCCAAATTGCATCGTTGACATTTGCCGGAACAAAGCCACCCTATTTGCCTGACGAATTGAAAGATAAAATATTTTATTATAACTAAAAAGTAGAAAATAATAATAAAATTTAAGCAAATTATCTAAAAACCCACTTTTCTGAAAAAAAAAATGTTTATAACTAAACAGTAAAAAATAAATATATATTTTTTAAATTCACTTTTAAAAAAAAGAAGATATAAATAAAAATAAATAACAAAAAAAAACAGTTAATACAAAGTACTAATTCAAATTTAAATTACAAAGTTTAGTGTGGGCGCTTAGAATTTTAATTATAATTATAAATTTTAGGAGAACCCGCACTTTACTTTGTAATTTAATTTTACTTTGTACTAAGTGTGTTTTTGTTTTAATTTTTTATCTTTATCTCTTTTTTGGACTTTAACATATTTTTTTAAAAATTTTAATTAATTTTATTATTTCGATTTTTCAGAATTTCAATAGGATTCTAAACGAACACATTATAGTCCATTATAGCAAATTTCATAATCCCATTTTAATTTTGGTCGAAAATCACTTTTTAAGTTTCCTGAGACAATAAAACCCGAAAATCAGTCAAACAACGGAGGTGTGATTACTAAATTTGTAGTTATAACAACTTAAATCACTTATTAGCTTAAAATGCAGATAATAAACATTTACAATTAGCATGTTAATCTTGACAACACTGGATGGGTCTCTTTTCGTGACTTCGCTTATAACAACCACGTTTTTTATATAATGTTATTTAACTGGATATTTGTGGTTAGTTAAATGGGTGTTGAACTTATCTAAAATGTTATTAAATATTGACGACTGTTACTATCTTCTCTTATTTCGGTAAAAAATCTTTAAACAACGTTCATTTCATTAAAAAAAAAAAAAAAAAAAAAAAAAACACTTACTGTGTAAATGTTAAGATTTCTAAAAAAAATAATCTTAGAGAATATTGCATGTCCAACTACAGAGATAAAACTATTGTAAAATCTACAACTATAACCTTGAAACTTAGCTCTTGAATTATATGAATTAAACTATGAAGATATTCGTGGAATTAACTGCGGTTTTCTTCTTCTTCTTCTTTCTTTATCGAGCTTCGTGTAATCTGGCCTTGGAATCAGTACATAGAGGACAAAGCAAGAAATTCAATTTATTGTATTTTTCCATCCGTTGCTACTATCTTCAGATTGCATGTCATGTATTTACGCCTTATCTGTGCACTTTATGTTAGTATCATGCTCTTGCTACACAAGGTCTTCCCTTGCTGGTTTATTATTTCACGTTTACAATATATTTAATTCTTATGTTTGATTAAATGCCATTTTTAAGTACTATTAAAATAATTATGTTGGTTTTTTTTTTTAAATTATGTGTATGGTCATGATAATTATAGTTTTTACTCGTGTGTTATAATATCAAAGGAAACGTGCAAATAGAATTTTGTAAATAAATATAATTTTATTCGTTAGAATAGTAGGCTATATACTACATCCCAAATTTTACTAAAACAAATTAAAATATAGCTTCTAGAGCTATTACTTTCGATTAATTTATATTTAAAAGCCTTGAGGTTACAATTTAAGATTTTAAGGATGAAAACTGTAAAGAACAAAAATCAAAATATTAATGGATGACGATTTTGCACAACGATCTATTGTACAACTTAAAATTGAGACGTTATTCTTTTAAAAAAATGTTTAAAACTATCAGTTTTTTAATGCCTAACCTGTCCCTGTCCAAGCTATTAAATAAAAGGATATTTGTGTCAAATTGGAATGGATTTACTACTCAGTCCTTAAAACCTCTCTCACTTGAATAACATGTACTGTCTTCATTCCTCGTGTAAAAAAAACAAAAAAACAAAACAGAATCTCTCAGTTTACTTAGAGTGAAGAATTTGGTCTATCATGTAATGTAAGGTTCTACAGCCAAGACATAGAATGAATAAATGATTGATCATGTAGTGTAAGACAGCCGCGTGTCTTGTAGGTGGAATTTAAGGATATGAAGCGAAGACAATGAATGGTCGTGAATTGTAAAACTGTAATCAAATATTGTAAGTGGAATTTTCACGATATATAGCAAAAAAAGAAATAAGTTAGTAGATCAAGTCGTGTAAGACAGTAATTTTTCTTGTAAGTAGAATCTTTATGTAATTTAAAGCAAAGAAAATAGTTGGTCATGTAATTTAAGACTGTAGTCTAACTTTGTTAGAATTGTTAGTATATAGAGCAAAGAATTGGTTGGTCATATATTATAAGACTGTAAGCTGGCTTGTAAGATAAATATTTAGTAAACAAATCGAATAAATAGGTCAGTGTTGTATTATATGACTATAAGTGTCTTGTAAGAGAAATATTTAGTATACAACGCGAATAAATTGGTCAGTCATATATTATAAGACTGTAAGCTGGCTTGTAAGATAAATATTTAGTAAACAACTCGAATAAATTAGTCAGTCATGTATTATAAGACTATAACCTGGCTTATAAGAGAAATAATTAGAATACAAAGTGAATAAATTTATCAGTCATATATTATAAGACTGTAAGCTGGCTTATAAGAGAAATATTTAGTATACAACGCGAATAAATTGGTTAGTCTTGTATTATAAGACTATAACCTGGCTTATAAGAGAAATAATTAGGATACAAAGTGAATAAATTTATCAGTCATATATTATAAGACTGTAAGCTGGCTTGTAAGATAAATATTTAGTAAACAAATCGAATAAATTTATCAGTCATGTATTATAAGACTGTAAGCTGACTTATAAGAGAAATATTTAGTATACAACGCGAATAAATTGGTCAGTCATATATTATAAGACTGTAAGCTGGCTTGTAAGATAAATATTTAGTAAACAAATCGAATAAATAGGTCAGTTATGTATTATATTAAGTGTCTTGTAAGAGAAATATTTAGTATACAACGCGAATAAATTGGTCAGTCATGTATTATAAGACTATAACCTGGCTTATAAGAGAAATAATTAGGATACAAAGTGAATAAATTTATCAGTCATATATTATAAGACTGTAAGCTGGCTTGTAAGATAAATATTTAGTAAACAAATCGAATAAATAGGTCAGTTATGTATTATAATATGACTATAAGTGTCTTGTAAGAGAAATATTTAGTATACAACGCGAATAAATTGGTCAGTCATATATTATAAGACTGTAAGCTGGCTTATAATAGAAATATTTAGTATACAACGCGAATAAATTGGTTAGTCATGTATTATAAGACTATAACCTGGCTTATAAGAGAAATAATTAGGATACAAAGTAAATAAATTTATCAGTCATATATTATAAGACTGTAAGCTGGCTTGTAAGATAAATATTTAGTAAACAAATAGAATAAATTTATCAGTCATGTATTATAAGACTGTAAGATGACTTATAAGAGAAATATTTAGTATACAACGCGAATAAATTGGTCAGTCATGTATTATAAGACACAGTCATGTACCCAGTCTTATAAGTAGAATATTTTGTTTTAAAGTATAACGAAAAGAATTTTGTAAGCCATGTATGATAAAACTCTAGCCTGTCATGATTGTAAGTGATATTTAGGCTATAGAGTATCATATATTGAAGGCCTTATCATTTAATTCCAATATTTATGACGTAGAACAAAACAAGATGGTCTTTTAGGTAGTAAAATACAGTATTATAACCTTGTAAGTGCAATAATGAAGTCATAGAGTAATGATATGGGTCAATCATGTAGTGTAACATGGAAGCGCCTACCTTGTAAATGGGATATAAGGCTAAGTCATGTCCCATATCATGTACCATGTAATCATGTACCATATAATACATGTTGGTCATGTATTATAACTCTGTAGCTTGTCTTCTAAGTGAAATATTTAAGAAATAGAGGGAAGAACTTTTTCGGTCATTTGGTGTTAGACCATACCCTTACCTTGTTGGTGAAATATTTAGGTCATGGAGGGAAGGCAATGGTTAGGCATATAGTGTAAAACTGTAACTTATACTTCCAAGCAGAATTTATGATAAACTGGAAATTTATTTATTGAAAAATGTATTTGTATGGTGGCAGAGTCAATTCCTGGATATACATCAATAAATAAGAACGAAGTATGTGTTTTCTTCTGTTTTTATTGGGCTAGAGAACTTTCTGTGATCTCTTCCGAGCTTTATCAATCTCTCTTTCGAAAACGCGATATCCCAATAACAAATACTGAAATATCTCGGGGGTACCTGCTACTAGCTATTACATAATAGCAATAAAATTACACTGTAGTCTCTAAAGTAATTACACAAATAATTTACGTTCATAAATGTATTTTATTTAGAAGAAAAAAGTCTTATTGAGATATATCTTTTGTTTGCACACTTAAAAGTTGTATTTAGAGATAAATGTTAAAGAATAAATTGAATATTTTATTCAAATTATTTAGAATAGACGAAGATGTGATAAAATAAATGGGTACCAATCGATAGCAATTAATTCTTAACACATACTTGTTTCATTGTCTATAATCAGATATAAAATTTTTAGAAAAAGATTCAATCAATTTTTATATTTTGGCTACATTTTTTTTAAAACATTAAAAATAGGAATTATTATTATAACACGCAGAACCCAATGTTCACATCTTTACATAAGTTAGGGGCATTTTTGTTATTCTCTTTTACATTCTTTGGCCTACGAGAGAATTGAACCAGGGTTCTTTCGTTTACTAAGCAAGAATGGTAACCATCATATCAACTTTGGAGACCATAATTTAGGATATTTTATTTTGACAAATGCAAAATGATTTTTTTGGTATCAGAACATTCGTGCCCTAGACGTTGTTATAATAGTAGCTAAAATACAAAATTTTACATCGAAATTCGCTAATAACTCTCCATTAGGACATAATGTTGTTATTGACAACTTAGTAGGCCTATTATTTAAAATAATGTTTATTGAAAAAAGTCATAGATATTAAAGACTTTAATTATTACTATTACAGTGAAACATTTATTGTTTATTTTTTGTATATCATATTATTCCATGTCTATGCAACTTCCAATGTTTCTGTGAACACCGCCATCATAATTCTCCTATTCCTTTCTTGATTTGTTTATTCTACAAAAAAACCTTTGTTTCTTATCAGAAACCAAAAACATGTAGAAACCTAAAATTTTAATACACAGTTTTTCTTATAACAATCTTAAATACAATTACTCAATCTTGTTTTTATGTAACAACAAGCAGCCGTTGACTGCGGTATTAAAGTGGTAGAGATTAGCTAACTACACAATCGTCATTCAACATGACAGGAATAGCCTCCCATATATTTCCTTCTTTTACTGGGTAGAAGTAACCTTTTTCGGCAAGTGTGTGTTGACAATTTTCACTGTCGTGTACAAGAAACGCTGTAGGTTGAAACGGCCTTCCTAACCTAGTCGATTCAACGCCGACACCTAGTTGACTTGACACATTATTGGTGCATTGTATAATAAATGCAACCGAGAGATAATAAATTATTATAATAATACTATGGTTGTTATACTAAAGGCAAGCAAATATAGAATATGCATTCATCTAATCTTAGTGGTCATAATAAAAAAAAAGTAGGCCTAATATCGAACCTGACCTAAAATTTAATATTAACAAAGTTTTTAATGATTTTCTTAATTTTTAAAATAGAAAGTTATCATATTATTATACGAATTACTGTCATTCATGTAAATAAAAAAATGACATAAATATGCATAAAACGTCTTCATCATATCCTATTTTATTGTAATATTCCGTTTATACATTCCTATATTATTATAAAATAAAAATATATGTGGCCTAAAATATAACAAAATCTCAAAATTTAAAAATATCAATATTAAGGCGATTTAATTTTTAAAACGAAATATTATAACTAATAATAATGAATAGACAATTATGTTTATTTAATTACTCAATTACTTCATTCTTAATATATCTGGTTTTATTATTTTTTTAGTGTCACTCATTTCGTGTCGAAGTTCAGTTACATGACTTAGTGTAACTGTCACAAAGTATGGTTGATCTACATCAACAACAATCGAATGTCGAGAAAAAACGATATGTCGAATTGACACAGACGATGCTTTCGTATTGTGCGCTTTTACCAAATGTGAAATATTGGATGGCTTGAGTTGGCGGCCTTGCGAGACGGGCTACCGCTTGAGTATTCTGTGATTTTACCAATTTATAACTAATACTGTTATATCGACTCCTAGCCATCATTGAGCTAACGCGTTATCGATTGACACAATGATCAACATCTCCTGATCATAAACTATTTGTTTACCTTTCCCAAAATGTGTTTATAATCACAGTAAAGATATTTACTGATTTAAAATGTAACCTTAAAAGGTTTCTTTTTATTATACCTTTCGTTTATATAGTGTGGAAAGCACTATTAATACTAATATTCATAGAGTGGCCTACTGTGTATATAATAAAGAATAAAAAGAAATAAAGCACATGAGTATTGTTTTTGTTATGGTAATTTAAAAGTAACTCGAAGATATTTAGTACATTGTTAGTAGGTTTTGTTGTAATAGGTTATGGACATGTGTTTATTAATATAAATATCTGCATTTGTGAAATAAAATAATAACTTAATTCATGTTATTATTAAAACGTGTTTATTCTGATTATTGAATAAACATTGTTATAAGTGCACTAAAATAGAAGAATTGAACAAATGATCATCTTTAGAAACG
Organism: Aphrophora alni; assembly: GCA_963513935.1. Lineage (NCBI taxonomy): Eukaryota > Metazoa > Arthropoda > Insecta > Hemiptera > Aphrophoridae > Aphrophora > Aphrophora alni. The sequence continues at coordinate 65,346,111 of OY740769.1, read as the reverse complement.
GTAATACATTTTAAAGAATTTAATCTAAACTTATTTACAAATTAAATACAAAAACAGATAGGCCTAAAGGTTAAATTAAATGTGAACTCACTTAGAAAGGCTGTTGTATATTAGTTAGCTATGAATTTAGTACTTTCAGATACATCGGAGACTTTCTTTTTGAAAGGGAGTGGGGAGAGATATAAAAAGGAATATAAGGATTTTCTACAACAATGTAAATATGAGTTTCGTGATAAGATAGAAACACCTATTGAAATCAGCGAAATGAATGATTTCACAATAATTCAAAGTCTTGCTTCTGGTACGTTTGGCTTAGTGCTACTCGTAAAACACAATACAACTGGCGTTTATCATGCTATGAAAGTAATACCAAAACATATGTTAGTAAGTATAAAAAAAGTTGGATATGCCAAATCAGAAAAAACTATATTACACGGTATACGATTTCCTTTTTCGGTTCACTTGGATTACTTTTTCCACGACAATAGTTACATATATTTCATCATGCCTTTCGTAAGTGGAGGTGAAATGTTTACACACATTCAAAAATTGGGTAAATTCACAGAAGTACAATCTAAATTTTACGCGGCACAAATAGTTCTAGTCCTAGAATACTTGCATTATCTTGGACTGATTTACAGAGATTTGAAACCAGAAAATATTCTTATTGATCATAGAGGATACTTGAAAGTAACAGATTATGGTATGTCTAAATTTGTAAGAACTCGTACTTGGACAATGTGTGGGACACCTGAATATATAGCACCGGAAATTTACCTTCAGAAAGGTTATGGTAAAGCAGTCGACTGGTGGGCTTTAGGAGTATTGATATATGAAATGAACTTTGGATCTTCCCCATTTTTTTCCCAAAGTTATGATAACATTTACAAAAACATCGTGACCAACTATTATAAATTTCCAAATACTTTCAGTTTTGAACTTAAAGACATTATTAGTAATTTACTTCAACGTGATTTGTCAAGAAGGTTCGGTAATTTAAAAAATGGTGCTAATGATATTAAAGATCACAAATGGTTCAGGCAAATAGAATGGTTATCTTTATTTAATAAAAACTTGCCACCTCCTTATTTGCCAGAAGTAGAAAATCCTGCCGACGCGTCTAACTTTCAAGGGCATCAGAAGCCTAATTTAAACATATCTAAGGAAGACACTTACGCTTCTCAGTTTTTAGATTTTTAACGTTCCATAGAAAAAGTAAATATTCGATACATTTTGATTAAACACATTTATGTGAGTAAAGACCTCTAATTGATTAACAAGAAATTACGACCAATCTTTCTACTAGAAATCTACGATCCATCAGAACCAACCAAGTTTCATAATAAAACAAAACTTACCTTCAAGAAATCAACGTAAAACACTGCTGCTAGAAAATTTTTATATATTCAAAACGATTATAAGGTCGTGCCTCTCTGGAATCAAGTATAAAATTTTTATGAATAGGCCTATTTCTAAAATGAAATAATTTAAAATTGTATTACATGTTTAATTATAATTATAAGTGTAAGCTATCGCCTACACAAATTTACTGAACAATGTAGTCATAATCAATAATATTCAATTTATTGCTGAACATAGAGATAAAAGAAAGTTGTCACAAAGAGGTTGTATATAAAATATTGGAGGAAAACCCCATAGGCTAATTTTTATTTATAATGAATCCATAGTTTATTACAGTTATGGCAGCGAATTACTCATACTAAAAACATATTGAGACAAAGGCTGGCTGTAAAATAAACAGTTAACTGAATTTATTATTTTTATTGTATATTTTTGTGTTTGTGTCATGACAGTATACGCAACATTTGTACCACATTGTATTAATAAAACAAATGGCTTACTTATGCTACACACAAAAATTTTCATTTCAGTTTTAGCAAGTTATCTTTTAACCTCTAAATTGATTTTGGTTATTTGGTAATTAAGGTTTGTACGTATTATTAATAGGCCTATGGTTTATTCGTACATTTGTCATCATTTCTGTATATAAAATCTAATACATGACGTTTCGAGAGTATAAATCAAGTGATAATCCTGGTTTACTTGATAACGAAAGTTGATTTATACTCACGAAATGTCGTGAAGGCCGAAGTTTTTAAACACCTCAAATAATGATGTTAAACTTCCGATTGAACCTAAAGCCGACAGAAAATCTAAATACGTCATTGTACAATGAATATTACTGTTAGTAGTTCTCCGTTATGGATCAATTGTGGTCCTCTTAGAATTTTGTTACTTCAATACTGACCAAATTAGTTTCGATAACATTTTGCAAGCAAATAATGAAACACAAGTACACCTACAACACGGTGCTCCTATTTGTTGTCCCTTCTTTTCAGTGTTATTTATTAATTGTTTTGTTTGCCTGCATATCTATCTTTGTTTGTTAAAGTTTACATTTAGTCAAATCGTTTTTGCTTGGATAATTTAAAAGTAAGAATTTTCTGCCTTACTTCGGAGTCCAAAAATCATCAAGTTTTCTTTTTTGGGAGTTCAGAAATTAGCCTAAATTTCCAGTAGTTGTTGAAGACTTTAAGAACTCTAAATATAATATTTAAGGGAACATAATTGAATAGTTTTAATTGTTAAAGCAATTAAATAAATTGTGAAATTCAAAGGGCAATAATTTTAGAAATTCTAATTTATCCATTGCATTTTCAATCACGAGTCTGTAGGCATTGTACAATGCTCACATCCACCATTCTATCTAGACACATATTATTTAGAATTGATGTGTATATACCTAGGCCTACAAGACAATCATTCCAAAAACAATGCACAAACTTTCTCATACATCCATTCACAATCGAAATACTAACTAAACGAAACGAAAAAATATCAATTCGGTAGTAGTCAGTAAAAAGTGAAAATGAACCATATGGAATTTTAAATATATATATATATATATATATATATTATATATATGCTTACTTTCCAGGTACAGTATCATAAACGCATCCTTATCGTAGATAATAATTAATTAATTTGAGATATTTATATTGACAGTCAAGGTCATTTTTTTAAAATTATTCCTGAATCATAAATTTTTTACTTGAGATTTTTCAGCTGGTTTTGTTTTGGGTAAAATTTTCACATTTTACTAAAATTAGAACAAAAACGGAAAAATAAATTTTGTATGTTATAACAACCAAGTTGGTTGCCTATAATAGGCCTAATGTTTTTGCCGATGTTTGCCGAACTGGCATGTTTGGAGAGATGGTAACCAATAGGTGTTATTGCGTATTTAGAGACTAACATATGAGCGAAATTTGACCAAATTCGTTATAGCTGATTTTGATAAAAATTGTTTTCTTTTATACCAGCTATCCTCAAATTATTAGTTATCGAAAAAAAAAATATGTAATATCTTTTCGAGTTTTAGTGAAAATATGCCCTTCAAGCAGTGATTTCAAATTAAAATCTGATGGATTTAGTGGTCTCAGCAACAGAACTGTTGAATTTAGAAACGAACCCAAAGCAAACATCCGAAGATTTTATCTTTGAGATCCAGGGAATAAAATTTTGTAATAAAACCTGGCGTTGTTGGTATCACTGTTAGTGTTCCGTATAGTATATTAAAGGTAAACATATTTAAAATTCAATAATGTTTTTATTGAAGTTTTTATAAATACAAATATAGGCTTATACAGGTTATGTAAAATGTGCATTTACTTTTTAATACAATTAGTTTTTAATTACATATTTAAACATTTATTATTGCATAATGATTAGTCATGATTTCAGATGATTCAGATATAATACAGTATTTTTCTGAACAGAATAAAGGTAACTTTGAAAAACAATACAAAAAATTTCTAAAAAAATGTGAACAATGGTTTTGTGAAAGAGTGAAAAAAGGTATTCCAAACTGCAGTGTGGATGACTTTACTATACTTAAAGCTATAGGAAGTGGATCGTATGGTTTAGTGCTACTCGTGAAACACAAAAGTGGTGTCTATCACGCAATGAAATCTATTGAGAAACATAAGGTAGTAACACAGAACAAAATAGGTTATATCAAAACAGAAAGAACTATATTACACGGTGTACGATTCCCTTTCTCTGTACACTTAAATTACTTTTCCCACGACAATAGTTACATCCATTTCATCATGCCATACGTAGCTGGAGGTGAAATGTTCACACATTTACATCTTGGTAAAATTAGCAAATTTACAGAAGTGCAATCTAAGTTTTATGCGGCACAAGTAGTTCTAGTACTAGAATACTTACATTGTCTTGGACTGATTTACAGAGACCTAAAACCAGAAAATATTCTAATTGATCACGAAGGGTACTTAAAAATTACAGACTATGGTTCTTCCAAATTTGTGAAAACTAGAACTTGGTCATTAGTTGGAACACCTGAATATTTAGCACCAGAAATTTACCGACGTATAGGTTATGGGAAAGCAATTGACTGGTGGGCTTTGGGAGTATTAATTTATGAAATGAGCCATGGATCTTCTCCGTTTCATTCAAAAGACGATACAAAAATGTTCAAAAATATTTTAAGAAACAATTATAAATTTCCTGATTATTTCAGTGCTGACCAACGAGACATTATTTATAATTTACTTCAGAGTGATTTATCGAAAAGATATGGTAATCTAAAAAATGGGGTAAATGATATTAAAAATCACAAATGGTTCAGGCATATAGAATGGTTATCTTTATTGAAGAAGCAATTACAAGCCCCCTTTTTACCAGAAATCAGTGATCCTGCTGATACATCTAACTTCATAACGGAAACAATAGGCCTACCTAATTTATATATAGATGCAGAAGACACTTATGCCACTGAATTTGCAGATTTTTAACATTTCAAAGCAATTGTTTCAAGTATATAATTGTAAAAACTTTTGACAGAACAAATACTTATACAAATTAAAAATAAACAAAATAAGAAAACATAGATTATGTCTTGAATTTTTATACGTTTCATTCAAATCAGACTGTAACTAGAAATATAAAAATATAGCCTATTTGAAAGTATTATTTTTAAAATAAAATTTACGTAATATAGAACAGCTGAGAGGTAGGCCTACATTGTTTTATGCCAGCTGGTCTTCACAGATAAAATCTGAAAGTTTTTCGTAAACAGCTGGGTTAAAGTTTATTATTAAACATCTGATAAATAAATACAGTTTAACTTATATTTGAAACCATGTAGTGATAATTATATTTAATTATCTGGGGTTACTTATCCCTACATATATATAAATTTAAAGCATATTTTAACACTATTTCCAAAGAAGGGAGAGTTATCTTGGCCTATTTCTAAAATGTTGATCGTTGTATTGTAGTTGGCTCATTTTCAGTCATAATAAGATCTAAAGTTATAATAGGCCTACACAGTTTTGATATGTTGGATATAGGCCTATGTAATATTTAACCAAACTACTTGCGTAAACCCATCATACTTTCATGGTTTTCACACAAATATTAACGAATTTCAACTCATCTCAAAGTAATTATGATGAGCCTTCGTATTATTAAGTGTATGTCTTGCCATTGTAACATAGTTGCCGATCGCGTAATCCATCTCACACGACGTTCTAGGCCAAAGAAAAAAAATGTAGTCTACCTCTATACTGAGTAGTTGGTCCACTGTATGTGTAGACGTGACTGATACCATTTTTGTGATTTCCTCTCACATCGCTTTGGCCCAAGAAAAGAGAGTATGACTTCTATACTACCCGTTTCTAATACCATTTTTATGAAGTTAATAGATAAATATGTGACCCAAACTCCCCATGCGAGACTCTGAGTCAACAAAAGAGTTTATCACTACTCCACTGAGTAATCAAAGTTACACTACTCCACTACTTGCATTTCTGCAGGAATACACAAATTCCAACTAAATTTTATGCTGGAATCTTCCCTTTAAGTTTTAGTATTGTCTTCTAGCCTAGTACGAGATCAAATGTTTTGTTTTTGATGATTTCTTGACGTTTTCAATCATGACACAAAAGAAGTCAATAAGTTTATCTTTACATTTAAATGGTACAAGTTATTATGAACAAAATGTTACGTTTCTCTATTGACGGGTATGATTTTGTTGTTGTGGTCATAGCTTATTTAACATGGTTGAATATAAAGCCATAAAGATACCAAATAATTGATAATTATTCAAGCATAGCTTAAGAGGGTTAATAGGGTATTGGTAGGGTGTTAAAATCGAAATGTAACGAACTGTGTAGGCCTATCTCACAAATTATGTGCCCGATCATCACATTTGTTTTTCACACAATTAGGCCTAGATGTCAGCAATATATCGGTTGTATTAAGTTAATTAAAATATTATTTAAATTAAATAACATTTAAACTAACGTGAAACAAAAAAAAACCAATAACACATTAGGGATTAACACATACAGTTTAGGGATAACTATGAACAACCCAGGAAAAAACTGCTGTATGAAAACGTGTAAAAAAATCCAGTGGAAGAACCTAGGCGTAGTGAGTGTAAAGCCGAAGAGACACAATCAAATCCAATTGTCAAATAGTTTGTATCAAATACTCCCTTCCAATCCAACAATGTCGTGTGTCGAAAAATGAATGTTCAATATTTCATTTGATAGTTTGACAGTAGCCTACAGTTTGATCAAATAGAACTTGTCCTATTTTGAATGTACTTATTTGATGTGATTTTCTAATGTCTACTACAACAGTGATATAGGTTCACTGACATTAACTTATTACCAATACACAAAATAGTTTGCATATATTACAATTTTAGTTTTGCATTTCTGTAAATATATGTGATATTTTCAATTTATTAATAATAGCCTAATATATAATAATAAGTTACTATTATTATATATTATATATAACAATATATTTTATATTATTGATAGTGTTAATGTTTGAAAGGTTCACAAATATATAATAAATAATTTAGGCCGTATTTAATTATATTATTATTATATATTAATTTAGGCATCACGTGATGTTTTGTATGATAGATTTTATAGTGTGACAAGGTTATACTTTCAAAGCTATAAAAATGATCTGAAGTATAGTCAGTTTGATTATAAAATTTGATCGATTGTCTTGTGCAATATACTTGTCTTGGTCTATTGTTTCGAGTCATCTCTTCTACTCTTATATAAACCGAATAGCTTGTTGAAAGATTGAGATATTACAAATGTTGCACACTTTATGTAATAAGTATTTAATAGGTAGTTAAATTTTCCTTGAATTTCCTTCTTGAAATGTATTAGAGACTTATTTAAGCTGCTTAACGTGACAATTATTATTTTCGATTTAACCAACTTTTTACTATAAATTTGAATAAAGTCGATCATAGGCTACATTTTGTCTTTTAATTATGGCACTGAAAAGTCTTTTTCGGGTTTTCAAAGTTTTGAAGAATAGTAAAAAATATATTTTGTTCAGTTTTTTAAGGGCTATTCTTGAGCAAAGTTAATAGTTGATTATTGAACTAATTTTGAGGAAATAAGTATTTAATAATATATTGTGTTTTTCTTAATACAGCTATAATAAATGTTCAGTAATAATAATCATACTTTAGAAACTTTTTCATACACTCACACTTCTGTTAACAATATCGCTCAAGTTGTTTGTAATGTAGGCTACAGTCTGTTAGGTAATTTTCTTTGACAGATTTTCAGTAAACAAATATTTTTTAAATTGGATTCTTTGAACTACCGTTAAACCTAACGAAATAGAAATCTTCAGGTCTATTTATTTGTGGTACTGAAGGGGGGGGGGGGTAGTTGAAGATTTTGAGAAGGGCATTACGGACTTGTACACTGATATTTTATATTAAAAAAACTTTTTCTACATAGAAATGAAACTAATATCTCCGTTTATTCGAAACCAATACAAACTAATTGTAATGAAAATAAGTAAATAATAATAATAATTAGGTAAAGCTAATATATCCAAGAAGATCTAAACACTGATTTTTACACTATTAGAACACTTTCTTCTTTTTTAAAGCATAAGTTAAGAATGAAACAACAAAAATATAGTTATGACGTAGGTTTCTTTAAATAATAGAGATCTACCGGAAATAACTTAAATCAACCACATCCGGTCAAGATACGACCGCAACAATTGCACCACAAATACGGAATTGAAAGTATTGAACATAAATAGATGTCACTTGTTTTGAGTATTAATAGTTAACAAGGACTCCACTGCGTCGTCGAAATATCTAATTTGGGGGAAATACAAATTTGAATATTGAAGGAAAACGATGAAATAAATCGTTGGTGTGACTGCTGACTTAAAAGTGAATTTTTCCCCAAAATTTGAAAAGTTTTGAGGTTAGTTTATGGTTTTTGTGTTTCGCGAATTGTTCTAGAGAGTGGAGCGACATCGCAGTTGATTTAGCTTTAAAGAATCTAAAAAATAACACCAAATTGTAAATTTAGTTATACAATTTTGAATTTGAATAGTTTTCTTCACACATGAAGATGGGGAAAAAATAGATTTCATGATGTCAATGTTTCTCGTGAATGTATATATTTTGTGGTCCAATAAGCACAAGAAATTGGTTTTGAAATGGTATCAGTCTCCATGATGTCTGCAACCTTTCACAAGTGCAGTGCTCCACAGTCTAAACTAATGTAGACATTATGTATTTGCATTATTTTCGAGACTTTCCTTCATTTTTCCAAAACCTCAAAATACCGATTTTGATCAAATATTGTTAAAATGTAACTTTTAAGGACTCAAACATAATGTATTATTAACAAAATAAATTAGTTTTTAACACATTTTCATCAATTTCTCTGAATTTTATGTATGGTATATTTTGAGTTTTGGCGTAATTCTATACAAATAGGAGAGGTTGTCTCATTTTTCAACTATGTAATTTTTTGTCGTCAAGGTAATTCTATTAAGGAAATCAGTGTGGTTTTTATGAAGTTATGAGCTAAACAAGGAAAATATCATCCTTTCACAACAACCAGAAATCATCAAGTGCATGTTTACAATTAATTGTTTAGGTTGAGAACATATTTTCAAGCATTATGAATAGTATGAGATTTTCATTTGTCACACAATATACGTAATAAGTTATGTGATGAGTATTTATATACACTAAAAGGATTTAGTCATATCTCTCTTCTTTTTATGTTTTCGATACCTCTAAATTTTGGAATAGCTGCCATAAAGGTAAAACACAAAATTACTATTAGACTTTTATTACCATCTTAATATCTAATGAAACAATTTTAATCAAAATTTTCGTTAGTGTTATCTCTGAATTGCCTTTTCTTTTACGGATATTATTGAATATCTAACACCGAAAATTCCGTTATAGTCAAGCAAACGCCTACATCAAAGGCCGGTTTTATGAACATGGAATAAGGAGATTAACCAGAAATATCGATAGTAAATTTCAAAATGGCGACTGATTTCAAATTTGAAAAAATCTTATTTGATATCACTTTTTACACGAAATTCACTCAACTTAATTCGTTAAACTTTTTGAGTAAAAAATACGATTTCTAAAAAGTAATTATAAAGCTCTAATAATCGTAATTATAGTAAATTTAACATGTGAAGTATAATTTATTATTCTATGTATATAATTGGAAATATTGTCTCAAATTTCAAAATGGCTGCCGTTTGAAATTGTTTGTTTGGTACTTCCCTTCTTGTACTCTACCAGGACTAAATGTGATCATTTTATAAAACTGACGATGTGAACATATTCAAACAATCTGATACAGACTTAAAAGTCGCATTCTATCATGTTACACCAGATACCTACGAGAGTCCTCGACTATTGCATCATACGGATGAAAGTATCATGACACAACATAGAGCAATCGCTTTCTAACCCATATTAACACTTTTGGCATATTTTACGCATGATTAGCCCAGCCGCTGACGTACCTTTGACACACCTACAACCCGCCTGTAACTTCAATGTCAACGAACCTGTTTACTTGCGTAGTTATTTTGTTTAGTGACGTACGTAATTCGATTTTCCCGTAGTTATTTTAGCTCTACAACATTTTAAAACAATATTCCATTTGGATATATCCAAGTGCAAACTTTACAATTCCCAATTCTGAAACTATAATAAAATAAAACTAGAATAAACATTGCAACATTTGTCTTATACTCGCGACATAAATTCCGATTTGGATGACAAACCAGCAATGTAGATATCGCGTTTTCAATGAGTTGGTATCGAGATTCATATTTACTTGTGACTACCAACTCCAAGATTAAGTAAATATTGTGCAATACAGTTCGTTATGGTTTTTAGAAAGTACATGTCAAAAAATTAATAGTGTTTTATTCGATTTTGAAATATTTATGACAGAAATTATTACCTTGTTTTCTTTTTTGTTATCGATGATCATTTTTGTTATTCGACGAATGTACGAAGCATTTTGGGGATGAATTTGTTGTATTTTAAGTTTTATTTGTTAAATTTTTCTGCTTTACGATTATTTAATAAAATCGACACTTGATTAGTTAGAAGGTTCTATAGGCTACGTATTGACGCAAAACAAATTGTTTTAGCAAAACCTCTCTCCATTGCTCCCGAACGCCGAGTTTTAACTTAAACGTTTCGTCTAACTTTGCACATTTTTTGGTATCTAGATTATTTGATCAGTATCGCATAACATTTAATCTTCGATAATTAAAAATTTGGTAAATTGATCTCAAAGCCAAAACTTAAATTTTCAGTTTATGAAAATCACTAATCGTCATTAAATTTTAGTAAAATGTAGATCTTAACATCTCAACATATTATATTCGACATTTTAACTCTTATGCCACAAGTGAACATTGATTTAACAAGATGGATGGCTGACAATCAGAGCAAGAGATTTCAAAAAGATTTATGTTTCAAACCAATATGCCAAACGTTACGTAAAGGAATATTAAAGTTCATCGCATAATTGAAAAATACCAAAAAAGACAATTGGTTTAAAAAATTTGTTGGATGACTTTATTACTTTATTACTGTGATGACTAAAGTGTTTTAAAAAAATGACAAGATAGGCAGCATAAAAATGGATTTTTTTTTTTCAAATTCTTTGAACAAAACGGGATAAGTAAAAGTCGAATTTGTTATGACGATAAATACTTTCACATAACTTCGTTTTGCAGTGTTCAATTAACAAATCTTAATAAAAAATGTTCTTAATAAAAAATGTGTTTGTCTTGTCACTTACCCACCAAACCAACCATTAGACAGATTTATCGCCACTCTTTGATAAGCCTTTTAGCACTACAGTACATTAAAGTAGGTGTCAAGTGACCCTGGAGGATCTTGAAAATATACAAATATTATTATTTTAGAAGATTCTAAACTATAATTATTTTGGGTCTTAATTAGTTTTTCTTTTATATTAAATAGTTAGGGCCCATTGACATTAGACGTACAATTTAAGTAGACAAATTTTGATCTGAGTTAAGGTATTGACAGTTGAATTTCTCAAAAGTTATGGGCAACATTTTAAACTTTTTAGCTTTAATATGTCTTATTTACCGGTATTTATTTTTAAACTTATGGACATACTACAAGAATATAAAATTTCAAGTCCGTAATTTAATTTGTGTAACTACTCTCGTGCTAAAGTAAAAAACAACCATTACAAAACGACAAAAGAGACGGACGCAAAGTAGAAAATTACTCTGTCTGTTTCCTGATTAAGATATATGAAGGTCGGTCAAAAAGATTGATAAAGAAGTTGATGTGCGGCTTCATGATACTTATCCAGCCCCATCATACAATGTAAGGCACAAAAGTTGGTTTCTTGGGCCTTGAAGTAAAAATTAAAATTATATTCGTAGATCAAGATGTCACTCAGTAGTTTGATTATTACTTCTGCTAGCCCCTGTAAATATAAATTAAAGTCCACACTCGCTTTATTCATGTGAAAGGAGGGTCTCCCCTCTCTACTCTCGTGTCTGTGACCCAGCTTTACCAGATCTCCTAACTATACAAATATCACATTTTCTTATGGGAGGTTGGAATTTAAATTATATATTTTTACGATTACTTAGCTATTTGTCTTCATAGAAGTTGGTCATCAAAGACGTTTTGGTTGGTACCATTACATGCAAAATTGAAATCTGCACATTTGTATCTAATTTAGTGTGTTATAAGTTGAATATCGTTAGAGATATGAACTAAACTGCTTAAAATGGCTGCCAATTTTGACTGTTAATTTTGATTTTTATGAATTTAATTATGGCAAATATGAACATACTATAAGCCAAATTTCATGTTCTTATTTTAATTTTTGTGGCCCCTATTATACCTTCCTACAAACAACAACGATAACTATAGCGACAACGATATGAAAAATTACTTTTTCCATTTCCTGAGTCACTCAAAAAATATAGGTAGAAATTATTGACTATTACCAAAATTACCTACTTAGTATATTGAATAAGTAAAAGTCTGCAACTACACACAGAATTAAAAATGCTTTAGGACTAAATTTCTTTATTTTCATAAAGTATGGAACTTATAATATAGAATTTCAGATCTCTCATGAAAACACCAACACCCATGGCCATGAAATGTTCTCCTAGGATTTATTTGTCACCGTACTGGTTTAACAAATATATGTACAATTTGTATAATTATGTGAGCTAGTAAACACTCTAGAGGTGCCAAATATTCTATTTGGTACGCAAGTTTGGTTTTACAATCGTTAGACAGGTTCGTTTAACCAGATATATCTATCAGTAATTACAAAATAGTAATTTTTTTAAAAAAAAGTTTTTCTATAATAAAAATTAAAAACTACATGTCTCAATGACGCATTGTGTGGAGTTTAAAAATCTGAAAATAATGATGTCCAAATGAGTATTCTACAATAAAAAATAGGAATGTTATAAAAAACAAAACCATTAGAAACTCATAATCAATAATAATACTCATATTAGTCTGAATTTTAGTCTTAATTTGTAAGTTAAGATGAACTATTTATTGAAAAAATAGTTTGAACATTTGAAAAGCTGATCATTGGAAACAGTTTTCATTAGAAGAACAAACCAATGTGACATTAACAGCTCATTTTATAGAGCTTGGAGATTAATACCAAAGTTGAGATCTGCCAAAAAAAGGAAACATAAAAACCAAAAAACGCTAATAGAAAACTCCGTTCTTCCATGTCAGCGTACCAATTAATATTACAATCTGATATCTCTCGAATATAGTGACTACGGGCCTACCAATCCAGAGGGACTTAGCGGGGTCCACACATTTCTTCATGGAGTATTGAATTAGATACTTTACTTTCGCCTATCATGTCTCCCTTCAACAACTCTGGTTATTTTAATTGAAGTTAGCCGGTCCGAAAAGTTTTTCTCTAAAATTATACTCTGAATTCAAAACTAACATTGAATATATAACATAAATCTAACCTAACTATTAATATTTTTACTTACGATAATTCAAGTTCGGTAGACAAGTTTGAATACGGCTTGGCCGAAAAAGTTTTCAACAGAAATTGTTATCAAGATTCGAAACTTAGTAATTATATATTTCCTTTAATTATGAAAATTAAAATTAGCCAGGCAAATTGGCAGGTTGTCTCGACCAAAACTATTTCAATAAATGTATACTAGAAATAGAAAACTAATAGTGAATTTACAAAAACTAATCTAAATTAGCGATTCCTGTCTTTTGATTGTAAAAATACAAATAATCTGAAAATCATATCACAATCGGTTGAGAAACCAAAAGGTTAAATTTTTGACGTCATCTCTTTTGAATATAGTATTGAGTTACAACTCTCTCCTTCATCTTTCCTATCAGGTCTCTCTAAGCCAACACTTACTTTTTTCTGACCCTGATGATTTAGAGTATTCGAGGACTAGAGGTCTTTATTTTGTGTTCTTTTCTTCTTCTTTTTTTTATAAAGTGATGTTGACCAAGAGGTTTTTGCCTTTAAACAACAAGGAATTCCACTTATTTGGAATTATATCTCTGAATTTTCATCCACGTTAGTTGCCCTCTAAAGAAATCATTTCGTATTGGTTATGAAGATAGTTCCACTAACAACTCTCCTAGTTAACAAATATTTCAAGAGTTATATTTACTATCTAATTACGTATTAAATATATCAAACAATAAATCCATTTAGTAAATAATTTGAACTTCAGTATGTTATATGTTTGCTAATTGGTTCTACTGTAGATAAGGAATGAGCAATAAAACACTAAACACTATCGATATATTGAATGAGGTCAAAGTTCAACTAATCTGACCCTAATGTCAAGCTATCGTTAGCAGTTCTAAAGACCAATATAGAATCACGAGCAATTGTTGCTTACTTTTTAAAACAGCTGATATAGAAGGCGTTTTAATGTCTGTGCATCCACATTGGATGATGCTAGTTTCTTTTAAAATTGCAATTCTTGCTGTTGCTGTCTTCCTCATTACTTCGTCAGGGGACATTATGAAATGTTCACATATCTTACCTATTGGAGTAATTTGAGATCAATTTTGGTTCGATGTGTGTATTTTAGTCAACACAATTTTAAAATTGGGTAGGCTCGTTTCACTTTCTTAAAAATAAGTAGCGTAAAGTTAAGTAATGGGACAACAAATAGAGATCAATTATTTTGCCGATTTAACCGTTTTGTGGTCCCATGAGTTCAAATCAGTAGATTTTGGAATTATGTCAGTCATTCTGTCTGTCGTATATGCAGACCTCTACTGCTCAAACACTTGAATTGATTTTAATCAAATTTGGTATGTGGGTATATTTTGACCTTATATTACAACAATTTTTATTTTAGATAAATTAAACTTTGGGAGTATAAGTTGCCGTAAGACAAAAAAACATAAAATTGTAATTTGATGAAAATCGGCAGTATCGATTTTTACCAAAATTTGCTCGATTGTCGCCTCTAAGGGTGTGAATAATAATAATCCAAACCCATGTGCATAGTTACAGTTAAACATTTACATTTAAATAATCCTGGGTTCATTTTCACTTTGTGATTGACTACCGAATTAACTTTTTTTTTTTCTTTTTTTTTTTACGAATAGTTTATATTAGGTTACATGAATAATTAGCGAGAAACTATGTGCTATATGTTTACATAATTTATTTTATCATTTAACAAGATTGTTAACCATAATTAAAGGTTGGTAAATTTAACGACAACAAAATTAAAAAAATTATAAACTCATTTTTCGAACTTGGTTTTTTTTTTTTAGTGCTTTTAACGTCCCACGTTATCCAATTTTGTGCAGCTTCAAAATTTCCATTAAGCAATTCTGGAATACATTTTCCTATGATTAAACACATAGTAGAACTAAAACACACAATTATTCAAAACAACATAAAAATAACAACAGTAATATTGTTGAATTTATCAGGTAAGTTATGTTTCACTATTGGTTGAATGTGGTGTTGCTCAAAATATATGGTGGGGCAAATATTGTTATTCAGTTGTTTTTTTTAAGATTGTTAGAAACCAAATTCCTTTCACAAGTTTTAAAAATGCGCCTGTTCAAAGTCATACAAAGTGTCACAGTTGCTACAATAGTTACAGTGGGATTGTAAAATGGTTTCCTTATCTGGTAGTTTTGTTACCACTTTAAATTCCAAGAAAATTCTGTCCCTCAAATTTTAGGTACACATAAATTTTCTAACTTTCTATTAGGTTAAATGGCCGTCTTCTGTATTGATGTTGGCTTTATATCAGCTCATATGTGTTCATAACTGTCTACATATGTTAAGAACAAAGTTAAATCCTGTAAAAGACTGAAAATAAAAACAAACACTTCCATGAGAACAATTATGGTACTTATTTCGTCTCATCAGACATGATACAAGCAAAGTTGGTCTCTTGGGCCTTATTGAATCATGTGGTCTTATCCAGCAGCGTAAGTTTGTTTGAAACATAGGTTTTCTGAAGCTCGTAAGGCCCATTCTATACGAGCGTTGAATGCGTCGCGTTATTTTTCGTTTTGGAAGTCAATACAACTCAAGTTGTAGCATCTATACGAGCGCATTCTACGACCAGCGTTACCCTGTTCACTCAGCGTTGACGTTATTAACGCCGCCTGCCTTGCTGGTAGCGCTAGCTACCGGGCGCAAACAACGCTGCGCGAGACGGGTAGCATATATACGAACGCTTTTAGCGCCAGCGTTGTCGTCACGTGGTTTTCGAATTTTTCGAGTGAAACTGTGTTTAAAGCGTATCTGAGTGTGTGATTGTTTGATTTAGACTTAAGCCATGTATGACATTGATAAGCTTATTGTTGAAGTGGAGAAGAGACCAGCAGTGTTTCATGTTAAGTCGAAAGACTATGCCAATAAACAACTAAAAGCGCAGTGTTGGACCGACATTGGAAGAGCGATGTATGAAAATTGGAAGGAAATGACTTCTGAGAGCAAGGATGTAGCAGGTAGGTCTAACCAGCAGGTACTGAAAACCTAAAGCACCGATCTGCACAGCATCCATATTGGTGACTGAACTGACGGTTTTAGCGCTTAGCGCGACACATTTAGCGCCCGTATAGAAGGTCCACTGCTGAGCGTTGACGCTAACAACGCGACGCATTTAGCGCCCGTATAGAATGTCACCACTATTGTCGGGCGTTGGCGTTAACGTCACGCATTTAACGCGACGCATTAACGCTCGTATAGAATGGGCCTAATGTGTTTATCACTACTTTCGTAACACCGGCTAGGCCCCAACGGGTCTCATAGATATATAAATTAATGAGTCTCTACTCGTGCCTATAATTCGACAAAGTCTAATATCCATAACATTTTCTTATTAGGTCAGGCTTCTAAATTACATTCAAGACAATAACTTTCCTATTTTTCATCGTAGAGATGCGGAGGTAAGGGTACCATAACATTGAGATTTGAAATCCGCAATTTTGTGTGCATGTTAATATGATATACGTTGAACAACACACTTTAGTTTATAAAGCAGTCAGTAGTGGTAAACATTGTCACTCAATGTTCACGTGATACAGATGTCCTAAGGTTGATGTACACGCACGGCTGCTGAAATCTCTCCAGCAGGATCAGTTCGTTAGGTGGTACCGCAATAATATGCGAGACTCCAACCGAGTACTTCAAATTACGGAAATGTCGACTTTCCATCTACAAATAATTAAATAGGATTATTTCCGTACTTCTTTTATCCACATAGTCCATATCAGATCAATTAATTAACCTGTCTGAGAAAAATATAAAACCAACATGACTCGAGCATTCAAAATAAATATCTAAGTTTAAAGATTACAGTTTGTAGGCCTAGACTAAACAAAATAAAGTTCTATATTTGTAATTTTGTAGTTTTCTATTTTATTTATTTATTGTTATAAGTTAGCACATCAAATTGCAATATCAATTTAAAAGAGAGAAAAGAGGTGTATAAATTGAAAACAAATATAAATAATCAATCATCTCTAATAATGATTCATATAGGTAGTAATGTTGTCCTTTTTCAGATAGCTGTTGTGTGGACATTATGTGCTATTACGGGGTCCAGGAGTGTACAAGATGTGAGAGAGATGACGGTATATGTTGGAAAGAGAGACCAATACAACAACGCAACTTATCACGTGAACAGTTTGTTTGCAACTACTGACTGGTTTATTTGAATAGACTATAGATAACAAAATACTGTTTTAAATGGTTGCCATTTCGACAATTTTAATTATATTTCTCTGAATTTAACAATTGGACATGTTACTAGTATCCACCCACTCGGAGCCAATGGTCTCATCTGATCTCTCCTTAACTTCGCTACGCTCGTGTCAAGTTCAATAAATATGAACTTTGTGAATGACGTAATATGTTTGACTACATATAAGGTTCTTTCACTACAACTATGGACCTTCCTGTGTAGTCTGTAAGCAAAACCAACACATTACTTAAACCTAACTATATAAATATTATTTTGAAAATGTGAAAAGCACAGCAATTTTTGAAGTAGGGTTAATCCTAGTTTTATGCCACCAATAAAATGTAAAAAACTAGATTTCTGTAAATAAAGCTCTCAGGTGGTCTAGTGGCTAACTTAATGTGTGTTAACTTCCAAAGTCAGACATTTTGAGTGGTTAAAAGTTACGATGTTGACCGAACATAGTGAACCCAGATTGTAGTGTTAGCCTATCTGATTGCTAACAGTTATAATTATTACGCGATAACGTAAAGTGCTGACCACGCTTTACCCGTCTAAAAAGCTGTCTACAAGTCTAGAAAAAATCAATATTAATTTCGTTTGTGGATTGTAAATAGGGGTACAAAAGTAAACATATCACTTTTTATACACAAATTATCCCATTTTACTTAATACAGTATGTTCAAAAAGTACTTACACTAAAATATAGGACAACATGTTAGTTTGTAAACATTTCAAACTGATATAAATGATAGATCAAATTATAAAATGATAGAGAATTCTTTAAATATGTATTGACATTAAGAGTTTTCGTTAAATATTATTGACATTAGGAGTTTCAAGTATTTTTTATTAGTCTTCCAAACATTAACGTTACCAATCTACACTTATTGTCTTCAAGATTTAGGTACGCCATAGCTCTCACAGGTGCACCAACTTTTAGAAAATTTAGTATGCATGTTTCTTTGGGTTGTATCTTGTGGAATGTGTGCATTTTTTTAATAACTCAAATTTGTCTAATCTGCACTAAAAGTAAACGCAAAATTCACTGTATCATATATTAAAATCAGTTCAATTTTGGTCAAATCTAATTCGTGAAGTAAAAATTAGACATATTGGTCGTCATCTAAGCGATAATGTTGTTCCGGAGTTCATACATCAGTCCAGTGGTAATACTAACAACAGATAGTATTTAACAAAATTAATTTCATTCTAATGCGTACAGAAAGAAATTACATATACCGAAAGACCTGTATTTTTTTTACCCGGGAAAATATTTGAACATATCTGGAAGGAAAGCTAATTATATAAATTGTTGACACAACAAATACAAATAAATGGAGACCATTCCATTCTTACCATTAATAAATATTACGCCAAAGTATCGTACAATTTGGGTTCAATAAGATCCGTAAAAGATTATCATCATAATATCTTCGTATATATTTACATGTTTTCCACAAAAAGAGTCAAGACTTCAATATATGTTAACTAGGAAATTTTCTCCGCTCCAGTCCGTCATTTGATGATGACCTAGTTTAGCCTAGTTCACAGCCTGTCATTGTATTCGGGGTAGCAATAATCTAGATAGAGTAGATATTTTTAAATATCTATTATGTACGTAGACTAACAAGATTGAAAGATTATTCTATTTATAAAGTTTTAGTGTATTATCAGACCTTTGCTGTTATTTATAGTTATAACAACGACAACGGTCAAAGGGTCTATCACGTGTTGTCAAGTATTCTAAAGCATAATTTTATTTTAATAGCGAATTGATAATTTTGTTTGATTTATTAATCTTTAATTTTCATCAAAATTTGATAGAAATAGTTATAATCAATTTTGAGAATGCCAATCACTGTTTCATTTTATTTAAAAAAAGTTATTACATCGGAATTTATGGACAGAAACGACAATTATGTCGTTTTTAAAATAGAACATACGAAAATAAACCTTGCTCGCTGTAGAGGGTTGTTTAATTTTTTTTTAAATTATGACAATAATATTTATTTTCTCTGTGTAGCATTAGATTACACTTTCCATTATTTAATTTAAAAAATAGAAATCATTTTATCCTTTCGGATTTCTTTATTTATAAATAAATACCTTTTTGTATGTCTTACAATCTACATTATTGTGCTACATGTTTCACTGACCGTATCTTCAGGCTGATACTTAACATAAAACACTGAACATTATAGAAGATATATAGTGTATATTATGTATACACTATAGAATACTTATACAATATAACATGCTAATTTGTCCACGTCTTATATTAATTTAGTATTAAAATTAACATTTCATGTCAGTAACCACCTGGAGTATCATTTTACTTACATATAAATATAATAGACAAAGATTTGTGATTGGTCACAAAACCAGTATTGAATTTTTCACGGAAATATTCTTTTCTGGGGCTTTTGAGTCTAAAAAAATGGTTTTAGGGATGATGTCTGTCATCCGTGCAGTCCTCTACAGCCCAATCACGTTGATCAATTTAAATCAAATTTGATTTGTGGGAATATTTTGATCATATCTCTGTTTGTTTTAAAAAAAATTGTTTATAACTATATATTTGTGACAGTCTACCATAAGACAATTACACAAAATTACAATTTTCTCAAAATCGGCTTTGACGATATTGTAAAATGTTGTAAAAGTGCAGCCTATTCCAAAAGTGTTGATCTCTATTGATCATATCGGTTGTGAGTTTTCGGTAAAAAAAAAAACAAAAAAAAAACATTTAGTTGTTATGAAAGTCGTAATTTGTAAATCGCTCTCCTGATTTCTTTAAATTTTTGGTGAAATGTGAATATTAATGAGCGATATGTAAAATAAATAATTACTGTTTAAGAATAATTTCCAAAAAATGAAAATGAACCTAGCTATCTGTTATTTTATTTTATTTCTTCTTACAGTATCCATGCGACAATTTTAAGTGAAGCAAATTTAGACGTTAAATAAATATATTTATAATGTTTCAAATAATCTTCAAAATCTAAGACGTTGTCACAGTTGATTTTCATTTTTGCGTCAAATCATTTTATTTTGTTAGTAATTCTATTGTAAATAACCGTATAAGAAACTTTGTACAACATTTTTGAAATTGTTTATTTTAATCTGGGTTTCTTTGCTTCAGCCTTGGAGTTTCGTTCTATGATTTGTTATTTTAGTGTTTAGTGTTTATATTTGTATATGTGTTTTAAATTGTGTGTGTGTTTTTTTTTACATCTATATTATGTATGTTACGCTTAAAACATCAAAATAAATATTCATCTTCTACAAGACACACTTTATTCTCCGACTTTCGGAAGAGTAAAATCTGACATGTCTGAACATGTCCAGACACGAGGTCAATCTTAGAAACAAAGGTTTGTCTAAGACAACAAATCAATTAAAACTTTACATTGATTCTGGTATTTAAGCACGATTTAGTAATTTTTTTTTTTTTTTTTTTTTTTTAGATATGAGATCTGAGATTACAAATTTATACAATCATTCAGATTTTATTTTTATCTCTAAAAATATATATATATATATGTTTGTTTTTTAACAACACTTCCATTTGAAATTGAGGTTCTTAGGCCAGAGCACGATTTAGATCAACCATCACTAACAAAAATTATTTAGAATCAGCCTATTTATTAATAAAAATAGATAAAATTATCCTGAAGTAAAATAAATCTGAACAGTATTATTTCAAATTACAGTAGGAATATTCAATTTCATTAAAAAAAAAAAAAAAAAAAAAAAAAAGACCTAATATTTCACAATTTAAATAACAGCAGAAAAATAATAAATAAATTGATTTTAACATATAAAACACATATCTCACATAAAAAAAAACAGAAAAAGTCACACTTTTACAACAGAAGATCATTAGTGTAAAATAAATAATGTCACATCAAAACCAAGCAAATAATATATAAACTAAGTAAACAGATATAACCCATACAGAACATAATATTAAAAATAAAACAACACTCTCACAATATCATTGTATTTGTTAATCATTTACAAAATTGTTGTGATTAAGCTGTCATTTTGTTTGGCAGCAGTGGCAGTTTGTTTGTCGTAAATCTTGGGAGTAGTGTAAAGATAAAAAGTATCTCATACTAAAACAAGTTCATGGTATTACTTTATGATACAGGGTTATCATAAAATAATAATGAAGTTTTGAACATGATTTAAGTTAAAATCGTCGTCTGAAACAGTTTTTAAAATCGTCGTCTGAAACAGTTTTTAAAATCGTCGTCTGAAACAGTTTTTAAAATCGTCGTCTGAAACAGTTTTTAAAATCATCGTCTGAAACAGTTTTTAAAATCGTCGTCTGAAACAGTTTTTAAAATCGTCGTCTGAAACAGTTTTTAAAATCGTCGTCTGAAACAGTTTTTAAAATCATCGTCTGAAACAGTTTTAAAAATCGTCGTCTGAAACAGTTTTTAAAATCGTCGTCTGAAACAGTTTTTAAAATCGTCGTCTGAAACAGTTTTTAAAATCGTCGTCTGAAACAGTTTTTAAAATCGTCGTCTGAAACAGTTTTTAAAATCGTCGTCTGAAACAGTTTTTAAAATCGTCGTCTGAAACAGTTTTTAAAATCGTCGTCTGAAACAGTTTTTAAAATCGTCGTCTGAAACAGTTTTTAAAATCATCGTCTGAAACAGTTTTAAAAATCGTCGTCTGAAACAGTTTTTAAAATCGTCGTCTGAAACAGTTTTTAAAATCGTCGTCTGAAACAGTTTTTAAAATCATCGTCTGAAACAGTTTTAAAAATCGTCGTCTGAAACAGTTTTTTTTACATAAGTAATAAATTGCTATATGTGCGCCATTAGTCGCTCGGCAAATGTCCAATCGATAATCAAGTTCTGCCCAAACGTTAGTTAACATGTCTTTCTTAACGGTTGTCATTGGTTCATTAATCCTGTTCCTTAAGTGATTTAGGTCACGAATTTTTTCTCTATAACAATGTTTTTGATGTACCCCACAAGAAGAAATCGCAAGGTTCAGGTCTGGACTCCTTGGAGGCCAATCCATCGATGTCCAAACTTTTAATTCAAAGTGTCTGTGACAAATGCATTGTGGAATACCTAACTCTATTCTTCGTCGAAGTATAGGGCCTAGACTTCTTAGGACTTCTGATTGCAGATTGTCTAATAAGTTCAACTTTTTCCTCTGATACATTTGGCCTGCCAGATGATTTTTGCTTTTGAACTGATCCAGTTTCTTCGAATTGTTTGAACCAACGTCGTATGTTATTTTCATGTGGTGGATCTTTTCTGTATTCGCGTCGAAATGCACGTAGCACTGAAATTACAAACTTGAATTCAGCCAACAACAAAACACACTTTACTTTTCCTTCATTAGAGAACATAATAACACACTCCGCACAGAACACTCCAGAAAACACAAAACACACTACCACAACAATGCAAGAACTAATTTTGAGGTTACAACAGCTGTTAAACAAACTTTTGGCTTATAGGCTATCGCGATACCAATACAACACCACACAATTTCTCTACTGTCTTCGTATGAATTAATGAAACCCCACCATTCTTTTATGATAACCATGTACAAAGTGATAGAAGCATATCCTTTAAATTTTTGAGTGGTCAGGGGGTTTATATTTTTGACAATAACTCCGGTAATTGTCATCGTAGAGATTTGGAGTTGATTTCGTTACACACACAATTGAAATCAGTTAAGTTTTATCTAATTTAATGTCATAAGTTGAATAATACACGAGATAGGAACAAAACCAGTTTAAAACGACCGCCATTTTGGTATGTTCAATTCAATTTTTTCTGAATATCAATAATGCTATTAGCACGTTAGAGTCAGGACCAAACTTCATTTTTGTGGCCGCTATCGTGCTTACGTAGAGACAACGACGATGAACGAACGGCCTTTCTTAATCTAGTTAACTAATTCATTTACCTATTTCCGCTCATTAAGAGAAATAACCTGTGAACTTTAAAATGTAGAGAAATTATAATAGCAACGAGTCAAGAGAGAAAAAAAGTGTTCAATTTAATATTTTTCACTTAAATTAACCATAAGTTGCCGTTATGGTATTATGATTTGTATATGTTCATATTCTATATATGAACACATTGCTATAAGAAATTATCTGATCGTAAATTACATTTGTACTACAATGGTAACTAAGTCAGTGTGGTATTTTTTTTTTAGATTTGTCTATTACTCTTAGCTTGTAGGCTATCTAGGTTGGATTGTAGAGGCTTATTTTGCAGACTTGTTATTTGATGTTAAGGAAATGATAATAAATTTCCAAAAAATAAACAAAAAATACATTCTATTGGTGACATAAGAATTTAAATTAAATTTTGTTTTAATTCTCAGTAGTAGGCTATCATTCTCGGATATTGCTGTCATAACGACCTTCACAGAAGCTTGGCAAACACCAAAATGCACTGCGTAATACAAAATGTCACTGTTACTGAAACAATTAATGTTGAAAGAATGTAGAGTAGCAATAATGTAACGCATGCATTTACGTAATTGTCGATGCTGGGCCCGTAAGACACGAAGGCTCGGACTGTGGTTAACCGATTCCCACTTCCCGTGCAATGCAAGTCATGATATGCACTCTACAGATGCACACTGTTTTATCCAACAATTCCGGTTCCTGATTTTATTGTACGTAAATATCTATGTTTTAAATTCTTAATAATATGATTTACGGAATTTTGTTGTTTGTAGAATTTCTAAATTTGTCTATACAAGGTGAGCTTTGAAACTCAAAATTATCCAGTGTAAACACATTTTAATCCACATACAGAAAAACAATTAAGTTAACAGTACAATTTTCCTGGACTTTTAAAAATAAATGATATTACTAAATTCTGTTTAAACTGAAAAAAAAAAAAACCAGACTAAAACACCTACAGAAACACTCACATAGGCCTACGTAATTTTGTTCTTTAAATACCCCCCTCGCCCCTGATATTAACCTATCCATTAGAGAAGAAAGGACTTTACACATTTTTTTCCAACTATCTTTTTCAGACAATATGTATGACATATGTTTAAGTATGAAACTTGAAATTCATTTGCTTAGGTCAAATTTTGATGTGCCCCCCCACACACAGTCACAAACAATAGATTTGTGGTTTTGATGAAACAAAAATTTTCCTATCTTTGGGAAATGACATAAAATGGACAAAGTTATAAATATATTCACGGCTATTTTAATCTAAATAACCGATTTAAAAAAAATCCAACTTTACTTATTTGTTTTGACTACCAACGGTTTTTTAATGTGTTGATCACATCGTTAAAATTAGGTTTGTTCGTAAAAAAAATCATATTCTTTTTATTTGAGTTAAATGTATCAGTCTGCAATAAATCAGCTATTCATTATTGAGTATCAAGTCATTTTGAAACAGGTTAAATAATTTTGTTCATTTTCGAAATTATTTTAGACAATTTTCATAAATATATATTCCGCGTTTCATTGAAACCGATAGACCTATTTCTCAGCGTTGATGACTTTTGCCTCATTACAAAGATAACTGCGGAAATATCAATGTCAACATCTCATGAAATCCACTGCTATCCTGTGAGGCTTAGGCAATATTTTGTTAGACATAACATAGATTATGGTTTGTAGTCATTGTTTTGAAAGACTAGTGGTTTTGTGTAAACGTAAACGGTTCACCTACACTTCATATTTTACTCTAATTAATCAATGAAGTAAACTATACAACTTACAGGAAATTTTCGGAGAAACAAATTACCAGGAAACAAAACAATATACCTAAGTGATAAGTAAAATTTTGTTTTTATATTTATTTAATACTACAAAACAGAAATATACAATCTTCAAAATGTAAAATCTTTTATTACATGTACATTACATGTTTTATTACATGGATAAAAATATCAAAGAAGTCAGGTAAGCCTTTTAGGTCAAACTTAAATCTATAAATCTGCCCCTGTGATAGTTTTAGAAAACAGTTCAAATCATATTTTTCATTTGTAGTTTTGTTTTTATGGCTGTTTTTTATGTCTCAATCACACTATTATATTTAATATTTCAAAGCGCGAGTAGATTCATAGTTGGCGCATTAAAATCCATACTTTGAACCTTGCAGTACTGTTTTGAGTAGCCGCCATTTTAAATAAAATAAAATTATAAATCTTGTAGGTCTACTTTCATAGTTCGAGCTAGTTTCGAAGAAACGTATCATTAAATTTCATAACGAATGGTAGAGCCGATTGAACATAATACTTAGCACATCCTTAAACTTACACACGAAATGTCCAGTGACAGTTTGATTGAAAGAGAGTCAAATGAACATAGTTTAATAATTTTCTTACTTAATCTAACCTATAAAAATATAACCCGTTCGTCCACACTATGGCACCCGGTCGTAAAGTAAGGCGTATATATATAGACGTAAAGAAGACACTTGAAACACAAGTTCCCACGACCACAGAGATATATCAGGTGGCCTTACACATGCGCAATACATACTATCTAATCATTACAGCCCAAGTACTGGAAGACATGTTACTCATAATAAAAAAGATCGAAATAGTTCTCCAGTTAATCCCCCACTGGTTGAGAGGTTATATGGTTAAAATTCCTTTTTTTTAACGATTACTTTCTTCTTTTTTATTTTAAATGGTTAATCGTGATGAATGATTTGTATAAAATTAGGTGTGACAGGTTATGTAGGATCTGCATGCTTAAAGTTATTCCTGAACTTATTTTACACTGTCGCCGTTCATTTTGTTTGAAACGACTTGATGGATCTTACATTTTCGAAATAATTTTATCATTGGGCGTAATGATACACGTGTTCAGTTTCATTGAACCCAGCTGAGATATTTCTGAGAAAAATACAATCTCAGACCGTAGAGTATAAATCATACAGTAAATATATTTATAAAAGTATAGATTTAAAAACACGGAACATGAAAAATGAATGGACAGATCAAATAGCTGTTTCTTGTTTGTTTGTTTATTCAGGGTAGAAAAAGAACAAGAATTGATCAACAGAGACCTGATATGAAATTGAAAGAGAGATAGGCTTCTTCGAGAATATCAAAACTGTACTCACTAAAGTTAGTTCCAGAATGTAACTGAATTATATGTGGTCCTGGTGGGTAGTTCTAAGGGATATTTCATCTCTTCTCACACACGACCTAGAACACATGGAGTTATTAGTAGATTGATACCACTGCTTCCGGAAATCATTGTTCTGTGTTTCCAATCCTTTCACAATACACATTTAAAATGGTTTTCGTAACATACCTCAATAAATAAAGTCTATAGGTGTAAGGTCCGGTGAATGAGGACAAACCTTCCATCCAGGTCTTCTAATCCAACGTTGAGGAAATTTCTCATAAAATAATCACGAACAACATTGACACAGCGAGACGGTGCTTCATCGTGCTAAAAATCAATCCTCAATTTAAGGAAATGGATATAGTCCCAACATACCAAGGAAGATAACATGTTAAGATTAGGGGACCAATGGGTCCTCTCTTCCACTTTACCTAAAATAAGAGCTTCCAGCCAAAAAAAAGTGACCGATAATGCAATCACGAGTGAGAGAGCATCAACATTATCTTTTAGGCTGTCATGCTCCTATTCAACGAAGGGGTACCGGACTTTATTTGCTCAAATTCAAACATTGTCTTTTAGGCTGTCATGCTCTTATTCAACGACTAGGTAACGGACTTTATTTGCTCAAATTCAAACATTGTCTTTTAGGCTGTCATGCTCCTATTCAACGACAGGGTAACGGACTTTAAATTGCTCAAATTCAAACACTGCCTTTTAGGCTGTCATGCTCTTATTCAAGGAAGGGGTAACGGACTTTATTTGCTCAAATTCAAACATTATCTTTTAGTCTGTCATGTTCCTATTCAACGACGGGGTAACGGACTTTATTTGCTTAAATTCAAACATTGTCTTTTAGGCTGTCATGCTCCTATTCAACGACGGGGTAACGGACTTTAAATTGCTCAAATTCAAACACTGCCTTTTAGGCTGTCATGCTCTTATTCAACGAAGGGGTAACGGACTTTATTTCCTCAAATTCAAACATTGTCTTTGAGGCTGTCATTCTCCTATTCAACGACGGGGTAACGGACTTTAAATTGCTCAAATTCAAACATTGCCTTTTAGGCTGTCATGCTCTTATTCAAGGAAGGGGTAACGGACTTTATTTGCTCAAATTCAAACATTATCTTTTAGTCTGTCATGTTCCTATTCAACGACGGGGTAACGGACTTTATTTGCTTAAATTCAAACATTGTCTTTTAGGCTGTCATGCTCCTATTCAACGACGGGGTAACGGACTTTAAATTGCTCAAATTCAAACACTGCCTTTTAGGCTGTCATGATCTTATTCAACGAAGGGGTAACGGACTTTATTTCCTCAAATTCAAACATTGTCTTTGAGGCTGTCATTCTCCTATTCAACGAAGGGGTAACGGACTTTATTTCCTCAAATTCAAACATTGTCTTTTATGCTGTCATGCTCCTATTCAACGAAGGGGTAACGGACTTCATTTCCTCAAATTCAAACATTGTCTTTTATGCTGTCATGCTCCTATTCAACGAAGGGGTAACGGACTTCATTTCCTCAAATTCAAACATTGTCGTTTATGCTGTCATGCTCCTATTCAACGATGGGGTAACGGACTTCATTTCCTCAAATTCAAACATTGTCTTTTATGCTGTCATGCTCCTATTCAACGAAGGGGTAACGGACTTCATTTCCTCAAATTCAAACATTGTCTTTTATGCTGTCATGCTCCTATTCAACGAAGGGGTAACGGACTTCATTTCCTCAAATTCAAACATTGTCGTTTAGGCTATCATGCTCCTATTCAACGAAGGGCTATCGGACTTTATTTGCTCAAATTCAAACATTGTCGTTTAGGCTATCATGCTCCTATTCAACGAAGGGCTAACGGATTTTATTTGCTCAAATTCAAACATTGTGGGGATGTACGTGTCCTGAAATAGGGAAAGTAGTCGCATCACTAAACATAACTTGGTTCAACAAATTATTCACCTTCAATTTCATCAAGAATGACTACACCAAAGATTATCTCTTGGCCTTAAAGTATGGTGATTATAGCCTGTAAACCTAATCCATTTTTTTAACTTTGTGAACACCTAGTTTTAGGAACACTTACTTTTTATAACTCCTAGTTTTAGGAACACCTAGTTCTCTTGCACTCCGATAAACAAAAAAGTTGTAATTTTATTTGTTTCATGTTTATTATTAACCCCACCTTGACTCAATAGACACACAGTACAGAATGAAAGGTATATTTGGTTCTATTACTTTTTTGTGACTCGGTATGTCTGCCTTCTGTAGGACATAATAAAAAATAAAAATTTCATGAAAATCAATTGAGTGGGTTACCAGTTATAAAAAAATTAGTTAATTAAATCCTATATATTTTATGTTATAGACGTGTAGACTTGTCATAATGTCCGGGATTTTTATCGGGAATTTTCAATGCTATATTATCATTTAACAAGTGCCACCACTTCCTGTAGGTATAAATTATCTGTTTAAATGTGGTAAGATTTCTGTGATCGAAGGTTCAACATAACCCCGGTTAAACATAAGGACAGTAAAAGCTATAAAAAGAATAAATAATCAGAAGAAGCTTATAATTCCAATATGGGTCCTTTATGGTAAACAATCCAAATTCATGACAAATAAAAGAATCACTAACAGATTTGACCTGATCTTCCTCGTTGTGACTTTGGGAATTAGAAAAAAAAGATTTTTAACATGTCGCCACCTGTACTTAAATAATATAATGTTTCTTTGTTATAGGCCACAGACATTAAAAATTGTGATGTAAGAACTGCATAAATCTTGTGCTTTTAAAAACTACTGAAATTCTGAACAATCATATTAAAAATATCGAATTGACGTCACTTTACACAGTCTTTGTTCTTATCTATCTTTTATATTATAATTTAACATAAACACTAACTTAAATAAAAACTTGAAGATTTTTATTTTGTTTACTGGTACCAACATCAACTCCCTATTTTAAAAATAACGATGTTCTTGTCAAAATTCTAGTAATTTCGACCTTATGAAACCTGGCAGAACCGAGTGACCGAGCGTAGTGAATATAATATCAAGGCTTTTATTTCAGACAAGTAGATAAAACGAAACATTTTAACGAAAACTTCTATGTATAATATTTATACATCAAAAGTTATTACAAAGATTACTAGATTCAACTACTTGAGCTTTCCTTTCTGTTCATATATAAATGTCATTAATCATAATTTAAAATTCGTGTTATATTTGAAAGTTGAGATATTTATCCACAAATACAATCCTGTTTATCTTTACATTTCGATAACAAATTTTGCATGAATCATTTTCGTCCTCGTCTTAATGCAAGACTTGTAGGGCAGAGTTGTTGTATATCCTACACAATTACGAGGCTCAATAAACCTGTATTAGTGATTGATGTACATGATGAGCTGGGTAATTAAGATGATAACATTCAACAACTTGTTTTATATCCAAGAATATTTACTTTAAAACATACAGACCCAATAAAACATATAAAATCTTAGCTCAAATTACTTAGACTCTTTACAGATGTATTACAAAGAGACATCTTCTAGTGAACTCAGTATATCAAGAGATAAAAAGGTTGGCCAGACTGCACGGCGGCCGATAACAGCTGATATCATGTGTTGTAACGCGGAGAGGATGACGTGGCCATCTTTTGTTGTACAATAACTGTATAATCTTAATGTCAATATAATTAACCTAAATAGATAACCGATTGGCCAACTTTAGCGATGTGCAGAGTCAATAAAACATTGAGAATTTAACATCTGACTCTAAAAATTGACAACAGAAATCATTTGCAGGACATGGTTTTTTGAATTGAAACATACACAGAGATAAATGTACAACATTTTCACCATTTCTGTCTATATTAATTTTATAGGAAGAAATATAGTAGTCAACAAAATGCAACTAAAGCTTCCTCATTTCAAAGCGGACAGTTAGGTTCTAATTTTAATTACGACACCAAGGATTTCCATTGATCAAATCCTTTTAAATTCAATCAATTAATATTCCTTTCATTTATATGGGTTTTGATAATAGACAAAATACTGCAGCTAAAGAAATAGTAGATAGCTTCCACTTTAAGTTTAAACAACGTCAAAAAATATAAACATGAAAATTGGTCAACAAATAAAATCCACTTTGTCTTTCTAGTTTAAAAATTTTTGGTATACAATAATTTATCTCTTCACTCTCTTTAAACATAAACAAAATTTTAATACCCCCCCCGCCCCCCAATTGCTTGGAAAAGAATATTTAGACTTTGTCGCCTAACTAACACAACAATTCCTTCTACCAAAATATTCTCAAGTTATTGTGCAGATAAATAACGAATAAAGGACCAATCATAATAAGGATAATATTTCAATGCTGGTAGATGTTAAGATGTTGAAACAGCATTGAGTGTCGTTTTCTTAGCATGTTTATTGTTGCGTGCTTCAAAAATATTATTCAACGTGGAACCACTCAGGTTTTATCATTTTTATTTTGTCACCATAGAACTTCTAAAATAATAAACTGCAAACTTCCTAATACACCAACCAAACCAAACCAATCGAAATACTAACCAACCAAACCTTCTGTTGCAAAAAAGAAATAAAATGAGTTCAGTAGTTAGAAATATCATTGACTCTATAGATTATTTTTAAGGATATTAATATACTTGAAGCCTAAATTTGCTTCACTTGCGTTATAAACTCGACTTAAACCTAAATATTGTAAAATGAAATCAACTTTAAATGACAGCGGTAAAGACTATTTAATGTATATTTTTTTTTCGTTAACAGTGATTTTCTATTGTTTGTAATTTCGCTCTCTTGTTTGAGTTATTATTATTCATATTTCACTAAAATTTGAATGAAATCGGTAGATCTGAATTTGAGAGATTACATCTTTTATAACAGCTCCATGGCTCTTTTACAGACAAATCAAGAACCTACATTTTGGAGAGAGAGTGACCAATAACCATGATTTGGAAACTGAAATGTTTTGCTTTAAGAAAATTTGATCTAAATCATTAGAATCGACTTGGAAGAACTTGTATCTTTGTAAATCAAAATTCTTATCGAAAAATAATTAGAGAAAAACCCGAGATTTGGCCAAAATATGCCCTCATACGAAATTTGATTAAAATCAGTTCACATGTTTCACATGACATACTATCGACTGACATAGTTCCAAAATCACATAAGGAACGTAGAAACAAATATAGTCCGAACAAATTTAAAAACTGATTTTTTATTAATCGCAAAAATTCTATTAACTACCTACGTACAATAAAGTAGAGAAAATGCTCTTATTGGACATGTCTTTTTACACGTTAAACATTAGTTGGTATTCATTGCAACATAATAGTGTCAAACATCTGAATGAGTTATAACTTTCAATAACGTAAAAACGTTTATTTACAGCCCTTATTTAAGTTCTTTTGTTGTAATAAACTAATCCTAAAGCCGAGTCGAAGCCAGTATTTATGCTAGGGAGAGCAGCACCCAAGAGTCACTTCATATTCCACCGATCTGTAGCACACAGATTTAGTGTCTGTGTGTTGAGTTGCCTATTGACCTTTTTGAAGGGAATCGCTTTGTGCAATACCAGATGATTTACTTCCCTGGCTGATATTTAGAGTACAGATCTAATTAGTTTTGACTGGTAACATTGGTTACTGGTGTACTTTTTTTATTGGTAGGTATATCCAAGTTTCGAGTTCTACAAAAATTAATAAATAGAAGACTCCAGCGTATTTATTCATTTAAATAGATAACAATGTGGCAAAGCTCGAAGAAATTGTTAAATATATACACGGGTTAAATTATTCAGAATACTGAATATCTAAAAAAATTTAGGGAAAAACATTTTAAATAAGAATTTTTTACTTCTAGGGATAAAAATTATATTGTTTTGTTTGGTGTAACTTTTTACAAGTTGAGCTACATATTTTGATACAGCATTTTATTCAACAACAAAACAAATGCAACTTTTATCTTATATATATATAAATATATATATATATATATATATATATATATATATGTATTCAAATTAAACTTATCAAGATATTTAATAAAATTATTTGAGATTTTTGTACACCCAAAAATATTTTACTCTGAAAATATAAATTTAATAGGAAAAGTGCAAAAATAAAATTACCTTAATCCAACTTAAAGTATTATTTCTGAATTTTATTGGTTGAAGCAAAAAATTGTTGAAAATTATAAAATAAATCAAAATTGGTTAAATCAAAATAAACAATAAAAAAAATTCTTCACATTATTTCTAAAGTGCATAATTTCGTAGTTAAAAACATCTTACGAAATTGAAATTACTATAAAACAAATTTTTAGAAATGAATTACTTGTATTTTGTTGTTTAATAAGGTACTGTAAAAAAACAAGGAAAAAGAGGTTCCTTTAAAAAAAGACATTGAAATGCTCTTAGAAGAGCCCTCCAAACCAAACAACTTCTGTCTAAAACATTTTTTTCTGAAAATTCGTGTTCTTGAGTTATTTCATGTTAACTTAAATGTCTCAGACTTTATAATCAGTAGGACATCATTCGAACCATAAATCATAATGATTTAATTTTAACATAACTTTATAATTCATATGTAACTATAGAGTTAACGCTGAAGAGTGAATGTAGTGCTATGAGTCACGAAAATAACGGAAGACTTTGAGGTTATGTTACGACAGAAGCCTAGGCCTACTTGATATTAGCAAACAGTACATTACTCAATGTCAACGTAATCATTTCAGCTGGAGCTGCATTGCTTCACTTTCACATCGTATGATTGTTGACATTGCAACTTCATATCTCCTTATTATTTACCAGATTCGCGAAACGGTTTTGTCTACATAGTTACAGGATTTAGAAGAGTTTACTGACTAGGGTCAAGGTTCATTTTGATAGTCGCGAATAGTAATTTTCTCTTGCCTGTGAGTTAGCACATAGGTTTGTATCATAAACAGTCATATTTTGTATAAATTTGATGGAAATCGTTTGTACTGATATTGAGATTTTCCAATTTCTAAGGCAGCGTCTATGGGTTTTACTTTCTGATTGATAATTCTCGAACAAATCATTGGAAGAGATTTGCGAATGATTATTATTTTCATGTCTTTAAGTGCAACATTTTATTAAGGCGATTTTCACTTTGTATCTGCTAACTCCAGAACAGAAATTGTGAATAGATCGTGACTAGTGTTTTTTTTTTTCAGGTTTAGAGCTACATTTTGAGCTAAATTTGATCAATATTCTTTGTGACATTTTCGAGTTATGACTACGGCCTTCTAATGAGGTTTTCAAGGTTTTCACTTTGTAACTGATAACTACAGCACAGCCAATTTTGATAAATGCGACTAATACATTTTATGGGATCTATAAGGGATATATTTGAGCAAATTTTTATCAAAATCGTTTGTTTCTATTTTGAGTTATACGCCCTATTAATGAGGTGTTAAAGGTTTTCACTTTGTAACTGATAACTACAGCACAGCCAATTTTGATAAATGCGACTAATACATTTTATGGGATCTATAAGGGATACATTTGAGCAAATTTTTATCAAAATCGTTTGTTTCTATTTTGAGTTATTCGACCTACTAAAAGCAGGGTTCATATTTTTTTAAATTTTCGACCTATGGAATTCCTAAATAAGAAATTTTATAGGATTGTGACTAATACATTTTAAGGGATCTATTTGATAATCATTTGATCATAATTCGTTAAAACAAATTTGAAGAAATTGAAGTCACCATTCCAAAAACTACTGTTAAGAATACCGACAATAGCTCAAACTGTTAGCAGCTTAAATGTTTTAATGATGGTGGCCAAAGTTCATAGTTGTATCTTCATTATTTCCAATTATTACTGAAGAACCGGAGGATTTATTTTCTTTGGTTTTCCTCTCATTGATTTATGATTTTATTTTTTTTAAATTTTTTTTTTATTTCATCAAAACTTGTATTCTATTATAGTATCATATCCAGTTTTTTCTCCAATATGGACATTTTCTTATCTCCAATCAGGACTATGGTACCTCCTTGTGTTGAAAAAAACCGGATAATATGGTTTGCTCATCAAGTAGGTCCTAAAACAAGAAAGAACGATTGGAAACCAGTTTAAATGGCTACCACTTTTTTTCTACTTTTGAGGTTATGTTGGTAGCAATTTTTATTTTAATAAATAACTACTTTCTTTTTATATAGTATAAAAATCGCGTTAAGCCACAATTATATATATGTAAAAAAAAAAATATGAGCTCTATTGATACGTTGTAGGACCTACACATTTCTCTTATAAATAAATGCCAAATTTCTCGATTAATCAAACATTTTCTGGCGTAGCAAGTTGTTAAAACCGATCAAGATTCGAGTAAAATTTAAACCTGCAGAGTGTTTAATCTAACCTTGCCTAACTCATCTATACAAGTGTAGAATAACTGTTGTCAAATTACTCTTATGAGTAAGATCGTTGCACATTTCATAGATTCTGGTGTCGACGTTTCCATAAGGAAGGTTCATTTTTCACTGATCACGTGTTGGCTTTAACCTTGTACATTACTCGACCGCAATTCCAACTTGTCTGTAATTTACACAATTTGATTCGTCGATTGACTCGATTCCTGTAAAAATGTCAAAAGAATAGGCTACATGAAATGAAGTGACGCTGCTTGATTGTTCTTGGAATCTATCCTCGTGTCGCTAAACACACTTAATGACTCCCGAATTGTTTCCAGTGATGCAATAATACAATAAATATTATAGTTTTAGACTACCTCGGTGAAAAGGTTAGGTCATTGAACCCTATTAATTACTTGTTAATTACGAGATAATTTTGTAGTCAATGAACTAGTTCGGTGTAAATATTACTAGTCTAAAGTCTGTATAATTAGTTAACGACTTTAGATTAAAAAGAATTAATAATATTTGTTGTAAAAGAATCAGATTTAAAAAATAATTTTTATTCAAAGTAGTCGAATATCTAGATAATTTCTTTACAAGCCCCAAAGTGAAACTAATCAAAACTCTATTTAATGATGTGTTAAATAAATATTTTACATTTTGGTCAATAAACTTCCGATATATTGTAGGGATTTATAGGCCTACAATTCCATGATATCGTAAGTACAAGCTACAGTTGTGCCAGGTTTAATCGAAATAGTTTCTATGTTCATTTATTTTCATGGATTGACCTCAAATTTTGTAAACAATTTTAAATGTCTCAACAAATCATCAAAAGTAGGTCTCATGAAATTTTGGTCAAAATTAGTAGTTGGTTTCGCCTGGTTGACAAATATAGACAGATGCTTACGTTCAGAGAGGATTTAGTTAAAAGACTGATGGCAATTGTTCCCCAAATAGAAGTTTTCATACTTACGATTCCCTCAATATTTTAGAACTGTCCATTGTCTGTCCACTTTGCACCATATTTTCGAGAGTATAACTTCAAATTTTGAGAGAACATTAGTTTTAATTGTTATTCTTCCTTTTTGTTTAATAAAATCGGTAAATTCCATTGCCTTTTAAAAATGAGAAAATAACATAAAATAAAGACCTCTAGCTCTAGAATGCTCTAATTGTTTCGGGTCGTAAGAGAACAAGAGTTAGTCAAGAGAGACCTTATATGAAAGACGAAAGAGAGATGATGTTGTTTTGAGGAAATAAGACTCAACCTAGTTCTCTTGGTACAATCTAATAACGGAACATACCCAACCTTGTCATGCAAAGGTACACCGCTATAATGAAATTCGTGCAAATATTAAACTTTGATTGTCTCTCATAACAGAAGGTTAAATTTTTGATTGTTAGTTTTGAAAGTTAGAGTCGGTGCTGAACAAATTTATAGAAATTTTGACCTAATATACTACGTTTTAAGATGAGTTTTTATAAACAAATATGAAAACATTATTTTTAATGACGGCCATTTTGAAATTTTCTATCAGTTTTTTCAAACTTTTCCACGTGTTAAATATTTAGTGTGTATTATTATTATTATTATTTACGCACAGTTAGTACAATAACGTCAGGCTAAATAAAAACACGCGAAAAAATAGTTTTAAGAGTTTAACACAAACATCACGCAGAAAACGTAGCTCGGTTTTTTTTTTAGATTTACTTATTTACCTTAAACTAAGTGTGTTATAGGCTAAACAATAATATGCATGTGTTATCGAGTCTAACATTTGCAGAGATCCTAATGGTTTGATTTCTATTGCATCATTCACTTACAACTTGATTGTAAATTTTGCAAAATAACCTAACCCTCAGGTACTAGAGTAGCTGTAGTTACAATAAATATAGAAGAATAACAACTTTCCTTGCCTAGAGGTGTGTGACAGACATCAAGTGGTGAACAACGGTTCTTGCGTCATAATCAACTGATCAAAATAAACTGAGCTGAATAATGCCTCTTTCCTCAAAATATGTTTTGTATTTCATTTATTTTCAAACTTGTATATCCTTTTATTTACTACGGACTATATTAAATTGAGAATGCTTAGTAATCGTTCAAAAAATTGTTAACTGTTTATTTGGTTTTAAAGACAAAAAGTAATGACAGTTGTGAGTTTAAAGTTTCGTGGATTTTGGGATAAAAATTTTCAACGAAAACTGTTAAAAGTTGTAAAATCCCGAAGACAATTCCGTATCTGTGTGGGTGGATGTACCAAATAACTGCTAGACTTATTAGGTATCATTACCAACTGTAGGTGAATAGAAGTCAAATAAGAGGAGATGACTGAGATGGTGCAATATTGCTGTTAGTGGAGACATATATTGTTTTTGTTCTAGACATTTTGATAATAATTTGTGTCTTCAAATACAATGTATATATATATATATATATATATATATATATATATATAACAGATTTTTATAAAGTTTTTATTTTTACTAAATTTGTCCCCATTTGTAAATAAATTGGAATGAAATTTGATATCTTCAACTACAGTAAAATATCTACACTTTTACCCATACACATTAAATAGGCCTAATAATAAATCGAATTCAGAAAAAAAAAAAAATCTAATAATCTACATGTGTATTTTTTCAAAGCCGAAAAATGTGACTTACTTCAATATAGGACCTATTAAAGGGAAACATGTTATTATCATGTACTGTAAAACCCATTAGTTTTCGTCCTATATTTCCAATAGAATTCCAAACCTTTAATTATAAATCAAAGTAGGCTACGTATGTTAATCAAATTTTTAAAACATTTAAATATGTACCTTCCATATAACATAACGTTATAGAGATCTATTTACAAGGTCAAAACCATTAGGTGTTTTATACGTCTTTGGAATCTGTTTAAAAGCAGAAAGATATTTAATTAAAATAATAATATAATAGAGAACCCGTAATACAATAAGCTCAACTGTCTAACTTCACTTTTAGTGAATAGATTATAATACGGGTCAAAATGGTTTTAATCCGACTATACCAGGTCTGTGATCAACATTAGTGTATAAAGTTGAAAATTCAGGTTCGAATCCTGCTTTGGACAAAACCTTTTTCAACAGTTAATTTGGTTCAAAACGTAGTTTTTATTAGTCTATTTTAATCAAATCAAGAATGTATATTTTTCTAAGTATTCGTCGTTATTTTGCTATTGTCATTATTTAAGAAGCATTTAAAAACAAAATAAGGTTGTACTTTAAAGTGAACGTTTAATCATAGTGTATTTTTTATTTTATAAAATCACGTTTCAATTACCTATGAAAATTTAAAAAAATAATAATAAACTTTAAAACAATGTTAAAAAGATTGTTTATCCTAATTTTCTACACAATTTCCGACATTTTTATTTTGCCTATATTATTATAGGCCCTAATACTAGGCCTAGGCCTACTATATATATATTTTTTTCATAAATGCTTAAAATAACAAAAAAAATATAGACTAAATAAAAAAAGAGAATTTAAAAAAAATAAAATAATAAAATGGAATAGCCTATAAACTAACTAAAATGACAAATTTTTAATTTACAAAAGTAAATGAAACATATGGTCTTTAAAAACTAACAAATATTCCCTAAGCTGTCATTAAAAAAATAAGGAGATATCTAAGTTAGGCCTATAGTTATTTCTAATATCATAAATATATATATATTAGGGGAATCAATAATACATTATAGAGTATAAATGTAGAAGTTTAAAGAGGTTTAAAAAGCATATTTAATTATTTGAGCCCTGTATAAAGTCACTATAAAGAGTTGTGGATTAGGTAGCCTATTATTAAATAATTTACCATAATATAGTTGACACTTTTTATGCCATAGACATAATAACCATAGACAGACGCATAAATAAAAATACATATTTAAACTTTTCCCCTGTAAAATTTAAAGCTTGAATTTTTAATATAGGTAATTTAACTTTACCTCCATAGTTAAAATCAGTAGATCTAATAATCAATATTACACAAAATATAATAATAATAATGAATAAAATAATATATTACAAAAAAACTATTTAACAAACAAAACACCTATTTGTTGAAAACAAGAGGAGACAATGTAAAAAAGAAGGCCTATTTATAGATACTGTAAAGGTTTTGTTTTTTCAGTGCTGTTAGCACAATTGTATAAAGGTCATCTATACAAATTGTATAGTCATAAATTTATTTTAACGATTCAAGGTATTATGATCAGTGTACACTTCATGTACTATTACTTTTTCAATTTGATAATCAGTTAAAAATGCAATGGTAATAATGTATTTACAAATAACATACTAGATGTTATTAATCACACTGAAAACAATAAACTAATAGATGAATTTATTGTACATAGGCCTATACATTATGAAATAATTAGGTCTACCCGTTAATTATAACGAAATAAAGGACAAAACTTGGTTTAGATTTTGCAAGATGTGCTGAACGATGCATATTATAAACATTTCGACATTAAAACCAACACTTCATAATCTCCAAACATCTTGTTACACATTTACTATTATTAACGAGAAGTGTAACACAAAAACCCACTCCCCACCAACTCGTCAAAATAATCACGAACAAAACCGATAATAGGCGACCGCTTCCGAATAGCGTGTAACAGGTCCTGAAGTTTTTGAGTCAGTAAACAGGGAAGATAAAAATATTATTGGGTCTTTTTTCAAAACCTGTCTACGGGTATAGGTTAAGAGTGTGGTGATTGGTTGGAGGGGATAGTAAGAGGCGTTCCGATTGGTCCAACGGTGCAAGGGTAAGACCAGGAGCGGGAGATTGTGGAGGGAAATTGGCGCGAGTGTGTCGAGTTAGAACTGCATCAGCCGCCGTCCGGTGAGGTTGTTAGTTTAGTTGAGTCGTTCATAGAGTGTGTTTCGGGAGTTCCGTTTCAGTGTTGTTATATGTGTCATTTCCTCATGGCGATACCATTTAATTTGCCCTCAGACGAGGAAACCGAGGAGAATTATAGGAGAATGGACCAGTTATTGGCTGATCTTTACAGTATTCTGCGTCAGATTTTGCTTCGCCCGAGATTTCATCAGCCACCTGCTAGAGGTACGTCTAATATAATATCTAGATTTTAGTAATATGTCTAATATTTAATATTGTATTCTCAATTTTATATTTTTAAATTAAAAAAAAAAAGTTTCTAAATTTAAAAAATTCTTTGTCGTGTTTATAACCAAGTCGGGTAAAATAAATAGGTAACGATTCTAAAATATAATGTTTACATCTAATAAATAATATACAAACTCCTATGAAAAAAATACCCAATGCCTATTTATATATTTAAATTTATTTTATTTATCAAATCTTCTAGACACTTATATTTATTTTTTGTTTAAAAATTTAAAAAATCCACTTCGCATGTATTTGTTACGTATCGACGTTGACAAATCGGCACTTTATACATTAATTAATAAATTTATATTATTTTAACTCTTCTTTAAAGACTTGTAACTCAAAAATAATATTATTATTCACATATAAAATCGTATAGATTAAAATAATATTTAATTAAATAATAATAATTTAAAATTTCCCTATATGTATTATAATACGATATATCGAAACACGAATAAACTAAAAAAATAATCTGTTGTAAATACTTGTAGAGGTTTAAAACCTCTTGCAATAGAAACAAGGTCAGTAGGCTTAGGGAACACGTGGCTTCTGGCAACTGTCATGCGTCGAGAATGTCATGTGCAAATAATCTGTCATCAAACATTTCCTATAGTTTCTTCTTTACTTTATTATAATTCACGTATCATGAAGTTTATAAAGTCAGTTATTGTTAATATTATTATTGTCCTGTAGATTATATTAGATCTGTACAAATTAAATTAGAAATATCACCTGTCATATATAAAAATACAAAAATAATTAATAAAAAAACGTGTTAGATGCAAAATTTATTTTGATTATTAATTATTAACAAGTCATTTATTTATTATCATAAACATTAAAAGTTATAAATTGCTAATAATGTGTTTCATACAGTTTTTTTTTATATTTTTTTATGTGGAATATACAAACTTAGAAAATAAATAAAAAATATGATTAAATTTATTAAATTTGAATTTCACTATAACCAAAGATTCTAAAACAATTTTAATCTTGACAAGTCCCCTTAGATTAACTATATTTAGTATTATATTTTCGCGCAAAAACTGCATTTATCTTAATTTATTTAAAATTAATTATTGACTTGTCCTCTTATTAGTATTATTTTTTTAAATCCTGGATATATCTGACCTTTTTTTCTGGGATTTGAATCTTATTTTTTCTATTCGGCAGTTTCACAATTCGTTGCACGTCTTACCTGAAAAAGAACAATATTTTAAGAAAGTTGACCTTGACCATGCAAGGGTTACCAACCTTTGCTGTGAGTCACTAGCATGTGCCTACACAAAATTTTTGCAAGACGTGATTTGTTCAGCATCTTTGTTGATCGAAATAAAAAAAAACTGCGTTACTTCGCTACACTTTTGCCAGCAGGCATTGATGAAAGAGGAAATTTATATATTTTGAGGCGAAAATAACGAAGACAACTTCTTTTATTATTACTGTAATAGTTTTTTAAAGTAAGATAAGTTTCCCCTAAGCCTATATTTTACGTAAACTTAGTAAGATTGATTTTTGTTATGTATGGATTCTAATAGGGCTCATGTAGTTTCGATTAAGACTGTATGGTATAGGTAAATACTATATTGTGTAGCCTAATTACCATTTGATTGATCAAAATAATTATAAGTTATATCCGAATTTCTGTGCGTGAAAATTTGCTTAATGTGCATATTTACTTACATAGCCTATATTATACAGAATTAAAATTAAATGATAAATTAAATCTATTGGAGTTTAAAATATTTTAAAAGAGTCCACATTTATCGTACGTTAAATATAACATAGTTTACAATAGGCCTATCGAATTTATCAATAAATTTATTAAAATGCTGAAAAACAATTTATAGGCCCAAGTGTCATATAACTTGGAATTATTACGAAATATTGGGTGATATTTTACAAACTCATAAATTTACGTAATTAATTAAATTTTCTAACGATTTAAAACAACTTATTGCAAAATTTCGTCTATTTACAAAAACGATATTTTTAATTAAACTATATATTTTATCCCGGTATTTATTAAGCACAATTTATTTGACATTTGTTTGATTTATTGCGGATTTGAGGTCAAAGCGTAGAAAATGATATGAAATCTCTTAAAACCATAAAATGTGTTTTAACACAAAATATATTTCCTTACGCAACACAAGTTGTGACTATTTCACCATCGAACAAATTAACAACGTTTATCGGTCATTGTTTGACTGTCTGTCTACAAGTAACCTTGGCCCAGCGCGTTCACCCAATATCCTATTTGCGTGGATTAGCTACTTCGGAGCATTTCGCGTTATCTCTCAAAATAACGGCTTGTTTGCGTAATGAGGGAATCCCCGCGCGCCCAGGTGCGTTGACACTTGACTTGTTCAGACCTGTCTTTTGGCTAGAGCTTTACTTTCAATAATTGTCTATTTAGTACGCTTATTTTGTCAGTCAGCGTACATTTAATTTATTTTCATTC
Source organism: Aphrophora alni (assembly GCA_963513935.1). Taxonomy (NCBI): domain Eukaryota; kingdom Metazoa; phylum Arthropoda; class Insecta; order Hemiptera; family Aphrophoridae; genus Aphrophora; species Aphrophora alni. Next base: position 65,303,323 of record OY740769.1, on the reverse strand, counting down.
TTTTATATAGATCGTTGAATGAACATCTAGTCTGTTTTGTAGTTATTCTACAAATATAAAAGATAAATATATAGTTAAACGTTATTATTATTTACAATAACAGTTTAGCAATGACAACATATTCATTAATATTAATTTTTAAACTTAAGATTCTAACTTGAATGACTCATTTATTCTAAAGTTTGATACAACCCAAACTACTTATTTGTTTTAAGATTATTTCAATATACAGTACAAAAAAATAATTCGGGAAAGTTAAGTAACAGAAGAAAACAATAATAGATTAATTATTACAAAATATAAACTTATATTAGTAACATAAAACTGTATTGACGTGTATTATAAAATATTCTTAATTTTAAAATGATCCATGAAAATCTTCATCCTAGATTTAGTAATTACCTTATATAAAGTGTTTATTAATCTCATTACTGTATGAATTTTAAAAATAATAAACTACATCCTATTTCTTATATTTATAGAATGAATTGCAATTTTTAGGATAATAAGTTCATAAAAGTACAGTTTTTGTTTAGTGTTATGAGAATAAAGTAGGTACAATCTAGAAAATCTAAATTGTTTAAAACCGGAAGTAAATTATTATAAAATTATAAGTCAATTTAAAAAAAACGAAATGTTGTTTTCATTAAAGTAGGCTTAAAGATTTTTGATCAATAACATTTAGATAGAACTAAGTTTTTAATGAAAACTATAATAAACACGTGAATTGGTTTTAGATAGGCCTATAAGAAACTAAATACGTCAGTTATAGTTTAGTTATTGCAACTCATGTATCACTGATGATGGCGACTTTGTCGTTGAAACGCGTTTGATTAAATAAACGTAATTTTTGTGAGATCTTGTGTTTTATTCTATCTTATCTCACAAGTCAAGCTCAACATTTAGGCCTATTTATGTCAGTCTTGTTCAAATTTACTGCATTTGATTTTTACAAGAAGCGATTTCTAGCCTATAGGCTAATTACACGAATAATATTTTAAATATCAGTTTAGAAATTATTGTAAATCGGAAGAAACATAAATTTAGTTCAATGTACAAAAGACGTAGGCCTATATAAATAAGTTAATAAAATTTCGTTAATAAGTTCCATTAATTGAGATGTTAAATGTTTTGTGCAGAACGCAACAAAAAAATTCTACAAATAACAAAATATTCTTGAAATAATATATTCTAAAAGTTTGTCTTTGTACCGAATCCAAGTTGTTTTCAAAATGATGTTTAGTTGCTTTCTGATTTGTAATTGCGTGTACAACGTTTGTTCAAATGAAGATTAACTTTTTTGTTCCAAATGAAAAATACATTTCTATGTCTTTATAAATAATAATGGGTTCATTTTAATCTTAGTTTTATATATCTACTAATAGTAGCAGTTAATAAAGGACAGTACACAAAACCAGTGATGATGAGTTACTGTGCCTAGCGGACCCAATTACGTATGCTAATGCAATAAAACGTTATGACTGTCTGCCCCAACCTTGCTGGGCAAAGTCAAGGATCCACGAGTCAATGCCCGATCGCCTGGCCACTGTCGCGTGCCCATGCCCACCTTCGTGTGCCCACATGCTCTATTACAACACATGCTGGAAGTCGTGCATTTAAATATTTTAGACTTATTCATACATATTAAATTCAGTTGTATTGTTTTGATTGAAATTTGTACACTGTATTTTGCAACGATTGAATTTTATGTTTTGTTACTTTTAGAAATTAATTTGTTTTATTCAACTTATCTAAAAGAATTATAAGTAAATTCACCGAAATAATTGTAAATTTTATAAAAAAATAATTTATAATTCTTATTTCTCCCTTTAATTTACCTCTGTAATAAAGTAAATCAAATTAATAAATGTTTGGAGTATATTGTAATTCATTTGATCGGAAATTGCACAATGTACTTCAAAAGTAGGGATTATTTTCATATAGACAGAAACACAAATATACGAAAATTAAAAAAATATTTTTATAAAAATGGAGGTCGCTTAATATTGATTCCAAGAACGTTATAGGCCTATTGACGACTTGTACGTCTTGCCATAGTCAATTTACTTGATATTAAGAATCCATAGGTATCATGTAGGCTACTACGACAATAAATATGCGAGTTGCCAAGAAAAAACATTAGGCCTATAACCTTTAGTGTAAAATAAAATACGTAGGCTAATCAGATTTCATGTTCGATGTCATTTTACTTTTAGATCTAATCTCACAATAGGACATGAGATAACACTAAGCTCATTTCATTGACCGATGCATTTTCAGTATGTAGTTTAAAAAACTACCTTGTTATTTTATTTCCTAGTAAAAAAGATTTTTTTAAACTAAATGTCGAAAGACAGAATCTAGACATTTACTTGGCAATCAATAGAATATGAATTTCTTTTAAATTTAATAATTTTCTATTTATTAAAGCCAGTTCTAGCAAACCATGATATCCTCCTCGATGCAACACACACTTAACTTCAAAATTAAACACATGATACTAATGTCAAAAAGTGTTTTTTGGATGAAAAAGGTTAATTTGTAAAATATAATTTAATAAGTTTATTACTAAAAATAATAATAATAAATAAAAAATAAAAAATTTACTGGAAATACAATAATAGACAGATTTGTCTTTCATTCTGGCCTCTAAGTTATAAACAAATTTCGAGTCAAATGGTAGTCAAATAAAACTTCTTTTGATTTTCCTTTTTATCCTACATAATTCAAGTTTCATCAATATCATCAAAAATAAATTTGGCATCGTTTTAAAAGTGAAAAAGGCTTTCTTCGCCAACCGTCTAGTTGATATTGTCGAACGAGCTTCCGAATTTGATACTGATCTTACATTTAAAAATACGGAAATTGTCTTGGTGGGAAAAACAAATTATCACGGACATACCATCCATAATGACAGGGCCACTGGGGCTACGCTAGGTAACGTAGTGAACTTATTTTATTTAAAAAATAAAATTGGAAAATTTCAAAATGGTAGTCATTTAAGCTTAATGGTTTTCTGGAAATTCCTCGAAATATTATTACAACATAGTTAGGCTACTTTATTTTTACCTATCTATGTATCTAGAAAGAATGACTCAAGTGAGTAAATAACCATTTAGTTATATTTTCTACAATACAATGTAGACGTACAGGTAAAAACAATATCGGAAACCAAAAATATAAAAAGGAAGACACCGACATTGTATCATCCTCTTGCTGTAATAATAAGGAAGCAGGACAAGGAAACACAACCAGTAACTATCAAGTATTATTATCCTTGTGTAACTAAGATTGCATATTTAAGATACTAAATAATTAATTTTACAACAACAAAAAATCTTTTACGTAACATCTTACAGTAAGAATCAAATTGCTGGCTTATCTAAAAATCTAACTGAACACCTGCAAAGAATAGGAAATGCGTAATTTTAGTAAAGTAATGGGTGCAGTATTTGCATGGCTATTGAAAGAAATGAACGCATCCTTAAGAACAATGAGGGAAACTGGCCCTGAGGTAGAGGTATTGCGTAAGATCAACCTTGGTATCACTCGGGGATGCCGGCCAACACGGAAGTAGTGTGTAGCCTCAAGCAACCTTGCAACACAACAGTTGTCTAATGTATTGTGACAGCGAAAAGTGTTAACTGCTAGATTTGTCTTAATTAAATTGTTTAATTTGTAACAGGAGTTGATCTATAGTAAATAATGTTTTAAACTGAAAAACTGGAAATTAAAAATATATATATATGTTTTGGATAAATATAATTAATCCCGACATTCAAAGATTTATTCCTTGTTCCGCCATATTGGATTTATCGTCTGTAACTTAAGATTTCATGACGATATATTTATCTAAATTTTTGTCTTTGGTTTTTTAAAAAGTAATTTGAAGAAGGCAGTTACCACGAAAGTGTCCTGTATATACATTAAATCTTCAATCTATTTCTGTCAGATTTAGATACAGTTTTATATGTTGAGTATTAAAAAAAATACCATAAATTTAAAAAAGTAAAACCTTACAACTTTTTTTTTTCAAGGTTTGTTTACCTGTCACAACAATCAGATATTTTGTGCAGCAATTATAGTTTTGATTACCAAGGTAGTCCGGAAATGAACAAAACGAGTTTAGTTCTGGTTTAAGTTATATTAATTAAAATTCGCGTCCAGTTTACGTCAGCGTGTCTGTTTATTTGGTTAATTCTGTCTGTAATTTCTAGTGTAAGGTTTGGTTAATCTTGGTTTCTATTACAATTGTGATCGAAATGACCAAATGTACAGGAAAGATCCCTGCGGCTGTGAAAGTAGTCTTTTCATGTTTAGACATGAAACTCTTATCTCAGCCTTGAGCTCAACTTACCAAGTTAAACTATCAACAGTTGGGATTTAACTAACCATTTGTCTATTTACTTTACTCTAAAATAGTATGTGTTTTATTGTGCCAACATAGAATTAATTACAATTTATTTATTGATTTGTGTAAAACTAATGTGAATTAAACGTTTCTATTTAGATTTTTGAGTTGGAATATTCTTAATATCAAGTAAAAAGTATATTTTAATCTATGAATAAAAACTTAATTTTTCCTATTTCATAATTTGTAATTTGATCAAGACGTATTTGTAATAATGATAGCACTGAACGTAATTTCCGAGTTTGGTCAAGTTTATTAAACTGAATTATTGTATGTACATTTTATTAATGCCTTGCGTAAGTTAGATTACAGCAAAATTGGACAAATAACAACCCGATTTTCGAAAGTCGATTGCAGCCGTTTTTCGTATTTACTAATTTATGTATTGCTCTTTTTAAAGAAATAGTAATGTTAATATATATATATATATATATATATATATATATATATATATATATTATATAAATGAATTAAAATGGTTTATATATATATATATATAGACTATATATTTAAAAAATAAAATTGTTTTGTATTTTCAAAGATAATTGCTTTGTTTGACAAGTGCTATTCTACAAATAAAAACTTTTTAAATATAATAATATAAATAAAACAAATAAAAGATAACCTTTAGATAAATAACAAATAAAATATTACCTAACGTACGATACAAATTATTTTTATAACTTTCCATAAAAATAACTAGAATATTAAAATTACTCAGCAAAAGAAATTAGTAACATTAATCTCTATTAGATTATGAAAAAAAAGTCGAAAACTTGGGAAATCGGTAAACGACCTTTATGTTTTTGATATCAAACTGAGAGTTGAAATTCTTCCACCAACGAACTCTGTCTATTATTCTTTATTGTGAATAGGATTAAATTTGACAATATTTAATCATAATATTTAACAATATACCGAGACTTCTACACAATGTAAACAACAAAGTTGGACAATGAACTCGAATTTGTCATTCGTGCTTGTCTAATACAAACTAGAAACGAGATAAAGGAAATAAAAACATTAACAAGTTTAAAAGGTCCATAGTAGATTTTTAAATAGATAAAGAAGTATGGAAATGTCATGTATTTTTTATGATTATTTAAACGAATAATAATTCAAAGTTCCCTCCCCTTCAAACTTTTTACCCCCCCCCCCTCCTTACAAGTATTTATTTGTGCCACCAATAATAAAATGAATTGTATCACGTCTTTTATAATTTTCAACCAAAACAAAGGCTAGGTCTATTGTACCCGTGGTTAAACCACACCCTTGAACCAGTTCTTTGCCAGACGAGTTACAACCTGTTTCTCCCTCATCATATGCCACAAGGGTCTTCCTCAGGTAAAGAAAGACAGAGAGAGTTACAGGTGAATCACTACAGGTGTTTTCAAGGCCGAAATCTCACTTCTAGTGCGTCATGTTAAACTTTAAAATCTATCTATAGATACACTGGCCTTGTGTCATCACTATTTATGCTATGATACGATTGTATTAGATATTTATAACAGTATAGAAAATTGTTTACAAAATTGTTTAAATATTCTATGAACAGCTGATGCAATTTGTAAACTATTTTCTACTTGTAACAATAATATACTGAGGTTGGGTTATTGTAAGTATAGAATCAATGTTATGAAATGCTCACCAATCCCAACTCAGGTATAAAAAATTCACCCAATTACGCCGGATTATTTGTTTATATAACATTAAAACTTTGTATACTATAAGGTATTCTTAACTTTGGTTTGTTTTGGAATAGCAAAAATGGTTAAAATTACTCCCTCCCCCCGTTTTTTAAACGGTATTCCGAATGATGTTGATTAACCGAATATTTCCAACCTGACACAATTGTCATAACTCCAACGGTTAATAAATATATTAGGCTTATAAAATTCAATAAAAAAGATAAATACAAATTAAAACATATGTTTTGAACGAAAATAAAAACATGATAGAAACATTTGCCTTGTGCACAGAAGTTTTCCCTTTTAAAACGAGCCTCCCATACTATCTAATCATATTTTGCTCTTCCATAAAAAGAAAGTACAACAAGGATTTCCTGGATTCGACAGATAAGATAACAACTTGTGCACGAGGTTATCGCTGTACCAAGGAGCAACACTATTGGTCGCTGGTTGATTCTTCTTCTCCTATCTCCATGTTATCGATCAGTCATGATAATATGTGTTTAACTTTTATTCTAATATTCAACAGACTATGAGTGGCATCGTTTGGAATTCCCGATGCATCGGTCATTTACATTATTAAATAACTCCAGAGTTTATACCATTCTTATTTATTACAACAAATTATGTACGGCTTAATTGATAGCGTTTCAGAACAAAGAAAGATGTGTTATTATTACTTTTGGATTACAGATTCCCGACCTAGTGGGCCGCAAGATGAAGCCGCGGGTGGAACAGACCCTCCTGACGGGAATAACGACGCCATGGGTCGACGCATCCTAGGCTTACCAGATCTTGTACTTAGTTCATTGCCTTCATCACATCTATCGGCGCCTTCATGTCACGGCCAGTCATCAACATGTCCTAATCAAATATCATCTTGTAGTACTGCACACCAGCGCGATGATAGACTTGGTGACTTGGCGGCGACAACTCCACGGCCACCTGTACGAAGGAGGAGAAGGAGACACTCAAGATGTTGTACAGTCTCTAAATGTCATCGTCGCGGTCAGCAGGAAGTCAGCAACCCCGCGACCATCACTAGCCCGCTCAGTGTTCAAGGTGTTACCAGAGTGAATTCCCCACCGGATAGTTGGGTTCTTGTTGGTGAAGAGTTGAGGAAGATTGCTGAAGATTTCAGAGCTTCGTATAAGAAAAAAGAGGTAATCACATTATTCTATTTGCATTATCTATTTACTTTGTTTTAAAATATATTGATTAAGGCAGCAAAAAGTTGGTTAACCCTCTTTTACTAACCAAAATCGAGAATATTACCAAGGTGTTAACTAAAACATAAAATTAATGCCCTATTTTAGGATTACTAAATTCTCGTAAAAATATCGTTTATGATATATAATTCCATACATAAACAACATAAAGAACATTCGAAATCTTTAAAGAAAATGTTTTGTGGACAATATTTCTTTTTAATTTAATGTACTTCATTTCGTATCAAACAGTCCTCGGGGATTATGTAACATGCATATGTCAGCTAAAACTAAATGAAGACGACTTTTAGTTTCTCTCCCAGTGGACCCCCACCTCTTTTCCCCTACAACTATTTTACACCAACTGATCGAAGCCCAATCACATTAAAAGCGCCAACCCAATCTGTTCCAAATAGGTCCGAGGTCTCCCAATTTGTTCCACCGTTGTGAACCCTGAACAAAGCTACGTTTAACTGTCACAATTGACAGTTCCTTTTAACCTTTTGTCTTTCTTTTTCATCCCCTTGTCAGCAGCCCTCTTCAATTTCTCTCCTTTCTGTTTTTATTACCATGTCTGTTTCTCCTTTTGTTCATTTTATTGGTTCATTCTTTTGGGATTTTATTATCTGAAGTTATGCAATAAAATTGATTAAGTTCCATCTTATTATAATATAAGCCCTAATTTGACAAACATGCATCACTGTAAATAAATAAATATTTTTAGTGTAATGTATATTACCACAAATATCTGTAGGGATATATATCATTTTTCTGATGATTTTTTCTTTTAATTTATTTTACAATTTATTTTCTCTCTTTTTTTAAATCCAATTTTAACAGATTATGTCATTTACGTTACAAAAATAGCCTAGTGCTTATAGTAATAGTAATGTATTTACAAGACTAATGATTAACTGAAATAATTCTTAAATACACTAGACAAATAATAAGAGTCAATTTTAACCAACTGTTAGAAATACGTTAGCTAGTCATTAATTTAAAAAGAGGAAGTATCTAATATATTCAGCTTGAGTGTGTTTGTTAACCTTAATCCACTTGACACAAACTAATGAAGAGGGCACCAACTAGCCCCCCCCCACCTAACCTACTACGTCTAAAGCACACGTGTTTCATTTTTGCAAGCATCTTATCTTTACACTCGGTTAGGCCTACTTCTTAACTCATTGCTTCAATTGGTCTAAGAGTGTGCTATAGACTACAATAACCACAATTATGTTCTCTTTTTATTCCTCTCAATTAATTATTATACTACTACGAGTGTAGTGTTTCATTTATCCGCCAGATGGCAGCACGTATCACGCTCTCTATTATGTATTACTTTGGCATTTGCATCACTTGGTTTTATTATTTTTTCTTCACTGTAAACGATCTCTGTGCATTGTGTCACGGCTGTAAAACATAGGTTATAAATATCTGATTGCGTTATGAACTTGCCTAACAGTAATTTCAAGTTTGTAGTCTGTGTGTTTGGTCATTATCGTAATTATTGTGATTGGTTAGCAAAGAGAATAAAGCAAACAAAGAGTATATAACTAAACCAAAGAGAATAAACTCGAAGTTGATAACACTTTCCTAAGCTGCGAAATTATTTTACAATGTTGTTTTATGAAGACGATAAAATTATAGTTATCTATTTATTATTTGTGAAAACAGACATTATTTTGATCATTGTTTTTTTTTCGTTTTAATGGTAGAATATTACTAATTAATTTTTTTTATCTACTTTTTTGTATTTAGGTACTGCACTTTTGTTAATATTAAAAGAGTTCTAATATTGAAAGGTAGCCTATTTATTAATCTTGTTGCCTATGTTTTTTATTTTTGTAGATCTTAATAGTCTAATAAAACGCAAATTGTTCCAGCCAGTTAACGAATCAGAAGAGAAACTCAAAGTTGAGGTGAAGACATCCTGTCTCTTTTCACTTCTTGTCCCAGCGCCTTTCGGAGGTTCCATCTGGACGACGGTGATCCTTCTAGTAGGTTGGAGATTCCTCATGCGACAACGGTGAATCTAAACTGGTGATTCGTTCCTTCGCCTGTAGTTCGGCTTAGTGTGATTCCAAATTTCATTTTGGAACTTTCCCGCAAAGTCAAATAATTATTATAATAAGTTTTGTTTGTTAAAATATATATTTTCAGACAATCATTGTAAGTTTTGTATAGTTTGTTTTTAATTGTTCCAAAGATGGTTAGACCATGTAATCAAACTACTGATCTCATAATACCATGTCTGAGGGTGTGCCATGCTCTGAGGTTTTAATTTTGGGGGTAAGCATTCTGGACACTCTATCTCTCAGGGGTTTTAAAATGTAATTTTTTTTTAATTAGGGTTTAATTTGTAAAGAAATTGTGTTATGTGCTTGTACAGTTTTTGTTGGATTTTTTTCTTTTTTCATTTCTTTCACAGAGTCCGAAAATTTTGGCGGGAACTCTGAATAGTTTTCAAATGATCTCTGATTGGTAGACTAGATTTCTGTTTTCGGTAGGTCTAGCACTGCCAGGATTGTACATAGTAAGCAACAAACGCGGTTGCTAAAAATATTATAATTATGTAATTTTTTTCTAAATAAATAAAAAAAATATGAACATTGGAAATTCCAGATGTAAAAATAGCACTGTTGGCCTGTTTCGAAACGTGTTTTATGCACAAACATTCATATTATTTTTGTACATTTATGTTTATACATGTTTTATAATAACATAAGATTTTATATTTAAAGTCATATAAGTTAAGGTGTTCTATGCTTGTGTTTTGTAATTATTGTAATTAATTTTATCACAGTCAATTTTGTTGCAATTAAAACCACACGAAGGCAATTTCTTGTGTAGATTTTTTTAAAGCAAATATAATAATTTTTTTTTAGATAACATACATGTAACGTAATTTGCAAAGCCACGTGAACTCAATGATTTTTTAATGCTAAATGTATCTCTTATTTTCTAACAAAAGCGCAAAAAATTTTCATACAATTTTATTATTTTTTAATTGCAAATATTAATTTGATTTATAAAACAAGTTTGGTGGTAAATAATAATATAAATAATATTTATTTAAGCAATAATAACTTTTCATCTGGTTAAGGAAATTTGAAAAAAGAAATATTTGCTCAATTTTAGTTTTTTCAACATATTGTACTTTTTGAGGTTAATGCTCGTTGTAGAAGGGGGGGGGTTGTCCTCAGGAAGCACTTATTTGTTTTGTACATCTAGTTGGTCTAAAACTGAATCGATCAGACAATTTAAATTGTTATTTTATACAAATGTCTGTCTAGCATCAGCTGCAAGACTTTTAAGAAGGTTGCATTTATGCAAGTGGCCACTTTGGTTGTAAATTTGCATCGGGTTATTATAGTTAAAATCTTTAAAAAATTTACCAATTTACTTTTTTCTGAAACCATTTATATTTTAGCGTTGTTACGTATAATTTCAAAAAAAAAATACACCAACTGTTTAAACATTTTTTTATAATTTCGCTATTTATTGTTATAACATAGAAAAAAATCTATAAAAATAACCAATACTAATAATTTTCATAAGTTATTTTTCTTACCAACACTTTTATAGGAGCGAAATATGTATATCGAATTTTAATATGTAGTTCATATGATTGCAAAGATATTTCAACAATTTTCTGTTTGCAGACAAAATAAAAAAAAAGTTCAGGTAATATAATTGTCCTTAAGTGTGCCTTGAATTTCTTTCTATAAATTTTATTAAGCATTTTACAGTACTTCTTATTATTTTAATTAGTTGAAAAATTATTTCATCCTGGAAAGTTCGTTAACTCTCGTACATAAAAAATCAGAAAAAGCATAAAATAATTTGTTTAATATTAAATTAATAATTGAATAAGTTAATCAATTCTAGTTAAATTATGTATAATTATTTATTTCATTCCACTGTACAATTTTGTTTCTTTAAAAATGATGTATCAACTGCTTTAACCACTTATACTAAATGTCTATATTGATAAAATTGGATTGTACTTTACAAATAGCCTAAGACCAAGTGTTTGTCGCCTGTACATAAGAGCTTGTGGTATTTTCAAGAAAAGTGTTTTAGAAACTGTAAATGATGTACATGTAGAAGCTGTAACTGTGGTTTTGTGGGCCTCGTCGTCCTCATACTTGGAGGACTCGAGGCTTCGCGCATCAAAGCGCCCCTGTGATAGCACCTGCATCTAGCATGGTGTACGTCTAAGATTGATCTCGTTCGAGGGTTTCACGAGATGATAACCCTCAAATTAGAAAAATAAATAAAGAGTAAAACTGTCGTAATTTCTTTATTGTTTTTCTTTTCATTGCTCCTAGTCAATTGCTGACATAAGACTAAGAGTTTAGGTTTAAGCGATTTCAATAATTCGTTATCATAGTTTTAAGTCATTATCGTGTGTTATTTTTTTTAATGGCCTAAACTATTGATCGTTTTGGTTTAAGAATTGTTTATAATTGGATTGTTTTAATTGAACTTTTATTGTCGGACATAAACACCAAATGTATTTTTTACAAGGACCAAAAGGCTGTTTTGAGGTTAGGTTTACTGTTTAATTTACACAAAAATTCTAAATAATTAAAAAATAGTAAAACAAATTTACTTCATGGAAATGTTATCTAAATCAAGTACAAAATCGAGGCCTTTTCAAGTTTTCCCTTAACCTCAAAACAGCCGTCGACCAATATTAGTGTTGTATACATGTATTTTTAATTTTACCGTTAGTTTTGTCTTAGTTTTTTGCTTTTCATTATCATTATTATGTTCTGTTAGTAAAGCCGCCCGAGCTTGCTGTCTATACTACCCCCAGGTCTTTCAATCTGTAAAGTTTTTCACTTTTGTACGTAGTAGATATTTTATTATAATTATCATTATTATTGCTAAGAGTTTTCCCCATTATTTCAATATGTGTAAAAATAAATGCTGAATTATTTGAATATTTCTATTGTATTATTTATGTTTTCCTTTTTAAAGTTCCTTATATTTAGTTTTATATATGTTGTCTTTGACGTCATCGAGTAGGCATAAAAGAAAAATGCAAGGGAAGGCTAACTTGTGTGATGCCATATTTGATACAAAAAAAACTTACACAAATTCTCACAACTAGTATGTTTAATTATTTTCTAACGTTTTTTAACAACAATAACTGCGATATCGTATCTACGATAAATCTTATAGTTTAGTTATTGTAGCTCGAGCAACAATGAAGATGGCGATTTTGTTGTTGAAACATGTTTGAATAAATACACGTACTAGTTTTGAGAATTTGTGTTAAAGTTCTATCAATTTATTTATCTGTATTTAAAAGTATTAGAATAAAATTCGAACACATGATCTCACAAAATTTACGTTTACTTAATCATATTATTATGAATCATGATTAAATAAATGTAATTTTTATGTGTTTGTGTCTTATTCTTTCTAATATTATCTCAAAAGTCAAGCTCAATATTATTATTTATTATTTAAGCCAAACTAGAAGCTTAAGAAAGCCAATTTAGGATTGTTTGAGTAATTGTTTAAGATTACCTTCATTATGATTTTCTATTAAATATTTAAGCAAGATACACACAGAGCTTTTACGTAGGCTATAATAAGAAAATAAGAATACTTTATATTTCCGTTTACTTAACCTTTCCCAAAAGTACAAAAATGGTTTCACTAAAAACTAGCTGTAATATATTATAGTAACCGAAATGTAAAGTATTTTGTTGTAACAGAAATCAGTTAAATGCAAAAGCCGTTTTGGTATTTACGAATATATATATATATATATATATATATATATATATATATATATTTCAGTTAATACAATGAGTTGAGTGTAATGTTCTTTGGGTTAGGTCCTTACAATAAATTCCACTGAAGAGTTAAAAAATTATACACAGTGTTTATGTCTAGGAGGAGTACATTCACTTTATCGATTTGGTACGCTTGGTATGTGACGCAATTTTCCTCCAAAAGTAGATATATATATATATAGTTAAACATTTTCAGATCTAATCCTATATATTTTATTAATCTATTTAATAGAAAGTTTAACTCCAAACATTTGATTCTTGGTGCTTATTAAAAGTATGTGACAGTTTTGGAAATCAAGGATTTATAAAGTCTTTGAAAATATACTTTGTTTAGCTATTTGCATGAACAAAATTTAAATAATATTACTGGATAAATGGAAACATTGGATTTAGAACTTTGTATATATATATATATATATATTTTAATAACGGGCGTGAAGCATCAAACATATTTTTTTCAGGCTACAGCTACAGCTGTTCGATTCACCTCGATATTATCAGGTTCTATGTTTAAATATTTTATATCCCCCCCCCAAATTGAAACTTGTATCTCCTTAACAGATGCACGTTTCTAGTTTATTATTGGATGTATAATATAGTAATTTTAGTTTTGTTAACACCGGAACCTGAGGTTGTGAAATGTGTTCTGAGCTAACCAGATGAGTATCTTTAGCTCACTGTTCACAGAATGATTCAGGGAGAAACTTTCAGGACGTATTCTACTGTAAAAATAAAGAATAAGTTCTTCATTAAATTCTCACTGTTCACAGAATGATTCAGGGAGAAACTTTCAGGACGTATTCTATTGTAAAAATAAAGAATAAGTTCTTCATTAAATTCTCACTGTTCACAGAATGATTCAGGGAGAAACTTTCAGGACGTATTCTATTGTAAAAATAAAGAATAAGTTCTTCATTAAATTCTCACTGTTCACAGAATGATTCAGGGAGAAACTTTCAGGACGTATTCTATTGTAAAAATAAAGAATAAGTTCTTCATTAAATTCTCACTGTTCATAGAATGATTCAGGGAGAAACTTTCAGGACGTATTCTACTGTAAAAATAAAGAATAAGTTCTTCATTAAATTCTCACTGTTCACAGAGTGATTCAGGGAGAAACTTTCAGGACGTATTCTACTGTAAAAATAAAGAATAAGTTCATCATTAAATTCTCACTGTTCACAGAATGATTCAGGGAGAAACTTTCAGGACGTATTCTACTGTAAAAATAAAATAAGTTCATCATTAAATTCTCACTGTTCACAGAGTGATTCAGGGAGAAACTTTCAGGACGTATTCTATTGTAAAAATAAAGAATAAGTTCATCATTAAATTCTCACTGTTCACAGAATGATTCAGGGAGAAACTTTCAGGACGTATTCTACTGTAAAAATAAAGAATAAGTTCTTCATTAAATTCTCACTGTTCACAGAATGATTCAGGGAGAAACTTTCAGGACGTGTTCTACTGGAAAAATAAAGAATAAATTCTTCGTTATTGGCTCATTGTTCACTGAGTGATTCAGGGAGAAATTTTCATGACGTATATACTGGAAAAAAACAGCTGTTTTCAATACATGCATTGAGATGCTAAAGTTGTTCTTTTTAGTCCTAGGAGCTAAAGACATCAGCTGAGGTCGAAGTCATCAGCTGTTACTTCGTTTATACGATTTAATAAACGATTGAAAATCATCAATAAAAACAACCGATACTCTCGATTGTAAATACCCGTTAAAACAGCTGTTACCATCGATTTGAATATAAATAGGTTATAACATTTTAGTTTTGTGAAATCGTTTTCTTATATTATTTGCAGTATAACAAAAAATATAGTTCATCACTTGGACCAAGAGAAGCTTTTCGATCCTCGCTCTTTTAATGGCTTAGGCTCCGCCTCGGCCGTTAAACTTAAGTTTGTATTGGAAAGCTTCACTTTTGGTCCTACTGTTGAAATATACTATTATTATTTTTACATTAAAAATAGAACGTTACACAAATACTTTAAACATTTGTATTTTAGAATGAGAATTTGTATGCGCGTAAAAAATTAAATGTAGATAATTTTACTTTGTAGGCTATAAATTCTATACTTTGAAATTTTTTGTTAACATGTATTATTAGAGTAAATTGGACACATAGTTCAGAGGAATGGAAACTACGTTATGGGTCGGAACTTCTGGTTTTCAAAAAAAGCTCCAGACGATGGCTAAAAAAATTAATTCAGCATGTAATTTTTTTGTTTATATGTTGTTGAATCTAGCTTGCTCATATAGTCTTGGGTTAAGTCCCTATCTTCACCTTTTCTCTCAGGTCGCTCTTGACCAAGACTTGATCTTTTCCGACCCTGACGCTACTTAGACAGTTTGAAGGTTAGGAATCTTTTTGATGGCTTTGTTTTTCTTTTTTTTATGAAGTGATAATGACCGAGAAGTTTTTCGTCTATAAACTACAAGGGGGACATTTAAAAAAAAATAGTTGAAAATATTTTATTTTGACTAGATTAAAGGAAAGAAACTTTGAGTAATATATTTATAGATTATTTTACATTGTAGAGAGTGCCAAAATGTTGTGGAAAGCTTTAATATCTTTAATGGAATAAGAACGTGATTTGACTTACATCTGTTGTCTAAACTTCTTTCATCTTAAAGTTGGAAACTCGAATGAGCGAAAAGGCAACAAAACAAAATATCACTTCGAACTTAAACCACAGACAAATTATTTGTCTTGTCTTGTGCTTAAACTTTTCAAATATCAGCTTGAATTTATCATTTCTGTATTCGATAGCTATTATATTATTGATCTATTTTATTTTTTAGTTCTTAAAAACAACTGCCAGTAAAGTGAACATTGTTCTTCTTTATAAATGCCATAATAAAGGTTACATAAAATAATTTCTAAAAACACTAATAGCTTTACATTGGTCGGTTATTAGCGACAAATACCACATTTATTGGTATAAATAGTAACTAGTAGTTTCGAATGAAGAATTTGCACAAAATAAGATACCAATCTCGACGGATAAAGAGTTTTTGCAAATAATATTAAATGGCGACTATAATGAGATGGATTGAATTTGTTTTTTCATTCCTACAAACTATTGTGAGGTTTATTGTGAGAGCATGATGACTTTGGTTGAAATCGTTTCACTAGTAGTTATAGAGTATGATAATCTCATCTATAAACGAACCAAAACATAGAGCATGTGATTTGCTCAGATAGAAAAAGAATTGTAGTTCATGACTTTTTAAATTATAAAGTTTAACTTTGTGACGTCAATAGTCATTAAAATATTAGTAACAATAAAAAGTCAGTCTCGTATATATTATATATATGTGGTATTAATTAATAACTTTGAGTTTATTAAGGGATTTTGAGATATTGAGTTTATTCACATACAATCTAAAACAAACTTGCTCCGTATATTGTAAGAATACCACTCACATGTCACCGCAGAGTTGCGGCTTCAGCACGGCGCAATATCGCAAATGTCATTATTATTGTGTCAATGAACAATTATTAAAGTTTGTTTAAGAAACACAATACATAAAATAGTTATAGCCATAATCCTTTAAAAATACTAACTGTTGAAATAATAGAATACAACTGTTTTTATTAGACAAATTTAATGCACCATTTTGAAATTTACCAACCTCAAGTTTTGAGTACAAAATTTGTCCAAGGAGTAATAATAAAAGAAACAGTGCAAAGACACGGTACATATTTTTTTCATATACTCATCTATAAAACCCAAAAACACGTTATGAAAAATTGAATCATGAACTCAGTCTTAGAAATATAAATATCTTAAAATCAGTCAAAATGTACTAAATTTTGATTTAAAAAATAAAATACTATCACCCAATTCAATATGCTAAATTAATTATAAATTTAGTTTATAAATAATTTTGAAATATAAAATTGAATCAGAATATACTTTTCATAAATCACATTGGTTTTTGTATTTATGAACCTTCACATTTCAAGAAATAATTTAATGTAACACCAAGGGTCTACTCTGAGATATTTGATCTTCTACGACGGTGTCCATGGAAGTTATGACATGGGGTGAATTACACTGCAAACTCGAGAAATCTATTGCATCCCTTAGTTCTACCCAACTGAAGAATCTCTGTCTATAGAAGCCCCTTCAGCTCTAACTTCTTTAAGAATTACAGTACATGAAAGTGTATCTGAAGTGGGTGTCCTCTCTACATCAGCCCTCGTGTGCATCACCATTCTACTAACAGATGCTGTGTAAGACTCCTCCCCTTCTACAGGTCCTATCATTCTCTACTCCGACCCTTCTAAGGTCGTCACTGACTCTGCTTACAATAACACAATAGGAACACAATTGATGTTTTTAATTTAATTTTATACAGCTTAATGCTGCTCTTCATGCCTTCTCGAGTTATAATTTCCTAGGAGTTCCTTGTCCTAACTTAGCCAAGGTTTTGGTTTCCCATATGCTTTAGTGGCATCTTCTTCTTTTGTTAATAAGTTTCTCCATGGGCACATATGGTTCCGGTTAGTCAGGTTAGAGTGAAAAATACTGGCACTATTCTCGTAAATTTGTCTGCACATTCATATCCCTCTACTCGTATGTGCCCTGGCATCCAGAGGGTGTTAATTTGTTGTTTTTTCTTAGTTCATCAACTATCCCATACCATCTTAGGAATAGCTATGTCTTGATTGCTATATTTTCTATCGAGGTTCCACTAACCGAACATATCTCTCTATTGCGTTAATTTCCTAACGGATAGTTGTACATGGCTTTAGAATATTTGGTTCTTGGCCCAAAGGCTCCACTCCCAGTTCCCTTTCTGGTTTTTGACCAATTTATATACCATTTAATGGTACTCCTCTTTGGGCAGTACTTGAACTCACAGCTCCATTCTATTTTCATACTTAGTTTAGTACAGAATCCACCTCCAAAGTTAATTTTTAACAATGCGGAGTCCTGTGGAAAGGCAAGGAGATGTTTTTAATTTTCTACAGGTCTTGTCCTGTCGATGATCGTACACCATGTAATCCAACTTTACTCTTATCAGAAATCCCTTCTTAGCAGTCTGCAGCTTCCACAGTATTTTATAGATCTCTTTATCTCTCTGACTGGTCACCCTTTCTTTTCATCGACGTCGCTGATTGAATTTTTGTTTGTTATTACTTTCTTTTAACTAATTCCTCTTGATTTTTTTACAGCTCTAATTCGATATCCAGAGTTTATTGTGCTTGATTGAATACAACACTACGTCTCCAGATTTTTTAGTCGATTTTTGAACTCTTATTATGTCTAAGCTACTTCCACTAGGTGGAAGTATATTTTTTTCAGAATATGGAGTCTGTTTAATTCTTTATCTTAAAGTTGTCTTTAGATTTTCTACTGTACAACTTATTTACTTCGTATTTTGCAGTCGCCATGCCTCTTTGCATAGTTTTTGTCAGTCCTTTCTTAGCTAGAGAGTAGATTTTCTTGTCTGTTTACTAGGTCTTAAAACAAATAATCATTTGGATCTTTACTATAGTCAACGTCTGCAATTGAACTCATACAAATGTTCTTGAGTCCTATCACGTCAGCGAAATTAGTTGGATATCGAGTCTTTTAGGTATTTCTTTGGATATCCGACCCCTTTTCATATTTTTAACCCTGATAATTATTTAAAATGCAAAAATTACTTTATCACAAAATAAAATGATCAAACAGTGCCATCAGATAGATTTCATAAGTTATTTAACCTTTACTAGTTTATGTCATTCTAATTTCTTTTTCTATAAATCAACCCTTATGTTGCCACCCCCTCTCTGACAAGACTAATTACCCTACCCTATCATGACAATTCAACGTTAATTACTCACTCTTAACGTATCCGGTAACAAAAATAATGTTACTAATGGACAACTGTAACCAACTTTGCACCCTTAACCTGAGGGTCAGGTGTGAGATTAGGGTGGGAAATCCAAGTCACGCAGGATGTATACACCTGCTTGAGCAATCAGGTAATTAAACATCCCTTCTAAGGAGTGACTATGCAACTCATTGACTCTTCATTAAATCGATTAGTGTTAAAGTGGTTTCTTTG
The DNA here is from genome assembly GCA_963513935.1 of Aphrophora alni. Lineage (NCBI taxonomy): Eukaryota > Metazoa > Arthropoda > Insecta > Hemiptera > Aphrophoridae > Aphrophora > Aphrophora alni. Next base: position 65,284,127 of record OY740769.1, on the reverse strand, counting down.
AGAGGGATGGAAGCGTTTCCGCACTCGAATAGGGTTCTAACGTTTTAGCAAACAAACTAATTCAGGCGTACAGACACTGATGGGTTTTCTATGTCATACTCGGCATCTGATAATCTCTCATGATAGAGTGTGAATGTTTTTCTTTTGAAGATTACACCAAACTGGACAAATATCGTGTACCAAAGCCGAATAAGACTTTGTTTACGATATTTTATTCATTTGTTGCACCTAAACTTTTAACAATATACCTGAATATATTAAAAAATGTATGAATTCTATGAGGTATTTGAGGCGATGGTTACTACAACATAACATGTGTACGATGTTTTGGGGACTATTGTATGTGAGAGTGTTTGTTTCTGTGCTTTGAATTTTCTTCTTTTAAAACATATGTTAAATTAGTGTTTAATATTGTGAATATATTTTTGGTACTAAATTGTTTTTCTCTTTCTTTCAATGTTTTTAATAGACTCCACCTTTTGTGCTCATTTTTTAATTATTATATTGTTAATTTTATATGTTAGTTTTCACAGTCCATTTTTTCTAATCCGCGAAGTATATAATAATATTATTGTAATTATTAAGTATTATTTGTGTTTCTTTCTAACGAGGGTAGCTTCAAAACAGTCTAATAACCTAAATGAAATGTCTACATTTTCTTTGTGCAATTATGTCATAAGGTACATAATTTTTGTTTTTATTTGTTATATTACATAAGTGTTTAATAGTGTTTTAGTTCTATTTGGAATTATTTTTCTGTAAATAATTGTAGTATCTGTTATTATTTAATGTTATCATAATTATGTTAACTGAAAATCATTATGTTACTTACTTGTTTTCTGATAATGTACAAAGAGAATAAAATATGAGAATGAAAAGAAAGGAAAAAAAGACCAATCATAGAAACTTGTACGTCTTTGATAAAAATAAACTACTAAAACCTTCCAATTTGAAATTTTTTGATCGTCTTTTCAACCATAGACCTAAATAAATAGTAAATCTCGTCTTAAATTTGAAATTTTTTGATCGTCTTTTCAACCATAGACCTAAATAAATAGTAAATCTCGTCTTAAATTTGAAATTTTTTGATCGTCTTTTCAACCATAGACCTAAGTAAATAGTAAATCTCGTCTTAAATTTGAAATTTTTTGATCGTCTTTTCAACCATAGACCTAAATCGTCTTAAATTTGAAATTTTTTGATCGTCTTTTCAACCATAGACCTAAATAAATAGTAAATCTCGTCTTAAATTTGAAATTTTTTGATCGTCTTTTCAACCATAGACCTAAGTAAATAGTAAATCTCGTCTTAAATTTGAAATTTTTTGATCGTCTTTTCAACAATAGACCTAAATAAATAGTAAATCTCGTCTTAAATTTGAAATTTTTTGATCGTCTTTTCAACCTTAGACCTAAGTAAATAGTAAATCTCGTCTTAAATTTGAAATTTTTTGATCGTCTTTTCAACCATAGACCTAAATAAATAGTAAATCTCGTCTTAAATTTGAAATTTTTTGATCGTCTTTTCAACCATAGACCTAAGTAAATAGTAAATCTCGTCTTAAATTTTAAATTTAACAGGAATTTAAAGTATAATATAAGACTATTGGAGATTTATTATATTTTTATAAGTTTGGGGTTATTATTTAAATAATTTTGTTATTTTCCTAAACTATCTTTTTAATTATGTAAACGTCATTGAATGCAGATATTACACGGCACAAAATGAGTTATTATAAGACGTTTTACGATCTGTAAGTACAGATATTATTAAAAATTTGAAATTCTACGGCCATTCCAAAATTTACTAAATAATTGTAACTACTTGTTACTGAATTAGACAAAAAATCGTAAAACTTAGCCTCTACATCAGATATGAGCAAAAGTTCAATAAATTTAAGACATTTAGAACGATTACTAGCGTATGCGACACACACACACACACACACACACACACACACACGCGCGCGCGCAGATAGTTATTATTATTATAGTCACAAATGGTGTTAAATTACCCTGAGTTGGTGGACTTTACATAGTTTCGAACTCAACAGATATCTGCTAAAAAATATTGCAGGCAATGTAAAACCTATGAACGATAGGTTTTTCACAGTTATTAATTACGCAGTCGTTATCAATGAAACCATGTTTTGGAGTCCCAGGCAACGAAACCTGTTCCAGCATCGTCCCTTAGGACATTATGTGTTTAACATATCCTACAAATAACAAATCAATACTCACGCTTGTCACTACAACTGCTATATTTTGTATTTTAATCAAATCACATACTCAGGCTGTAATCTAAAATTACAAAATGTTAAATTCCTGGAATGTTAAATATAAGTTTCCAAAGTGTGAGCAATTTAAAATTTGTCATTCAAAATGATGTAAAAATTTTTTAATTTCATTTTTGAATATTTTTTACGTTTTGTACTCCTAAATCAAATTTAAGCTATTTTTTTAGTCTAGCTGTTTATAGTCCACTAGTAACGCAATAATGAACAGAATTGATAAGTTTAATATTTAACCTGTAGCTTGTTATATTGATTTTAGTCATAGAACTTCACCAACATTTAATCCAAATTAATTCAATTTTTTTGAGATATTTAACCTCCGTAAACTTTCTTATTATCACTTATTTAATACAGCCTAAATATGCACACGTACCAATTTAATTGTAATAGTTCCAGTTTGGGGAACAGACTGTAAAGACGACAGACATAAACACATGTTATTCAGAGGACATTTCCTTACAATTTGTTTAGTAATTCTTTCAGGACAACCTGTAAACGTAAGTTGCGAATATCAACGCTTTTATCAGTTCCATTTATAATTCCTACGTCTTGTTCCCAAGAGTCCGTCACTTGTTATAAAAACCAATGTAAACCACTATACCCGGGATTAACCTCCCTTATATCCCTCGGGAATTATGTAGCAGGACATAAATCACTCGTTGACAGAGTGGTAGTCTTCCTATCTACACATTAGCATACTGATGAAGTTATTCCCGTCGGGTGTCTTAACATTAACACCAACTTCTTAGACAAATCAAATGTCCTCAGCCATTAATCAAAGCAAAGGGTTGGTTGACATTATCAAGTGCTTCTCTATAATGAATGCAGCCTCAAGTCTGGTTGCATACTGAGTGTGATCAGTCATTTCTTAAAAGACAGGATTTGTGGAATTATCATATTTCACGGGGTGTTCTGCGAATGAAGACAGAATGACGTCGGAACGCTATTCTGGAAGTCCTGCGTGTTGTGCAAATTATACGTACGGTTTATACAAAATTGGGAAGTGTTCAACCATGTTGGTGGTTATTTTAATAAAACCTATGCTCAATATTCGGGGCGCTTAATACTAATATGAGACTGATCCTTACAGTCATTTGCAATCTTCCTTATGTAAAGATAAACTGATGGAATATGAAGGGATTTCTCCATTAAATCCAAACTATCTTTGTCACTATTATCTTATCATAATATAAATATATATATATATTGAGTTATATTTGAAAACTTACCACATCTGTTATTTAAAAGACGAAAGAGATATGGAAAATATGTTTATTCACCTTTAGGAGCAACCTTAGAAAACCTATTTAAAAAATCCAAAAACCCCTCCTACTACTCCAACTCAAAAATGTCTAATGAACACATACATATGGCTTGTGATACCTGAATTTAAAGCCTTTTAAAAACAATGAATTTCTGTTGTAAGAAAATAAATATTGACCAATGTATTCGTTTTCTACGTTATTTTCTATTTTCTATTACCTATTCTATTTCCTATCTTATTTCCTATTTACAAGATATTTTCTAGAATTGTATAAAAATAGAATTCTTTTTTTTATGTAAAATAGAATGCTTATCTGAAGTGGTGTACGATTCACCATTTTGTATTTCATGGTTGGTTATTTTAAAACATAGTAATTCTTTTGACACATTATCTAGATTTACTGAATTGCAGGATAATCATTATTAAATACGGCGAAACAACGCTAATAGTGTTCAAAAACTATAAAATCAGGCTAAAAAAACAAGGTAATTATAAATAATTCATTTGATTACATTTTGGGGGAATATGCAATTTATTAGACCGTGACTTTTTTGAGAGAAACTAGAAAATTTGATATTATCACAGCTTCCGCGTTCAAGAATTTTTGTAATTATTTGATTTTTATTTTAAATACAATTTGTAACAGATTAAAAGAACAGATATCAAATAACATATTTTTATTTTCCAGTAGTGAAGAGTTTTCAATTCAAACGTTTGTTTAATTTCAATGAAATAAATTCTACTGTGTTGTTGTTATAATCTCTTTACTGGGTTTCAATTTGAAGTACTCGAGGAATCAATATTGGCACTTGTAAGTCAAAGTAGGAAAGTTTGTGCACAATTGCCGACATGATTGTGCAGTACCAAAAATGTGACCAAAATGTTGGAAATACGTTTAATTTAGCTCAATTAGCACCATTAAAAATCGTATTTATAGAAAATATTTGTCATGCAAAAACAATGAACATACCCAGTCAAACTGGAATCATACCCAGTCAATACTAATATATTTTTCTGTCTATTATTACTAAAAAAAAAAATTAATTATCAAATAAATATATAATTTTTCATATATACAAACATTTAATTCTATAAATAAAATTTTTTTAACTCTATATAAAAAAAACCTTCAATTCTATGCGTAAAACATTCTATATATAAATTCTAAAGTCAAATAATTATTTTGCTGGCTGCTCATACTTACCACACAACCTTGGGAATTGTTTAGATTTTCCAGTAATCGTGTACGATTCATGTAAAAATAGTAATTTAAAATTCAAAATAATTTTTGAGTTGATTACATTTTCCAAACACTAAAGTGAAAACACTCAATAACACGCATATTTGTTCCTTTACATGAATTCTATAATAATATCTCAGAAACCGTTTAACCAATTTTGTTCAAAATTGCTACCTGTAGTTTTTTATAATATAACATGAATGAAAAATATCACTAGTTTTATTTTTATCATAATTAATATTACGTGGAATAAACAAAGATTCATAGATTGTGGCGCATTTGTGCAAAAGATGGGATTTCCAACTATAGTCTACATCAAAGACTAATAAAACACAAATATCATTGTCATGCTTTGACAGTCACTTTTTTATTCTTGTGTGGAAACCAAAAGTAATAGAGTAGTAATCATTACTTTTGATTCTTCTAGAAAATAAAGACTTACAAGGGACAAGATGGTTGGCATAAAGTCAAAGCGATAAAAGATAGATACGCGACATTAAACGAATATACAACTTCCTTTACTGTGAAAGAACGCTAACAATACCATGTTTCAATAAAAAAAAAGCAATTTGGAGGGAAAAAAGTGAAATGTCTGGAGAGTTTTGTACGGTTTTCCTCGCTAAGCGCGATATCTGCAAACAATAATAAGACTGGGCGAGGGTGGAACGTTAAGTCTATATAATTAATCTTTTGAGTAAATACGTCGCCTTCATTCAAACTGTTTGAGATTTGTTGTGTGAAATAAGAAAAAAAGTGTGGAATAAAGCTTCAAGTGGAAAGAGATAAAGGATAATCGTGGACAATGGACTCAGGGATTGAGAGAAGGGTGGTAGAGGGAAAGTGAAGAAATGATTGTGACAAATCAAACAAAACTAGGAAGATATTATCAAGGTTTAAGTTTTAGATATTTGTACAGAATCATTGGTAACCAAGTAAAGTTAGTAAAATACAGCATTCAATAATATGTATATCGTTTTTCTCATTTATACCAACATTATTACAAAATTCAATAAAACCGTTTGGAACTCCTTAGTTAAAACGGAAATTTTTTGGTTGAAATCGAAAAATTATCTCGAAACCAACTTTACCGATCAGTTAAACGGTAGCATAATAAAATGGATCTAATAAAACGTATTCAGTTCATGTGTTATATAGAACTGAAAGTAAATGTTCTCTTCAGTGCGGCTTCAATAAGTCACGCAGTACCAACCTAGAACTTGTGTGTTCTAGTTTAATTTTCAAATCTAATTTAAATGCATTCAAAATCGTGCATTGCATTATTCCGAAGAAAAATTATTTTAACTTAAACTGAATATATGTAACACAGTTTTAAAGATGGTTACCTCAACAATAATAGTACTAGATTTCAATAAATTTAAAAACAAAACCAAACGCAAAACCTTTAAAGTACGTAATTATTAATAAATTTAGTATAAATAAAAACGTTAAGTAATATTTGACTTTCAAATTATATTTAGAAACTGATGTGTATTATTATTAAAAAAAATACAATATGATTATCAACAATAACAGTAACACACACATTTAGGATTAATAAATATATCAAAGTATTATAATGGAATAGTTTTCTAAAAAAATGTTAATGCATGATTTCATGAGGCTATAAGGGTGCAAATTACCCTTGAAGATAAGACAGTAGTGAGTGCAAATCCTGGGCTCTGGAGACTGATCGAATGTTTTGTACCCTGAAACCTGGAGGAATGTTGTATCTTGGAGGCTGGATAAATGTTGTTTCCATGGGACCTGATTAATGTTGTGTTCTGGAGACTGATGAATGTTGTAATCTGTGGACAGATCAATGATCTACTTTGGGGATGGATGAATCTTATATCCTAGAAACGGATAAATTTGTACCCGGAGACGTAGAATATTTTGTTGGATTCGGGTATATATTGTAACATGGAGAGAGATGAATTTTGTAACCTGTAAAAAGAAGAATTTTGTATCCTGGAGACAGATGAATGTTGTAACCTGGAGACAGATGGATATTGTAAGCTGGACAATGATGAATGTTGCAGCTTGAAGACGAATGGTAGTTGTATACTTAAGATGAATGTTTGTTGTATCTGGAGACGGGTGATCCTTATTCCTGCGCTCGGTTAGATGTTTCACCCCGAAGACCGAATTATTGCTGTACTGAAAAAGTGAACGGATTCTGATTTCTGAGAGACGGATGCCGTTGGAGGCTGAACTGATGATGAAACCTTGAAAAATAATCTGATGCTCGACTTTGGAGCAAGAATGGGTCTAACAAGGGTGAAGACTGAATGGTTGTTGGAAGGAGTCTGAAAGGACGCTGTATACTAGAGATTGGACCATGGTGGATACTTTTCTCATGCAGCAACCTAGGGGAGCTTGATACTGAAGAATAAATTGATGTTGGAAGCTAAATGGATGTTGGACGAGAAAATAGTCAGAAGCTATACCTGGGAATGCGCATAAACTTTGGAATATACGATATATGAAAGAAAACTAGACGGATGCTGTATTCTTTATCCAGGACGATTGCTGATCCCGGAAGGGGGATTTTCCGATCTTT